>VZUI01040575.1:0-355184 GCA_013401135.1 Cettia cetti
GGGATGCAGAGATCCACCCACAGCCCATGGGGGAGGTACCCATGCAGGAGCAGGGGATGCCTGGAGGAGGCTGTGATCCAGTGGGAGACCCAGTGGAGAGAGGGGACCCTGCTTCCAGGCTGGAGCAGCCTGTCCTTGGAGGACTGCACCCTGTGGGAAGAGACACAGCTGCAGCAGTTTTGGGAGGACTGTGTGCCCACGGGAGGGGCTCACGTTGCAGCAGGTGCAGTTTGGCTGCTGCCTGTGAGATTGGACCCATGCCAGAGAAGTTCCTGGAGAGCTGTCTCCTGTTGGAGGGACCCCATGGTCTCACAGAGGAAGGACTCCTCTCCCAGAGCAGCAGAAGAAAATGTCAGTGATGAACTGACCAAACCCCCCACGCCCTGTCAGTGGGAAGGAAGAAGGGGCTGGTGAGGAAAAAAGGTGTTTTAAGGGCTTATTTTACTTCTCATTATCCTCCTCTGATTCTGTTAGTGATAAAATACACTTTGCAACTTAAGTTGAACCTGTTTTGCCCTTGAAATATTTCTCCCAGTCCTTATCTTCCTCATGAAGTGTTAATTTTTTTTCCCTCCTCTGCTCAGCTGTGGCAGGGGAGAGTGAGCAAGCAACTCTTGTGGGTGACTGGTGTTGGGCCAGTGTCAAAACATGACAGTGCCTCTTTTTCTGTGTCTCCTCCTTGTATCACTGCGGTCTGGGAGCAGGAAGTGAGTGTGTGTCTGCATGGTACTTAAGTACCATCTGGGGTTAAACCATGCCAGAATATTAACAAGCTTTCTTTGAATCCTCTTCCCTCTTTCAGGGCTTTATTCCACAGGACTTATATCAAGCAGATCTTTGAAGAACTCAAAGTCTTCTGTCCTTAAGTCCAGCGCAGTGATCTTGCTTTTTGACCTGCTCCTAGGATCCTGAACTCCATTATCTCATGGACACTGTGGCCAAGGCTGCCTTTGACCTTCACAACCAGCCCTTCTTTGCCTGTATGAAGTCCATCATAGCACCTCTCCTTGATAGCTTCTCTATAACCTGTGTCAGGCACCTCCTAGATTGCTAATAGCCTGCTGTGATGACCCTCCAATGGATATTGGCACGGTTGAAGTACAGCATGAGCAACAGAGCTTGTGATTGAGAAGCTACTTCCAGCTCCTAAGGCCTCGTCTACTTGTTCTTCCTGATCAGGTGGCTTATAACACACAGCTGCTTTAGTCACCCATACTCTGTTGGTGTATGCTCTTTAATAATCCTTATCCACAGGCTCTCTGTTGGTTCATCATCTCTCCCCATCCAAGCACTACAGCTGTCTTCTCACATAAAGGGCAACTCCACCTCCTCTTCTTTCCAATCTCTCCTTCCTAAAGGGCATCTATCCATCCACTGCAGCACCTCAGTCATGTGAGCTATCCCTCCACATCTCCATGATCCCAACAAGATCACAGCCCTACAACTGCACACAGACACATGTCTTCTTGATTTATACCCCATGTTATAAATATTACTGTGCAGGCACTTAGAGGCATAGATTTGTAAACAGAAACTGAAGAGGAAACCCACAACATTTATGAGAGCTTCTGATCAGCTCCCATAAAGGGGGGATAATCCACCAGGAATTCATCTATAAGATGGCGTCTGAAACAGCCACTAGGCATGCACCCATAAGATGCCATGTGAAACACTGGCTGTGCAATGCAGAAATAAGACACAGAAAGAGTCAAAGTATTAACCACATTTCTAGGATCCATAAATCATCCGACTTCAGAAACAAGTAAATAAACAAAAACACCCCAATACCCACAAAAAACACTCATGCAATCATTTTGGAGTCACCTAGCTAGCTCATATGATAACCAACACAATCTGCCAGCCTTCCATAGGTGTTTATGGATCTTTTCACAAACAGCAATTTAAGCAATAGCTTTAGCAAGAGAGGAATACTAAGGTATTCTCCTTAACTATTCAAATGTCCACTAAGCTTGAGATCAAGGAAGTAATAAATTTTTCACAGTAAAGTATCATTTTTGCAAAACAACAGAAAAGCATCATTGATTTCATCTCTGAATGATAAATCTATCACAGAGATTTCTCTGAGACAGACACGGCAAAGGTCCTACAAAACCAGGAGCAGAAGACTAGGGTTATATCAGGACACTGCCTGAGAACTGCAAAATGTCTTTTATAGTCTGAGTTACTGTTTATTTGTGGTTATACTACACAGAGGGTATTGGTGTATTTTTATTGCTATGCTCTGCACTTTCTCCACGTACTTTCCCTTAACCAGTTAATTACATCCTCTTGGACATCCTCTTCTAGAGACATCAGTCATTTTCTCAGGATGACCATGCTCCTTCCCTGATTTTTGACAAGTTCATCATGCATAAAGAAGTCAGGAAGACAATGAGCAAGTGCTGAATGGAGTAAGACAACTATTTTGTAGACTTAGTTTCAAAGACTTAATATTTGGGGGTTTAAGGGTCTGCAAAATCTACCAGAAAAAGCAGATACACTTAGCTGTTACACAGAAGACACAGAAGGATTATTTAAATAGCACTGGCCACCTCAAAGAGCCCCCAGCTACCAACTTCATGCATTTTTTTAATGGACAGATGCAACTGCAGTTATCACATTTCCCTTAACTAAGAAATGCTTTCTTTGTTCTTCCTAGCCTCACTCAAAACCAGAAGCATCCTCACTCTAAAGGCTGCCCCAGAGGACCTGCATTTAAGAGATACACTTCTTCCAGGAATTTCTCACTTAACACTAAGAACAGACATGTTTCCATAACTTTTGTGGATGTAACACACTTTTGCCTTGCACAGCATTTCACTGCCTGCCAATGCATTGTAAGAGAAATAAAACTGAATTCAAACCTTGGTCAAGAACACAAAAAAAAAGAAATGTAATTTATCATGCTTCCCTTGAATACTCCAGCATAATCTGTTCAAAAGCAGCTATCTGAAATATTTCCCTGCTGAGTAAAATAACATCATACTCAGACTGCAATACAGGAATCACTCCACCGCTAGTCCAGGGAAGGAATCACACATCTGTCTTCCCAGTCTCTGCAACTTTATCACCCCAGTGAATCATCTAGCAAAGGAGATTACTTATTTTTCCACATCTAACTAGTTAAGACTCAGCAAATGAACCTCACAGTGCCAGCCAAATTAATAAAAAATAACAGCACAGTCAAAATAGTGCAGTGTGTTTTATTGTTAATGAAGCAGAAAGAAGGCATCCAGCCATAGAACTACCTGGATCCATACAGAAGGAAGGGAATGCTCTGAATACAGTTCACAGAAAGAGAGGTTTTTCCATGCAAAATCCTAGCAGAACATTTAAAGGGGAAAGTCTGGAGTGAGGAAGACCAAGTCAGGTAGCACTTAAACAAACTGTACAAATATAAATCAATGGGGCCCCACGGGTTGCATCCACAAATATTGAGAGCTGATGTTGTAAGGCCACCATTCATCATGTCACTCCCCTCTTTGAGAAGAGCAAGAAGTAAGATGTAGGGAACCACAGACCACCCAGCTTCACATCAAGCTCTGGCAAGTGGACAGGAGAAAAATCCTGAAAATTAGTTTCACACATATGAAGGACAAGAAGGTGACTCAGAATAGTTAGCATGGGTTTACAAAGGGGAAATTGCATTATCAACATCATGCCCTTCTGTCACCCTGCTTTTCAGCCTTCAAGATTGGAGTCAGAATTTTCTCACACACTTCCATGTAAACAATGCAATGTTTTTTTCATAAACATCTACCTTGTTTACATTCTTTTTTTTGTAGGAGGGACAATTGATGGACACTTTCTAAGACCAGTGGAATTGAAGAGGTTGAATCTCAGTCTTCCAATGTGGTCTCTTTTCTAGAAATCTATAATAACCTGGAAAAAAAAAATTAAACTTCCTCTTTTCCCACTCTGACTCCGCTGTGGTCACTGCGTTTCCCTCGTGACGGTATTGCGCCACCCTTCCAGGACAAAATTGCTGGCTTGGTAGATGAGGATTTGTTTCCCTTTTACATTAGTAAGGCAGTTAACAGTTTCCATAAAGGTCTCAGGGAAGCTGAGATGAGCAGACAGTGAGGTGGATTGAAAATCAACTGAACAATCAAGCTCAGAAGACTCTGGGTGACATCTAGTTGGCAGATGGTAGCTAGTGGTGATCCTTAGAAGTCCATACCTGGTCCAAAACTCTTATAAATCTCCATTAATAATCAGCATGCTTGGACAGAGCGTATCCTCAGATGATGGGAAGGTTGGGAGGAGTGGCTGTACTCAATGGTTGCATGAGGAGGCAGGCAGGCAGGAACCTTAGGAAGTTCAACAAGTCCTGCATCTGGGGAAGACAAATCCTCATGCACTAAGACAGGCTGGGGACACTCAGCTGGAAAGGAGTTGGCAGAGAACAAGTCAGCAAAACTCCACGTTGGCAAAGACCATCAGCCTGATGGGCAGCACATCAGGTGTGTTGCCAGCAGGAGGAGGGATGGGATCTCTCCCCTCTAGTCAGAATTAGAGAAGCCAGACCTGGATTATTTCTTCATTCCTGGGCTTCCCAGTATGAGAGAGATGTGGACATTCTGGAGAGTGCAACAAAGGGCCACAAAGATGATTAAGGGACTGGAATATCCAGTATCCCTGTTGGGTGAGGCTGAGAGAGCTTTAACTGTTCAGTCGGCAGAAGAAAAGATTCTTTTCTTCTCCAGAAGGAGAGGGAGGGATTCATCAGTGAATAGAAATACCTGATGGGAGCGAACAAAGAAGACAGAGCCAGGCTCTTTCCAGTGGTGCCCAACAACAGAACAAGAGTCTATGGAAACAAACTGAAATATATGAAATTCCATCTGAACACAAGAATGCAATTACAGCGAGGGTAGACAAACACTGGAAGAGGTTGTCCAGAGAGGTTGTGAAGTATCCGTACAGGGACATATTCCAAACCTGTCTGGACAGCCTGCTGCAGCTGGCTCTGCTTAAAAAGGCATTTTGGACTAAAGCTCAAAAGATGTCTTTGAAACTAGATGTGTGATTCAGAGTATGAAAGGAGACCAGAGACACAAGCTGAAAGGTTTTAAAAAATCAAGGGAGAAAGGTTCTAGTTACGTAGAAGAAAAAGAGAAACTAAAGGCAGAAAATAAGTCTTTTCCAGCTCAAATTAGTATGAAAGATAATGAAATGTACACCACAATACTATGCAGGTAGTGCAAAGGGTGTCAGAAGATACATTAGTAGTTACTTTAAGGATGCTCCTACCTATTGTCTGGCCAATTTGTCTGTACCTAACTGCTGTCTTTGATTCTAAACTGCAAGCTCATTGGTAGCTTCATCTTTTAATGGTGCCCTTATATAAAAGAAGAGCACTTCCAATCTTTAACTGGGCTAACTGGCATTTTCACCATTAAAATTATTACAATATAAATTACTTAAATGTTACAGATGAAAAAGAATAAGAGAAAGAGTACAAAAGAATCTCTCAGTTACTGTCTGATTGATTACTGTCTACAGCAATCAGATAACAAAGAGAAGCAGAGGGCATAAAAATAAGATAAACAAAACTAGAGCACTGCTTCTTCTCCAGTGTGGCAAAGTTTTCCAAAATCCCAGTTGAAAATACAGACAAAAGGATACAGAGAGTTCACAGGAGTCATGGTTATGGGAAATGAGGAATGAAAACAATAAATTGAGGCTATTAACCACTTAATTGCTAGAGATCTGCTCTATCTGCAGAGTATCTACCAGTTTCCTAACGATCATTTGATTTTCCTTCAGGGAATGTAGGAAATCTTGAAATCACACAGTGGTTCTGATGACATGAAAATAGACTGAAAAGCCCCAGGGTAAGAAACTAACATGCTGCAGAGTGATGTCTGATACATTTAATAGCACTGGAAAAAAGTTTGTTGTGACAGCTGTGGAGTAGGATGGCTGGAAGGCTAGGTGAACTTGCAAAATGAGGAGGAGATCTCTGCCTAAAAATAAAGTCATAGAGTTCTTCCATCACTAATAAAGATAAGGAGAAGGGGTGGATGGGGTGGTGGGGGAAATACAAGCTATGAGTGAAGCAGAAAAGCAGACATTCCTCAAAGACTGCTTTTTCAGAATTGTCATAATTCCTCATCTGGGAGAATATGTAATCAGTTGGAAAATCTTGGGTTTGGGAACACACACAGTTGAACCTATCATTTACATTACAAAGCCCTTAAAATTAGCCTTCTGACATGTAAAACTAAGGTAGAGTACAACACAATATGGATACAAGGTTTTGGATAATCTTATTACTTAGACCAAAAAGTCTAAAACACCAAAAAAAAAAACACATGAGCTGTTTTACTTTTACCAACTTCAGAAGAACTATTTTCATTTTCTACAACTGAAGATACGTACTGAAATCCTTGAAAAGACAAGTGTGACCTATGACCATACAGGCTTTAGTAGTGACATTGATTTATGTAGACAGAATAGGAAGTGAGAAGTTTTAAGAACTCTAAAGATTAAGACTGAGAAAGTTCAAACATTCCAAGA
Source organism: Cettia cetti (assembly GCA_013401135.1). Lineage (NCBI taxonomy): Eukaryota > Metazoa > Chordata > Aves > Passeriformes > Sylviidae > Cettia > Cettia cetti. The sequence continues at coordinate 6,523 of VZUI01040575.1, forward strand.
GACACTGCAGCCATAGCTCTCCATTTGGCAGAAGTTCATACCCTATTTATAGTCAGTATGGGGGAAGTACTGCAGCTTAACATAGAAAGGAAGCAGCATAAGGAGACACTCTTCCCTCTTTCTTCACCTCCAAGCCTCAGAATAGTAACAGACTACCTTGATATATTCTTATTCCGTAGCTGCTGCTAAAATTGATGGCAATAATCCTGAAGAATCACACCATAATCCATGTGCAGAATACTGTATCAGCAAAGCCACAGAAACAATCAGCCAGCTACTTCTCCAAGAAGCAGTGTGGTCCAGACAAAAATTAAGAATAACAAAAAAACCCACAAGCACTGAACAATGCCTCAGCCACACAGCAGCTGATATTATTCTTCTTAATAAGCATGGAAAATACAGTTCTCAAAAGGGAGTACATTATCTTTTCAGAGGCAAAATATGTGAATTCAGTGAGATTTTTAGATGAGAACTGAAGAGAACAGAGATACCTAATGAATGGAAGGCAGTTAGGGAACAGTGACACCAAAGTGCAGTTCATACTACATTAAATGCCAAAATACAAAGCTAAAGCTATGGTGTTGATAGAAAACTGGGGGGGGACAGGAGGAAGAAATGGTTTTGGACAATTAAACCAACACTTACAAGACTACGGCTACAATTATACTACCTCGTATTTGTATGCTCAACTTCATTCAAGTCCACAAGTATTGCCCTAGTGTAAAAAGCAAGACAGTATCTTGTACCGTTCCACAGAATTCATAAATTACTGAGACACAAACTCTTCATAATTGAATAGTTTTATGTCAGCCTTTCCTACAGGTGAAATGCACTTCCTTTTTAAGGAAGCAACACAATCATAGAAATCTTCTCTCTCACAACCTCTTCTGTACTTATGCTTAAACAATGCTTAAACGTCTTTCATCCAAAATTCTAAACTAAGTTTCTTTTTCAAAACATGTTCAACAAGACATCTTACATCCTGCATTAAGCTAAATCACTCCCACAAATCAGGATGTTACATATTGTCCTTTTGAGTTTTAATTGAAAGACTAGCAGACTGCATCCAGCCAAATGATGAAACCTATCTCCCTACCAGGAGGAAGCCTATGAGAGAAGGTATGAGCCACGAGCAAACTTTTAATCCACACCTCTGGATAGCAAAAGCTGCTGAAAGTGATGGACAGACATTGTAACAGGAGCAAACCAAGTTCTGTTAGCAACAGTCAGTACAGGGCTGTTACTGCCAAAGGTTGGTCTGCCACTCCAGAAAGCCAAAAGGAATCCCACTGCCGTGCATCTGGCGCTCGCAGGTACCTCCTGATGCGCCTCCAAGCAGCGCTCCAGCAGAAGGCTCTTCAGTCCCACACAACACGTGTGTGCTCCATGCTGCTCTAGATTTTGGCAAGAAAATCTAGATACTTTGAGCTTCTCCTCCCAACAATTAAATCTCAGTTTTAAAGGCAACTACATTGCACTACTAAGGGTCAGGACATTTGCCAAATGAACCACCAAATTAAGCAACCCTAGTTACTAATTATGTAATGCATAACAGGAGTGCAACAGACCAACTTTTCTAATGACTTTTAACAAAAATTGCACCAGATATCTGCAGCTAGATATATATTATATACCACCTCAGAATTAGAAACTTGTATGTTAAATTCTTAGCATTTTCATATGTGACAAGAATAATATGCTTCTACAACCACATATCTACAAAGCACTTATTGCTTTGCATATGGAAAATAAATTAATTTTAAGTCAGCAGGTTCATAGAAAAGTTATGCACATTTAACACCTTAAAGAAAAAGACCAAAAAAGGGCAATACCAACATTTTCAAAAGTATCGAACCATTTTAGCTACTTCATTCATCTACAATCCCAGTGTACAAACAGTAAGTAGTACCATAATTCCAAATTAAATCAATAATCCTTCAGCAATGCTGACTATAAGATATTTGAGAATATTAATAAAAATTTCCAGATTAAAATAACTGTAACTTTTTCGAGTACCTTTTTCATTTGTCATTTTTTTTTCATACAGTCTTTCTCTACAGTCACAAAAAAAGGTAAGTTCCTCATACTGCTACAGCAAAAAGCAATCAAGTGGTTTTGTGAAGCTGAGAAGTCTGGTCACCATATTGCTAGATTTGTTAAAAACTTTTATTTTAGTCTTTCCCCTCCTTATTTGGGATACAACCACTGAATCTTCCCTTTCTAAAGCAACAAAGGATGAATATATAAATGCAACTATACAAAAAAGTGCAGGACCAAGAATTTCTCATTACAACTGACAAAACAATTATCTTTACGATGCACACATTTCTTTACTTATATTAAGGGTGGGAAAAGATATTTATTTCTATGAGATATATTATGAAGTATCTCATTTATGATTTCATCATGTTCATTAGAGCATAATACTGGTACTCAAATATCACACTGTATTCCAACACAACATCAGAAACAAGTTATTACAGTTCAGTGGCAAAGTACAATTGGGGCCACCATCCAACTGCAGAATGCACTGAAATGCGAAAAAAAGCCCCCAAAAAACCAAAAAAAAGCTTAAAAAGCTTGAATGTAAGAGACTGCTAGCAAGATAAATACACTTTACTTAAAGAGCTTGAGAGAAGCCTGGGTTTTGGCCAATTTTGAGAAATAAATTAGCAAAACCAGACTTCTTTCTGATGTGGAAGAAAGCGCCAGCACCAGTTTTTGATCAAAGCTACTCCCCAGTGCAGTACACATTTGATCATGAAGCACTGCACTTACCATGCATAAAGCAGTTCTGATTCTGTATTTAACTTCTAATTACTTTTTACTGCCATTTAAAAGACAAAAATTATCAAACCATTTTGCTACTGCAGGATAGAAAAGTCAGCTAGGACAACAGACATATATCAGTACTAATTTTTTGATCAATGTTCAACACATCCCTGTTATCATCAGCGTACCCCATGCTACTCATTGCACAGACACGCTGAGAGAAACATGCCTTACAACTACAGACAAACTGAACCAACAATTGGAAGAGGAGGGACCCAGAAATGACACCTCCAAGTGCTTCAGTTGCCACATGAAAGACATTAGCATAACCACTCAGCCCTTTCTTCTGACACTACCAAGAGCAGACAAAAAGCTTGCTGCACTGAAGCAAATGGTCATGTTACAAAATGTCAACTGGCAATCAAAGTGAAAAACAAAAAAACAACCAAACAAAAAACAAGCCACCAACAAAAATCAAAAAACAACCTCTTCCCCCAAATATGCCATAAACAAGTTAATTATATAGAGAGGACAGTGACAGAATGTGATCAACCCTCTCTCTGCAAATGGTAAGACATCTCCCTGATTTTGCACTGACATGATTCCGATACAGCACCTGAACAATAATACTCAGAGATTAGATTACGCCAAGAAAGTATGGGAGCAAACAGACAGGAGTTTCTTCCTAGATCTTAAATACTTCTGCATAGTTCAGATTTGTGTAAAACAAAGCAAACACACAGGTGCCAGCTCCAAACTCCAACGAAGTTTTTATCAACCTTTGAAAAAACCGACTCATCAGTACTGACAAGAACACACCAGGTCCAGGTAAGTGACTGCACCTGAGCTCAGGAAGCACACAGGGACTTCAGCCAAACAGAGCCCAGAGAGCCCACAGCTTCACTTCCATAGCCCCATTGCTCCTCCTATCCTTCTGCTATTGCAGGTGACAGCCACAAACTCCTCCTGGCTTTGCTGGAAAAGTTAGGCCTGGTACACAACAAAAAGTGGAGCTATTTCAACACTCTTTAAATTGGTATTTATAAACAGTGCTACCAAAATAAGCAGAGAGCTCAGGGAATAAAGATACCTCTGGCTTTGGTCCAAAATAACCTTCTGGCCTTAAACTGTTTCTAGTCACAAGACCAACAACTGAGGAGACAAAAGCTTGAAGAAACAAAGCACTTGGAGCACTCTACTTTGACTGAGCTATAAATGACGGTTTTCAAACCCATACAATTGCCTAGTCATAACTACATAAAATTCAGAGGGCTTTATCCACAGCATGAATAGAGCAACTATCAAACATCTGGGACTCTGCTGTTACTAGTGTGAGTTAAAAATGGAGCCTCTGCATCCTTCAGTAAATCCAGATGTTGCAAATGTCAGTCTCTTGATTAATTAAAAGCAATTCCAAGTTAAAATGGAACCGGTATTGGAGGATCACTTACACTTGGTTTTGATTTCATCACATACATCAGCTTGCAAGCAGAGGGACTTGATGAAAGTAGAGTTCAGATGAAGTTACTAATGCTCCTTCATTCAAAAGCATCTTTGACTTTACTTCATAAAGTTCTGATACTTTCAGAATGATGATTTCACATGTGGCTACACTTATGTTTTGGTTCTGCTCCCCTATGACAACTTCCCAGTTATTCCTTGAAACAGATCTGATGGCAACAATAACCCCATACCACTTAATCCATGTTTACCAACAAGTATTACTTGTTGAGCACAAAGTACATAGATATGAACACCTGGAGAGCAGGCAAGGTCAGCAAGAAGCCTACATTTCTCAAGTTAACTCTCCTATTTAATTCCTAGATTAAGGCTTTTTTTACAGCAGTTACCTTTTGCTTTTGGAGGAGCAGCTGAGCTTACACAGACAGTTACCCACAGTTGCAGTGATGATTGCAGCAAACAGCCTAGCTGTTATTGCACCACAGCTGAAAGTTTTCCAGGGAAAACAGTTGACTTTCATCCTTCCCTTCAACCCACTTGTCTGTAGGGACAGGCTATGTAAGACAGCATGTTTCATTTTGATAATTTTGGGAGGTAACATTAGACAGGTGCCAACTCTAATTTTTATTTATCCAGTATGCATCTGGTTTTCTTATTTAGAGTTCACATACTGATAAGCTTCCAGCAGTTATTTTTATATAAGATTCTTCAAAGGAACTTTGCTCCCATTCCTGTCTTCAGCTGCTCAACTGCTCGTTTCAGGGAAGTCATACGGAATCATAGAATGGTTTGGGTTGGAAGATATGTTCAAGGTCACTGCAACAAAATACCTCTTAATAAGTATTATGCAACAAGCAGGGTCAACTTCAACTAGATCAGGTTGCTCATCTACTACCTCTCTGGACAACCTGTTCCAGTTTCATCACCCTCAGTATAAATATTTTCTCCTTTATTTCTAGTCAAACTCCACTCATTTTTAGTTCAAAACCATTACTCTTTGTCCTATCACAAGATGCCCTATTAAAAAGTCTCTCTCTGTATTTCTTGTATCCTTTTTTCATTGCCAGATTTGCTTGAACCATCCAAACCTGTACAACTTCCAAAGAGTCTGGTACAATCCATCTATATTGGATACATTGCATTTGGCTATGCCAGGTCTTCTAACAATACAGAGTACATCAGAGAGCACTGCAAAGCAAAATGTATCTGCTGACTTGGGTGGCATTGGTCACTGGAGACAAGCACATCTGCCCTCATTCAGTTATTCTCTGAAGAGCAGCCACAGAGACACTCCTGCCCCCTACCACTCTTTCTGCAAGGTTTCTCTTCAGATATATGACCCAAGTCCAAAATGAAGCACAAATCACAAATCCTAGCTGCTGGAGCAATGTATATCAAATTCAGTCTATGCATATTTCACCAGCCTGGGCTGAGAGGGACACAGATTTGGATCAGTTGTGGCTTAATTACATCTAGAACCCAGCTATAGTCGTTCTGCCCTTCAAATTGACATTCACTTGCACCAGAACCTTGTCCATCTGATCAGCAGCTGAGAACCAATCCATAAAAAGCAATTTTGCTTTCATTGTAGAAATTTATAATGAGCATTAGTACCAGAAGATTACTGCCAAAGAGAAAATGAAGAACTAGTAGTCAAAGGAAGATTGGACTGCAGAAGTCCCTGCACTCTGAGGAACAGACAGCTCTGCTCTTTCACTACCACCTGAGTAGAATGGCTGACCAAAGGACACTTGGGTGACTGGGGTGGAAAACTCTGCAGCAGCTGCAGGTAAAATGGACAAGGGCAGTAACTCAGAGCCTGCAGAGAATTTTCCAAGCCTAATCCTGAGACTTTTTTCATCTGAAAACCCTCTAGAGATTCCTAACTCAATGGCTATTTCAAGACAACTGAACTGAAAAAGTAAATAAAACCAAGCTGACTTTGTTTTCCTTCTTGGGTATCTCGCAGTGCATTGCTAAGGCAGAAATTGTCCATTCAGTGTATTTTTCAGCAGCACTGAACAGATTACCTGAGATTAGTAATGCACTTGTCTGCTTTACCTCATTATCAATAGGAGAAAATATTAATAGCCCACTGCAGTATACAGAATCATTGTTCGATTGATCATATGATCAATCTCAAAGAAATCAGTAGCTTACAATCCTTTCTGCTTCCAAAGCAATAAAGATTTTCATTAAACTGAAACTTCAAGAAGTGTTCCACAGTCTGCCACAAAAGAGAACTGTCACTGTTGGACATGAAAATGAAGAGCTTGACTTTAGGTAGAAAAAAGATCAGAAAGGCTTTATTTTCAATTTCATACAGCTTTTTATTACATGCTGCGCTAAAAAGCCCTATGATTGGTTAGTAACGACAACACTTCTCTTCATTGTTTAAATAATAAAAACAACACCTGTGAGTTATTATGAGAACTCAAAGTGTTTATAAAAAATAAATAACTTGTTTACATTCACCATCCTTGAAAGGAATGGATTCTCTCACAGGAAGAAAGAATCGGCTACTAACAGGATGAAAACTTCACAGACTCAAAAAATCAGACCCACAGAGGACTTCTGTTTTGTACAGGAGAACATGACCAGAGAGAGAACTAGATCTGCCTTGTGATTCAGAACAGTATAAACCAACAGAATCTGAAAAGCTAATCTCAAAACGGGTGCAGAATAAAAGGGGAAACAATTTAAGAGAAATCAAATTTATGCTCTGGTCTGCAAATGTTACTGATAAAATAGTGGATGCTTTCCCAATCGAGCCTATTGGCTCAGATCATACTTAAACACCTCAAAAAATAACATTTCTTTCTCTAATTACTATCGGCACATGCATAATATTACATAAGCCCCTTTTTGTGGGGTTACTTAAAACACAAAATTCCTTTGGACTCACTTGCCTTAGGTAAATTCACAGTCTCAGTCTGTGGGGTCACAAATAAGGTTTGAGCAAATCTGAGCCTGTAGAAACTCTCACTTTTGTACTGAATGTAAGATGGGCACTCGGGCAAGTTTAAAATAATCTTAATTTATAACTCCTATGATGTAAGGAATGTCTATGATAGGAGACCTGAGATTAACCTCTTCTAACTATAACATAATGATCATTGATTTAAAATTTATCTTAGAGAATTGAGATAAATTTGACTGATATATTTTCTTTTCTAAAACAGCATTAGTAGTCTCTTAAAGTCAGGTTGTAAGATCACAGGGTTTTTGCCATACCTCTGGTTGCAGTGTGTAGTACAATAAAACACTTTGCCAAAATACATAAATTCTTAGAGCTGTAATTATTAGAGCCTTTAATCTACACGTCTATTCATTAGATACTTCTATCAAGTCTCTCTTGGCAGCAACAGCACCAAAGGGACTTCTACATTTTTCTCTCATCCACTGTGGAGAAAATTCATAGAAGAGACCTATGTTAATTAGATGTAAAGAGTCTGAAAAAAATATTACTATTATTAATACCAGTAGAGAAAAAAAGAAAGAATCCAAATGAGCCAGGTGCACGAATATTCTCCATTAAGTAAAAAACCAGGTAGGTAGATAGGTAAATAAGTAAATTAAAAGCAAACTTCCCACCATTGGTCTGTTCTCTCTATCTCAAAATCAGAAATCAAGCCTCTTGTAAGATCAAGGTACCAAAACCGTAATTTTTTAAAACTGCATGCTAACAAGGTTAACATTTTTCTCAAGCTCACATACAATTTTTCCTTGTACTGTAAAACTGAAACAAAAAAGTGGAAAGCATTTTTCAAAGATTCTGGCAAAAATGCTGACTTAATCAAGTAATTGGCATTTAAGAGATTACAAATCTGAGCTAAAACTTCACTATTGCCATCACAGTGAAAATGTAAGTGACTTGGGGTCAACTGAAGAAAGAATTTACATTTACTTCACCACTTTGAGATTATTTCAAACATTTGGTAACAAAAAAGTGAAAGATTACTGCAATGCAGTTTTTGACAGATAATATTTCCTGTAGAGACAGAACAGAGAGAACTGTAGAGCTTCAAGATTGTAATCGTTTCGTACATTTCTATGCACAAAGTACTTCTTTAGGCAAAATATTTCACCCTGCAGCTGCTACCTCTTAGATGTACTGCCACCCTTCATCTTCATCCTCCCACAATCAGAAAGAAAGGAAGAAATGACAAGGCAAAGTTTTCAATCTTAAAACAAGAAAGTTTAATACAATATAGCAGGAATAGATAAAACAATCTCATGTGCATTATGAGTTCCTGCAATTATATCAAAAGTAAGATATTATAAGTTGCTTCCTTTCTCAAATCAGCATTAAAGACACGCAGGCATTTGCAAAACTGTGTTATAATACAAATATGAATTTATATGAGCTTTTGCTAACAGATGTCTCCCAACAGGGGTCAATGACAGGTTGTTCTTCCCCAGCCCAGATTTGCAATCTGTTCTTATCTCATTCAGTATCTTATTGTTTTGCTGTTCAAAAGGACTATATGTATTTTAAACACCAAGAAACAAGATCAGGTAAGACAAAGGCTTTGTATGACTCTCTAAAGTTGTGGTGGCTTTGATCCAAGTTTAACTGCACAGCCTACATCTGAAAGACAGAAGTTTGGGTAAAGTAAAACTGATTGCAAGGGACAATAAATAGATGCTACTCAAGATAGGGTAGATATGTCTAAGGGAATTAGACAAAATTTACAAGGAAACAAGGGACATAAGAACTTTCATGCACATAGTAAGCTTTGTGGGGTTTCTTTGTGGAAATAAGGGTTTGAGATTTTATTAAAATAATAACAGAAGGAGTAGCAGACAAGACTGGAAGGTGATTTTAGGAACTGACTGGTAAGCATGAGAAAGACTTCTAATAAAAGCTTTCATCCCTGCAGAAAATTAACCAGAACAAAATCAAGGCGAACTTTTGTCACCCTAACTTAAATCTTATGAATTTTCACAAGCTAAAATAGAGATACATTACAGATAGATGAAGATACAAGCAGTTATTCCATTTCCACACAGGGAGTCAGCTCTACAGCAGCACCAAGTACTGCTTTGTAAGAAGGAACACTTGCATGCTCTCCTTTAATCAACAGATTACAACACTCCTACAACTATCTCCAGAAACAGTAAAAACTAATCTAATTTTGAATACAGCAAAAACAACAGACAGGCAAAATTATGAAAATTAAGGCTCACTTAACATGACCTGAGGATTTTAGGTGCCTTTGTGTATGGCACTGTCTGAGCAGGCACTTTTGGTGCTCATGCAGCACTTACGAAAGTCAGGTCCTCAAAATATTGCACTTTGGAGGAAAAAACAAGCAATTAAGCCGCAAATAGAATTCTTGTGCTTGTATCTTGAATTCCTGTTCTTCTGATGTTTTGAGCACACTTACAACTTGGCAGATAAAACCACTACATTCAAAAGGTTTCTCTGCACCTAATGCCTCCTTAGTCAAATCAGATTCAACCCACAGAACTTATACGTTTTTCATGTTTCTTTATATTTTTTTTTAATATTTTTATTTATTATTTTCACACTATTTATATATTTTTTAGCTTTCAGTCAGCGACTGTCAACTTTGCACACTTCAGGATCATGGCAGAACATCATGCCATGCATCCCTCAAGTACTGTGTGATTGCCAACTTCAAGTCCATATTTGTTTTTAAATTAAGAGGAACAAGAGGATAAGCAAGGATTTTGTTTCACAGCATCACAAAATCAATTAGGCTGGAAAAGACCTCTGAGATCTTTGAGTCCAATCTCTGACAGAACACTACCACATCAACTAGACCCTGGCACAAAGTGCCTTGTCCAGTCTTTCCTTAAACACCTCCATGGACGGTGACTCCACCACTTCCTGGGTAGTCCATTCCAGTGTTTAATCACTCTTTCTATGAAATTCCTCCAAATGTCCAACTTAAAACTCTCCTTACACAATTTAGGCTATGTTCACTTGTTCTGTCACTTGTTATCCGGGAAAAGAGACCGACCTCCACCTAGCTACAACCTTTTCAGGTTGTAGTAGAAAATTATAAGATCCCCATGAGCCTCCTCTTCTCCAGGGTAAACAACCCCAGCTCCCTCAGCTGCTCCTCACAGGGCTTGTGCTCCAGACCCTTCACCAGCTCTGCTGCCCTTCTCTGGACACACTCCAGCACCTCAATGCCCTTCTTGTACTGAGAGGCCCAGAACTGGATGCAGTACTTGACATGCAGCATAACCAGTGCCAAGTCCAGGGGGACAATCACTGCCCTGCTCCTGGTGGCCACACTATTCTTGAGACAGGGCAGGATGCCCTTGGCTTTCTTGGCTACCTGAGCTCACTGCTGGCTCATGTTCAGCCAGCTGTCGACAAGCACCTCCAGGTCTTTTTTCCGCTGCACAGGATGCAATGTCCATGCTCCCCAAGTACGACCATGCTAGTGTCAGCCACCGCTCCAGCAAAGAGCGAGCAGCGGACACAACGAGGCGGTCCCGACCCCCGCTGCCAGGCTGGGAGCTCCAGCCCACCGACTCGGGCCAGGGCCGGCAGCACCGGGGCTGCGGCGCAGCGGGCGAGGGCCCCTCTGCGGGAGGGTAAGGGGTAGGGAAAGGCAGCACCCGCTGCACGGCTCTGGAGCAGGACAAGGAGCCGGGGCTGAGCCCAGCCGGGCGCCGGCAATGGCGCCCAGGTGCCCCTACTCCGGAACCGAAGCCTCCCGAAGAAACGCTCCAGACCGGCGGAGGAGCGCCGTCAGCCCGAGGAGACGCCCTGTGCGGAGGAGGGGGAGAGGAGAACGGAGAGGAGGAAAAGGAGGAGGATGAGGCGGTGGCAGAGCAAACACGCACCTTCCCCGTGCAGACAGGGCTGCGGAACCGGCCCAGCCCTGACCCCCGGCCGGCTGAAGGAGGAGCCGGCGCGGGGGTGGGAGGGGCCGGGAGCCGCCGCTGCCCCCGGCCCTGGCGCCTCGTAGCCCGCCCCGAGGCCCGGCGGGCCCGGCCCGGCCGCTGCCGCCCAACCCCGGGGGCCTGAAAAACATCATCCGCCACCAGCGGGTTTTCCAGGGGACCGAGACCTTCCGTGCGAGGGACTGGGAGATTGGTGAGGCATTGGACGAAGCTGCCTCCCAAAGAAATTGTGGATGCCCCATCCCTGGAAATATACGACGCCAGCTGGGATCGGGCTCTGGGCAGCGTGATCTACTGGAAGGTGTCCTTGCCCATAGCAGGAGATTGGAACGAGACAGTTTTTAAGGTCTCTTCCAACACAAACCATTCTATGATGTTGTAGCGATTCTATGATTGCACTTTTATAGGGAATGTGTGATAGTGGTGCAAGGGCCCACGGAAAATGGATGAAGCATGAGGAGGCTTTCCTGCTGGCTGCCCCGTAGCAGCATCCTTCAGTATTTCAGAGCATGGCAATTATTGTTTGTGTAGTTCATTGATGTTTTCCAGCTGCCTAAGAGCCTTTCCTGCCTTCTTGCTCTTGAGAACTGAGGCAGGACCACTGCTTCTCAGATGGTGGCCGCCTGCAGAAGTAACATTGCACTCATTTAAATAAAGGTGTGTTTATAAAAGCACTTAGGCAAATGAGTGCAATTTCTTCTGTAGATAAGATCTTAAAATACAAACATGGGTCTTAATCTGCAAACACTTGAATTAAAGCTCTCATTTTATTCTGTTTAAGTCAATAGAACTACCCAGGTGCTTAGAGGTAAGGGTTTTTAGGATCAAAGCCCTTGGTGCATTTCCAAAAAGCTGCTGTAGCAGGAAGACATTGAAGAATTTCCCTCTAATATTCAACACTGTATCCCAATATTCATGAACTTTCTGCCTCAGTGAAATGACTGTTATACTAATGAGCTTCATGGGTGTGTACCTTGAGGAGGGGTTTGAAACATTCTTATAAGATAATGGCTGTTTCTGCCAACCTGACTCCTCCAGCTCTGTATTTGAGGTGACTCATTATATTTTTTTCATTTCTATTTTTCAGTACAGCCTCTGAACAGTATGTTTTTGCAGCTGGGACTGTGTCCTCTGCAATACAGATCAGGAAGCATGCTGGTGGGATGAAACAATATATTTCTCAAACTGCCACAAAAGTCCTGTTCCATTGAGGGTAACAAAACAACTGCTTCAACAAAAATGTTACACAAGGAAAATGTTACACAAGGAAAATAAAAGGCTATCAGAGATTTTCCTGTCTGGCTCCTTCTTTGCTGCACATTCTGTATATTCTTTACATATAGTATCCTATAAGGTGTAAGCATCCATCTAGTACTCTGTCTCTGGAAAGAGATTATACAGTGATGAATGTGATAAATATATCAATGAAAGTCATGCAAGAAAATAGTCTATCCTTGAAGTTTGGCTGTTACACCCACAACACCTTGAACTTAACTACCAGACAGCCTTCCGTTTCACTTACAGCAAGAGAGAACATAGGACATGTTTTCATGGAGAAGCTCATGTAAAACTGTACTTGCAATATATAAATTTAGGATTTTGATTTATTCATGAGAGTGATTTCTTTTCATTTGTTCCCTTTACAATTAAATCCCTTCACCCAACTGGCTTCCCATTATTTTTTCCTTAATTAGCTTCCTTTGTTAATCCTTCTATACCAAGAAGTTGAAAGGAGAGTCAGACCATCATTTTTTCTCCTTCATCAAATAGTTAGAAGGATGGAGATATCTTGGTGTAGCTGTCATTAATCCCTGGTCAGAGGGTAGAGAAGTCACTGCTTTAGTCTCCTGCTGTCCTTGCCAGAGGAGAGACAAAAGCAAGTTAAGAGGCATAACAAAACCTAGAGCTCCACCCCTCTTCTGCCAGGAACATGCACAAATCTGTTTACAGGTTTGAAACACATCAATACCCATTTAGCCTCAGGAAAAGTATTTCCCTTATACCCATCTCTTACGTGATTTTCTCTGTTTTGCATTATTCACTAAATACATAGGTTTGTTTACAACCTCAGGACTCTGGATTTCTTGGTTTTCCCTGCTCAGGGCTGTAATTGTAAATCTGGGAGAGTCTGGAGCAGAGGAGACTGTGATTATTTTTACAAACTTTATAGGCTACTATTCTGGGCAAAATCCTAGCCCCACCATCCAGAAATCATCTTTGTCATGCATCTTGCATACTCTTGAACTCATAAAGATTATCAGGTGCTTGAAGGATGGATGGATGGATGTATCTCTACAAGACTGCTGTGATTATACTGGTAGAAAGTGTCAGAGTCAAGAACTTACTATTAAAGAATGGGATTGGATATATAAGAATGTCAAAAATAATCAGAATTATCTGATTGTAACATGGTGCTTCAAGGAATAAGCTGGTACCTAACTCCTGGAATGGGGAATTCAACCTAAAATGAGGATATACAACATTACTTAACTGTTGGATTTTTTTTCACCTCCTGTTATACAGCATATGAATCTGATGGAGTGTGCTGTTAGGCACAAAACACTGCCTGAGCAACTCCTGAATTTCTTCTGATGGCTTGGTACAATGTTTCTTCCTGCAAAGAATGGGGAGTGACATGATGCTACTTTGCTGTGCTTTGGTTTTCCACTCCATTTAGATTGCATGGCTTTTGGAGCAAGAACTGCTTTGGTTGCCCTCCAAACTTTATTGAAGTCTCTAAAATGTGACTGTATTAAAATAATAAGAAGCAATCACAAGCATATTCACATACTAATTATTATGCAAAGTAGGGAGGAGGAGGGAAGAAAGTAAGAGATTCCTTTGAAAAGCTGCCAGCACAGGTCCAGATACAAAAGGTGTTTGAAGTGGAAGCACGCTGTACCCGACTGAAGAATTACCAATATACCAGTTACCCTTGTTTAGGAGTATGCTCTCAATTTTCATTTTATGGTATTTATTTACTTTAGCATAGCATTTTTTATTTTTTGACTCAGTCTCCCAAAAGTCTCCTCTAGGTTCACACTGGATTTTAAGACCACTACAAGATGTTTTCTTCATTTAAAGTTTTTCTCTGTTGCTTTAAACTGCAGGCAGGTAAAACTGGACTTCCAATTAATGCAAACTGCAGATTTTATTTCCTTTTTTTTTTCAGTTAAAGGAGCTGAAAATAATTACTTGTAAGTTTCAAAGGATAATTTTTCTTCAGTCCTTTGTAGAAGGAAGGATTTAAGCTTGATCCTGACTTATATGCCTCCATTTATGCAGCCTAGCAGCAATAAATATATCCCAGTAATGCATACAACATGATGAAAGAAAAACAACAAGTACCTGAAAACATGTATTTTTCCACACAGGTCTGTTTGCTTTTCTGTGGCTGTGTCAGAGACTTGTTTATTTCAGGTATCAAGATCAGATCATCAGGTGAGAACTGAACGTCTGCCAGCAGTGGGTTAGCAGGGGGTGCTTGCTTGGGATGCATCGTGGCTGCAGCCTGGCCGGTGCAATGCAGGTTTGCAGTCAGAAGTCAGCATTAGTTGCCTCAAGTTTCTATGCATTGCTGATACAAGTCAACAAAAGTTGATACAAGCCAACAAAATGAGCCCTCTCCAGCCAAAGTGAAGTCTCCTCTCTGAATAACAGCAGCCAAGATAGCTGGCAGCAAAATGCCACTGTCTACGTGCTCCTGGCAACTGCAAGCCCTTCTGCTGTTACGATCTCTTGCAGTGAGGGCATGCAGCATCTCAAAAAACCCATGATGAACACACATGCTCCAGGGACATAAAAATGTCTGCAACTCATGACCCCACAAAGTTCTGGCAGCAAAACTTGCTATTCAAGACATAGTCTGGCAGGGTGGCTTCTCCTGCAGACTACTATATGTTTTCTTACAGGGGCAATGGGTTTGCCATACCACAGATAGGGTTTTGGTAAAAATTGGGTCAACATGTTCCCACTTGAATCTCCTTATAAACTGTATGACTTGTGCTGCCATGGAAGGAAAACAGAGCATGGGCACCTGATGTAAAACCAGACACGCAAGGAGCCCTCCCTTCATTCATATGGATTTTCAGTTTTCAGGTAGCAATTGGTCCAGCAATATGACCCAGACACGGGTCTGCCTCCACTTGTGTGTTTACAAAGCTAAGGCATTTGAATGTCTGACATCAATATCATATATTTGCATTAAAAATACATGAAATACTGCTCATAAGAGCTTTCCTTACAATGAAGCAATTAAATTATAGTTTCTGTCAAGAACTCTCTCCCCCAGAGCTACCTTCAATCTTCTCAGTACTTTAATGAGAATAAAACCCAGGTTCAACAACCTCAAAATCCAAATTTGACTTATTCCACCCAAATTTGTCCCAGACAAGTTTAAATCCATGGACAGTTTTCAAGATGCAGATAAAATACATCCTTAATTTATGGACTTGGCCTGAATTGAACTGTACTGAACAGCTCCCCATGCCCATCACTGGAAGTGTTTAGGCCAGGTTGGATGAGGCTCTGAGTGACCTGGTGTAGTGGAAGGGGTCCCTGCCCAGGGCAGGGCGGTTGGAACTAGATAATCTTTAAGGTTCCTTCTAACCCAAACCATCCCATGATTCTGTGAATACATTACAGTGTTCATACAGGATGTGAACATAAAACCTCCATCTAACAGAGGCAGATGGGATGCTCAGTAGAAGTGTGACTTCTCTCAGTAAGCTTCAGCCAGCCATTTTACTGGGGAGTGTTCTTGAAGTGGCAGATACTAGACAGATGGACAGAAACTGAGTGCTAAAATAGCTTGTTATCATCTGAACAGGCCCAAAAGTGTGGGGTGCTTTATTTGGTGACAGGTTTTGAGCACAGACACAACTCAATGTGTGGATTCATGCTTTGAGACCTAGCTTCACCAATATCTCATTCTAGGTTTAACTCCAAGACTCTGAACAGGCTGCTCAAGTCACGCATTAATCATTTAAACTTTAAAAAAATGTGACTCTGCAAGAGAGTTAATGTGTTACTTCCAAAACTAAAATTTTTGGAGTCTCGATCCTCTACAGTATATATTTAGAATATTACTCACATTTTGAGTAGTGACTCCTACACAATTTTGGAAAGTCTGTCTGATCACGGTTTAAAAGTTTTGATAAACATGCTGAAAAGTAAAAAGTTTTAAACTGATTGTCTAAAAGAACATATTACTTCTTTAAGAACAGGTACAGCATTTCTTACAAGAGCCAGAGCTGAACCAAGCTATGGAATTTCAGAATCTGCATTAAAAGTTCCATTAGGAAAAGCTAAAGTAAAATTCTGCTTGGCTTTTAGTGGCTGAAAGTGTGTTATAAAAAGCACAGACTGGAAGAGAAAAAATTATGACTTCTATTGCTAGGGCTCTTACAAAAATCAAATCATGAACTGTGAGAAGTCACATGGCTGGGCACCTGTAACCAATTTTTGAGATGATAAAAGAAAACTTTAGACACTTTGACAGCTCTTCTGTAGGTATAATTTTTTTTCTTTTTTTTTTCTTTCTTTTTTTTTTAATATAAAACCACTTAGAAGCTGAAAAACTGGAAACCTTGTACTCCTCCCACTTAGGGGAAAAAAAGAAGACAGATTGATACTTGCTGGTTTTAAAGTATTAACAGACATTGTTACTGGAGTTACTCAATTCAGCAACTAGCAGAGATGTGCCTGTGTAATAAATAAGTTAGAATAATTGCATGTGTTTTATAGTCAGAATAGTTTTGCTAATCTTTGTTCTGATGGGCCTAATATATGTTACTTTATAAGAAGTGCCAATTTCATGCATTCATAATGAATTCTCAATTTACATTGAAAAGCAAGTTGAAACAAATAAAAGCTACAAACTGAATTAGCTGGTAAATATTTACCATTTTAACATAACAGAATGAAAAAACTAAAATATATTAAAAAATGAAGTTGAGCTTGGTAATGGTGTAAATATGAAAACAGTCTGTACTACTGCAGAGCAAAATATAGTGTAGAGATTAAATAAATTGTGAGTTAGCAAGCCATCTTGTTTACCAGCCAATACAAATTTTCTTTAGGAAAATATCTAAGCAAATGCAAAACAGGGTGAAAGCTGATGATTTAAAGACAAGTTTCTAGCTGCTGATTTGATTGTAGTCAATAATTTAAGCTTACAGTGAGTGTCAGGGAAGGTCTTCCTGCACAATGGAACTCAGACCATGAAGATTCAGTAGAACTCTCCTGACGTGTTGCCTCACCAGCATGGAAGTGGCACAGCCACCAGCCTGGCAGTGAGGCAATACAGCAAGGCAGGGTCCTTCATTCAGGCTTTTTGGTCTGAACCGGAGTGAGCCATCTCCTCTGCCATCTGAGACTTTTCCCAAGTCAGCATTAACTCATCTGGCACTGTGGGCTGGTCCAGAAGGAAACACATGCTCTGCTTCTCTTCCTTTCACAAAAGACTCTTGTGTTAGCTCTGTGGTATTGAAAATTATAGGGATGAATGATGAAAACTGAACTCTGGGCTGTTTTACATTCTTTCAGTGCCATTTAGTGTGATGGTTGTTGACTTCTCCCTGCTGCTATACTTAGAAAGGGGAGTAGGAAGGAGATGAGTGTTACTATGGGTTATGACACAAAAACATCAAAAAGAAAGTCTGTTCTCATTTCTCTTTGGTATCCTTTGGGGACATGCAGTGTTTAGAAAAAGCTCCTATTCCACCACAGGAACCTGGGAAAAATGGGTACCAAACTTTGTTTACACTCTAGGACTACATGTGGCCATACAAGGTGGGTGTGTAGCTAGGACACAGAGCTTTTTCCTCCACTGAGCTTAGTTTCCCACCACTAGATAAACTTCAAGTAGGTTGCCTGATGGAATTATTGTTCCTTATACGTCAGCGCTTGGATTAAACATAGAAAAATATCAGAAGCTTCCTCTGCCTTCATCAAATAAAAATCCATGGGAAAAAAACCTGCATATTGCCCCAGAAGAAATCTAAATCAATTAAAGTCACCCCCTACAGAGAACTTGGGCTCTGTTTATTTTCAACAAACTCTAACAGGTTTTTGCAATATTTTTCTGGAAGTTTTTCACAAACATTCCTACTTTCTCTCATTCCAGGCCAGGGCTGGACTGCCAGGATGGAGGAATACTTTGGACCTGACCTTTGGTCATGAGAGACAGAGGTGCTCAGCCCCAGTCAAACAACAGCACTTTACAAATCTATTTCATCTACAGATTTAAAGCTGCAATATGAATTAAAAAACTAAAGGGTTCTGCAAGCTATGCCATAAAAACATATATCAAAAGAGTCCGACGTAGTGAAAGTATGACATCTTCCAAGCATGGGAAACAAATGGAAAGTTGCTTCAATAGGTAACAGCATATCTTGAGTGCAAAGCCCCTGTTGCACATCTCATCCCTTTCTTCCCACCACCCATGGACAAGACAACCTAGACTCTTCCAAGTGCAGTGCAGCACCCCAGTCACTGCCTCCTGGAACCCTGCCAGCACCTCCTGCGGGCAGCAGGATACTCCTGGGGTCAACCCTGCAGGTCCTTCACCTGCTTTGCTCCAGCCAAAATTCCAGGGTTGAGCTACCATCAGAAGCTGTGACTGGCTACATTTCTGATGTGCTTGGAAGCTGTGTGCATCCAGGAGTATCTCTCAGGGTATGACACCAGCACCTGCTCGCTCTCCTGCCTATAGATTCTCTTTGTGAAGGACAATTTCAGTGCAATGGTAACAACTCAAAAAACCAAAATGCCTTGTAACATTCAGTGGAAAACAGGGGCTGTCAGGACAGTTTCTCTTTCCTGCCTTCACTCACCCCCAATAATGTCTGCAATTCTAAAGCTGCCCTGTCCCCTCCCCCTCATTCCCACTATGAACTAAACTCAGATCCTGCAAGTACACAGAGGGATTTTCAGATTTCCACCCACGTAAGCAGCTACTTGGCACATCTGATGCACATGTGAAATTGGTTCACAGGGGCCAGGGCAGGAACCCACATCTCCATTTCTAGCTCTACTGAGTTTAAATTTTATCATTTATTTGATTTCAAAGCAAAAATTACACATCTTACTTTATTTCACAGAGGAAGAAACCTCAGCAATGCATCTTTTTTCCCCTGGCAGGGTTGGGTTACAGCTCCTCCACTCCCACCCACGCAGCTGAACCCAGTGCCTGGTCAGCCTGAGAGCTGTGAGGAAATCAAATGCACATGTCAGCATCCCCCTCTCCTGCTCCAGCCACGAACCATCCTGGAACCAGAACACATGCCAGGGAGTGGTATATTAGCTGTGTCTTTTCTCAGATGAACAGTAAAGCAAAATTGTGTTCACTCAGCCTAATGAAAATTTTGGAAGGGCAATACTCTAAAGGTTCCCAGCATGGAGTTTTCACACCAAAGCTCAGAGCTCTGGGATACACAGCCAAGAGCTTAAGTGTAACAAAATTAATATTAATGCTCATTAAAAGTGGACAACAAATATTTCCTTAAAGGAAATTATGTCAGTCTGATTAAGCAAGTACTAATTAACAAAATATAACTGACTGCAAGTCTAAAAAAATTTGCTATATTATTTCCATCCATAAGAATAAGTTTCCACAGAGAGCTTTCCTCCTTGGACTCCTCCTCCCTTCTCATGTGCTTACTTAAGGAAAATACATAAAATACTCAGCACAATATCATCATAATCTGCCTCACTCCAATAGTTTTTATTTAATGCTTATCTGGATAATTGTTTCCTTAGAAAAGTTTCCTGTATTCCATATGTTGCCTAAAAATAGTATCTGTCATTTAAGACTGCACTTCACCTTCATTTCCATACATAGCTCTAAGTAAAAAAAAAAAAAAAAAAAAAGAAAAAAAAAAAAAAAGAAAAAAAAAGAAAAGAACAACCAGTAAAAGTTACAAATATGCCACTCTCATTAGGAGACACAAAAGAACAATTTTTATTTTAATTTATGCTATTTCAGTGAAGGGCAATTCTCAAAAGCAAAGAAAAAGCTAACTATGTAGCTTGTAAACATGAGCTACAATTCATTCATAAAGCTGGCAAGCAGAGGAACTATGTTCTCAACTTCTGAAGTTATTTTGTCATGAATAAAGCAAAGGCGAGAGCCTTCTTTCAGCAGAAGCTTTACACTAGTTGCATTTGGCTTCTTTTACTAAGAATCTAAGAGGAGGTAACAATTTATAACCCAGGGTAAATCAAAGCAAAATGGGATTTTGATAAACACTAGCGCCTATCAATCCCAAGGAAACACTGTATCAGGTTGCTGAGGAATTCCAGAGCTGCTACAGTGGCTCCAGCGGAGCAGAGCCAAGGGTCTCTAGGAAAAGCCATGGCTAGCTGAGGGCAGGTGGCGCAGCACCACAGCCTGGCACGGGGACTGCCAGCTGCCCAGCAACATCCATGAGCAGCCAGAGTATTGCTAGAAACACATCCAGGAAGCTGAGAACAAAAGGGAAAGGAAACTGAAGACCAACTCGTGCTAGGAGGCCACACATTCGGCTGCCAGTTTGCTCTGAACAGCATTGCTGGGAGTCAAGTGTCTGCATCAGACTGGTTTTCAGACTGATGAAAACTGAACTAATGTTTATAACCAAGATGGTAGCTCTCTTAGAATTTTTCCCTAATAGTATGGTTTGGCACTGAAAACAGGAAGGCAAAGAGATCATGAGATGATGATAAATGCTACAAAGACACCTACTGCACGTTCAGAAGTTTCAGGTTTTTGTTAGGGAGGGCGGGAAGACTACAGTGTTTCAGGCCCACGTACACAGCTGAAGCATCAAACCTCTTCTGCATGTAACAGAGTGGATAATGAAAGTGCAGGGGAAAAAAGGCAAATGGTAAAATAAAGCTGAAAATTTACCATTGCTTCTGTTTGTAAACAGATGCAGGAAGATCCAGGCAAGCATAATATTTGGTAGTCTGCATAATTACAACAGATGTCTATGTTGGATAAAGTGGCCCGTACAGTAGATATAGAGGCAGAACCTAACATACATAAATAAAATCGAAACAGCTACTTATTATCAATTTGCTTAAGAAGAAGTTTATCTGGTGTTAAAAAAAATATTTATAGCTATACTTACAGCAATATTCATTGCACCCTTGAAAGAAATTCAGATCTACTACCTTAAGCAAAGTGGGCTTCAAAAAACTGGATGTCAGACTATACAAATAAAGTATTAGTTTAGGCATAGTAGACTTTATTTTGGCACTTTAACAAATGCTTTATTTTACAGCAGTGGCACAGCATTTGCCAGAAATTTTCTTTTCTTGGCACAGTTATTTCAAGCAGTTATTTTACTAATTGAAGTTCACTAAATATTGCACAAGATATACCTGTTAAATTCTTACCCTGTTTTTACTTGCTGAACTTGTGTATGGCTTTGAAAAAACTTGCCAGTTAAGTATAAGTAAAAAGCAATATATTAAATATTTTAGCACAGGATAGCATTCATTTGTTCCTAAATGACCACTGAACTTGGGACAGCAACAAATACAAGTTGCACAACTCTTATCTGAAGAGTTTACCAGATCTTATTTACAATACATTGCCATTTCCGAAATGCACTTCAGCTTGACATCCTGAACACCTGTATTTTGGGAATCTCAGAAGTAAAAAATGAGGAGGTCAACAGAGCAGAAGACAAAGCCATTTGTCTGTTACAAAGCATAATATAAGGAAGCAGACTATCATCTTCTCCCTGTGTGTCCCTCTATCCAGCACCTATCTATGGTCTAAGCAACAGAGACTTCTCTCTTCTACTCGGAATATTTCTTTCTTCTCTTATGAAGATATTCCACTTGTCTCAACTCTTCTGCTGGAGTCTGAGCAGAATAAACCAAAATTCTCCAAAGGGACAGGAAAAAACAAACGTGAGCAACAAATCAAGAACAAATACACACAGTAAACGAACTGGGATACTCCTTTGAACTTTACAGTAGGGAAAACAACATTTGCAGGAGGAACAGGCATGTGTCAAGGCTGCCATTAAACATAATGTGAAAGTCGAATGTCTCACAGCTAATACACCAGATGCAAGACTTAAACATTCCCACTTCTCTCTGCCACCTTAGCAATAAATCTGGTGTGAGGATCACCCTGATCAACAGCCTTTCTTTTTTTGGTCTGGATTTTTAAGATCTACTAGATGTACTCTGTGACATTAAAACATAAGCAAATAGACATAAAATGAAAAACATACAAAAGTATATATCACAATAGAATTCTCAGTATTAGGCCACATGATTTATTCAGTAGTGTTTATGTTCCCAAATTACAATTATGTCTATCCATGTAAGACTACAAAAGTTACCATTAGAATTGTCTGTGCTTATAAAATACCAACATTTTCTTTTACTGTTATATACTCACTAACACCAGTCTGCAACGAGTCACATATAATCATAGGCACTTCAAAGGCTTTAAAGACGTTTACAACTTAAATGCATTTTTAAAGAACAAAAATTTAAACCTCTACTTGTACCTTCAAATTGCAAATAATTAACAAATACAGTGGCCATAGAAATCTGCAGCAACTTCTCAAAATACTGTTAGAGTCTTTGGGTTTGCTTAGGTTTGTCAGTAGCTTACTACAAATCTTCCTCACAGGAGATTTGTTTAGTAAGAATATGACTATACAGTTTGTAGTAATAATCCAATTTTACACATTAATTTGCTGTTACAAATCTCACTGAAGCTACAGGTATGCTGAGAAACAATGCAAAGTGTAAAATTGATATTCTGACACTTAAATTTATACAAAGTGGAGGTTGAAGTTTACATAGCTGAAAAATTACATTTACACTAAAAGTTACTGTTATCTGAATTATCTGAAGACAAATTGCACCATGACAACTACAAAAAGGCATTTTTTGGAAACAGATAAATTAATGAAATAAAAACTAACTTGTAAGATCAATCTGAGACATGCTGACCAAAATTAAACAACTTTCATTGAATCATAGGATAAAACATAATTTTCATTATTTTATATTTATGCATAAAGTTTTAAAAATCATTCAGTGAACATCAATGGTTTTATAAAATAATGCTTTGCCACTGTTATTCACAGAACACTGCAAATGTTAAGTTTTAATTTTACATTTTTAAACGAATATGTGAAAAGTTTTAAATACAATGGGGTTTTATCATAAAGGTGCCATAACGGCTCTTGAATGAAAAAAAAACTTCATTATTCTATGCAAAAGCTTTATTTAAAAAAGTTCAGTGATCTCATAAATAGAGACACTAAATAGGAATTTTATGCATAAAACTCCTTAGTTGGTGCCTTTTGATAGGCAGCACAGGATGGTTTACGTTCACCAAGGTCGTAACTGCCTTCATCCTTCTTTCTCATGCGATACACCAGCAGCAGGATAAGGAAGATTGCAAAAAGAAAACCAATAACTCCGCCAGCAATAACAGCTGTAATCAAAGAAACAGAGATTCACAATATGCCAGTAAAACAAGTTTAGCACCATACTTCTTTTTCATCTCACACAATGAGTTTGTTATTATTTTCAAATTGCAGGAAAGGGCTCCTATTATGCAACTGTCTTCATTATTAGTATCCTGAAATACACTGTCAGAAAGCTTGTTTGCATTCATGAAGGCAATCATTTAAAATTACATTCTACTTACAAGACAGAGATCCAACAAACCAGTTTTAAAAAAGTTATTGAATTTTTTTCAAAACCTCAACTAAGAAGACCACTAGTACTGCCAGAGCACAAAGCACTTTCAAACTCATTTTTCAACAGTTACATTTTCAACTTTAAAAGATTTTGATACCCTAGCTAAGAAATGGGCTTTTACTTTTCTCTGTCATCTTTCACCCTGACTCTATGCTGAAATAGGAGACAACATTTCATGCACTTGTGAGTGTGTGAAAAATATCAACTCCCAACTTGACTTCAAGAGGAAACCCACATGCTTCCACTGGTGTGGATTTAAGATTATTTCACATTTTGATGCTTATAGGAAGATGTGATCCAAAACTATGTGACTTTCATGGCTCCCAACTCCCCTTCCAAATACACGGGGAGAAAATATACCTGTAAACACTGTTCTTAGGCAAAAAAACAATAAAATAAATCTCACAGGTAGTGAAAACATTGGTGGCCAGCTTGTGCCTCCCTAGGTTATGCATAGAAATAGACTCTCTTTACCTTAAGGGATCTCTGTACCCTAATGGATTGTGCTCATCCACCCCTCTCCATCCACCCATGCCTGCCATGAGCTCCCCCCAAGCAGTTTTCATATGCACCACATGGACCAGAGAGCAATGTGCTCTTGGGAGGTGAGAAATACATCTCTTCATTACAAGCATCAATCAAATTCCAGCTACTTTTGTGAGTTGTGAAGGCTCCAGATACTCAGCTGACAGTGTTCAACTTGTGGGAAACAAATCAATTAGCAACCGACTCCACTGTTAAATATTTCCCCAAGATGCCCAATTTATTCTCATTAAATCAACCACTGGCTACCCGCTTAGTACTGAATGTGCTTAGTACTAATGTGCTTCATAGTATGACTCCGCCAAGAAAACTCAAATGTTGAGTTTGCATTATTTGATACAGAGCCTCTCTGTTTTCTGTTTAATTTCTGGTGAGATAGACCTTGGCAAACACTGCCTTACCTGCCAGAACTTCTGTTCTCTGGAAGAGGTTTTCTGAATGCTTCTGAGTGAACACATCGGTGTCATCCCCTGGCTCATCGCTCTTTTTCTTGGCATCCATCTCAGACCTTTCTTCTTTATCAATTTCTTCAGGTGACTGTGGCACAGAAAAGAAAACTGAGCATTGCTTACAGAGAGGGCAGACCACAGGTTGGCACAGTCACTGCCTGCCGCGGGCAGTCACGTAGCTGTGGCTCCATGCACATACTGCACAAGACCAACACAACACATAGGAAGTTTTTAGAGCACAGAAAGCTGGTCTAGACATTGTAATTGGATCTATTTGTCGTCATCATGTCAGAATGAGAAAAACTGCCCCTAAGTTTAAAGCCTCTGAAAGTACATTTAGCAAACAGCTTTTAATATTGCCTGTATTTATCAGAATAACAGCCTCTGAACCGAGTAACAACTCTGAAATTAACACATCAGATATGCTGTTATATGCAGAACACCTTTGAGGGTAACTTAGACAGTATTATCTATGGTGGTAGAAGGAAGTACTAAAATATTAAATGGAACCTGTTGAGTGCTCAAACTACATCCAAACCATACAGCATTCTTTGAGAAGGGAAGTTTCACACAGAATTTTTGAATAACTCTTGGAGAAATGTAAAAAAGGTACAGCTCAGACTCAAAGGTATCTTGAGAAACTGTCTAGTGTATCATGATAGATTATTTTGCATCTCTCTTTTCTTTCATGTGAAATCCAGATGTTGCCATACAGACTCTCTAGTAGGAATGAAAACAAGCAGTTCTGTAGTCATTTAGCAGGCTGTAGTAGGAAGTGAAGTTTGGGGGTGCTTTTTAATCCATATAAATAGAAGACTTAACATCAAACCATCAAGAATGTACAGTGGAATAATTTTAAATGGTCTTGCTCTACAGCCACGCACCTTTGTTTGTGCAGGCACCTTGGTCTGCATTTTCACTGTGGTGGTCTCAGCCCTGGATGCATCACTAGTTGTTGGTAACTTTGGAACTGTTCTGGATGTTGTTA
This sequence comes from Cettia cetti, assembly GCA_013401135.1. NCBI lineage: Eukaryota > Metazoa > Chordata > Aves > Passeriformes > Sylviidae > Cettia > Cettia cetti. The sequence goes on from VZUI01040575.1 coordinate 32,347, forward strand.
CCACTGCACTATCCTCATCTTCCTCGGCACCTGGGGACAAAACGTAACACTTCATTGACCTGTGAAATTCTTTCAGACCAATAACATTTTTTACTATGACACCAAGGTAGAGGTGGTTGCACAGCCCACCCTAGGCAAGGGGCCTAGATGACAATGCCTGCTAAGATAAAGATGTGAGTGCAAACAGTGCTCCCCAGCTGTCAGGGGGATACTTGCCCCAAGTGATCCCATGAGAAAAGAAGGAAGCGCATCAGGCTGGAATAAGTGGCAACCAGGAAATTACCATGATACTTTTCAAACAGAAGAACCCACCCTAAAAACAGATATGAAAAAAGCTTTAACCCTTATAATAGGGGCAGAAAGGGCAGAAAGTCTGGAGTGAAAGCAGCAGTCATCAGGCCTGTGTGACATGGGCAAACTCCAGTGCCATGGGTTATGATGAGGTCCCACAGCATCAGGGGCTCTGCTGAAGCTTGGCAGTGCCACCTCCCTACCTGTGGGTACCCTCAGCAGCAACCTCCAGCTTCCCCAGAGCCATCATGGGCACCTCTAGAACCCACACCTTGTCTCCTCCTGGGTGTGGCAGGTGTTGGTGGGGCCCCAGGCTCATACAGGGGTACCCAAGTCTCCTACAGCAAGGGTGTGTGGACAGAGCATCCTGTACACTCAGATAAGGGGAGCTTACACACCCATGGCCTGTGAGACAGGTGTCTGGGTGCACATGGCACACGCTGGATCAGTTACAGAAAGTGATTTAGAAATTTATAGTTGCTTTTCACCATTTTATAATGGTAGGTACTGTGGCTGACTGTCGTACGGTTGATATTAAGCCTGAAACTATAGTTCAGTGATTGCTAGTTAATTACATACCATAAATAAATCAATACACTTCTTCATCCTTACTTAAACCATATGAACTGAACAGTTTTTGCCTGTCACATGCTGCTTCAACAACAAAATTGCTCTTCTACAGCACATCTGCTGGATTCTAAAAAACAAAGCAGTTTCTATCTACAGGAAGATTATTACTACTTTATGTTTCAGTCACTAGGAATTCACATGGTTTTAAACTCCACATTATTCAGAAGCCCTTTTCTTTTGAATTGAGTAAGAGTACAAAAAACTCCCTAAAGATTACCTTAAATTCAATTTCCTCCACATTCAAAGCTCTGCTGGAGTATGAAGGCTCCTTTAGAATAAGGTAATGGACATCTTTAATAAATATCCTTTAGTGATAGTGAAAGGAAGAAGACACAGGAAAGAGACTAAATTATTAGCAAGGCCTGAAAGGGGAAAAAAGAATTGGCCCATTCTTGGACCACTCCTTAGGAATCTCAATGTGTTCTGCTCATTACAGGCACCGGTTACCCAAGTAACCCTTGGGTAATAAATCTAGCGAATGTGCATAAGAATAGTTCCTAACAAATAAAATGCTCCTACAACAGAATAGTATGACTCACTCATTCCAAACTGATTTTTTAATTTGTTTTTTTAAAGAAAGAAGACAGGCTGAAGATATGAGTGCAATAATGACGTTCTGAAGTCATGATCAAGAATTATATACATTTGGCATTTAAAAGAGGAGCATTAACAAGACAACAACTAAATCTCTGCATGGTAGAAAAGAAAATTTGGAATCATTAAAAAAAGATACTGGCACAGAATAATACTGGGAGAAAAACTTTCAGAGATACCAAAATTACAGCACAACTTCTACAATGAAGACCTCACAACAAGAATCAGGTATTTTCCTGAAATGCAACTCAAAGATCAAAAAAATCAACATCCTGCTTCAAAACAGAGGTGTGGAAAGGCATCCAACAGGAAAATTTTTCTGGCTTTGACTCAAGAGTTTTCTTTGAGAAATAATGGCTCACTGGATAGCTCAACCTACTTTACCTTCTGAAGTTCCTCCATATTACCCAAAGCTTTCACAGGCAAGGAAATTAAAATTGATTATCAGATTAGAGATCTGATAAAACACATCTTCAGAGTACAGAAATTTATTTTCTTCTTTTTATGAAATTAAAAGTCCCACTTAAACACAACTGCTCCTCCATATCCTTAAATGCCACCTTTGCTTCAGGCAATAGTTGTGTCTGCCAGACATAATGGAGAGTGCTACAGTCTGAACCTCTTTGGCTAAGGAGGACACAGATCCATGTTCTCTCAACAAATGGGCAACTAATCTAATCCTTGCACTAGTCACTAGATTTGCACCAGGGGTACCCAGCTCTTCTTCCATACAGCCTCAGGGGAATTCTGACGATCCCCAAAATGGTGAAGCAACTACCATTTAGGCCTGATTTGGGTGCCAGCTCAGACACATCCCCCATGGTTCCTGCTTTCTAATTAGCTTTATCTAAACAGGTCTCTGCTTGGTATGGAATAGATCTAAACAAGAAGACACTTCCCTTGCTAAACTGACAGCAGTATTTTTGGAATTACCTATGTAAATAGGACTGAGGGACCAAAAAAACTACTCACAAGTCCTCTCCAGAACACAGCAACAGCATTTCATATAGTATCATGTTCCCTAAAAAGCACAAAAAAGAGCATCACCAAATCCAAGTAAGACTGGAAAGAAAAGCCTACAATGTCAAGAGTGTGACTTCCAAGTCAGTTGTTAAGAGGAATACTGTGAAATGGCTGTAATACTGTGAAATGGAGTGTAAGAACTTACTTCTTCCTCTGGAAAATATCACTGTTTCTATAGCTGGTTTCTGGATTTGGTTATGGTGCTGGCTGTTCACTGCCTTGAGTCCCTCTTATTGAGGGCACCACAAAATCCCTGCAGCAATTAAACACATAGCCATCTCTGTGGTAGAGAGCTCTTGACCATCACACACCATCTTTTATCCACTGTAATTTCTTCAGGACGTTAACTCAGTGGTCAAAATAGCTCTAAATTGTGCTGTAGTATTGGAAATATCTAATATAACCCTCAGTGACATGTCTATTAGCCATCCTTGGATGACACAAATGTGAATACTTTTTAACACTCTTAATTAAGGAAACTTGTCAGGAAATCAAGACTGTGCCACCTTAAATTACTGCATAGAAAGTAGAAATTACTGTATAGACAGTAGTATTTTTTGCAGAAAAAAGCCCATAGGAGTTAGCACTCTGACTTGCAAAGCAGCCAGTGATTAACAACTCCTATCAAAAAAATCCAATCACTTCACCCTACCTTTTGGCATCTTACTTTTCTGCTGTTGCACATCACACTCTGAGAGTACCACCACCACAAGCAAATTTGTGATAAGGTGGGCACACACATAACCATCATCTCTTTCACACCTTCTGTCTCTATCAGAAATGTGACACACACCAAAATTACATATTTTCAGCTGACTTATCTCACCTCCATTCACTGAACAGTCCCCAATGCAACCCTTAATCAACATAGTGTTAGGCACCCAGAGATGAACTATAAACATAATTCTATGCCCTGCTAGGGAACTGAAGCTGAAAAAATTGAGACAGTGCAAGGATGTCACATCTCTGATAGCTCTCACACAAGGAAGAAAAAACAAAGAAACCAACAAAACTTGAAGGAGGATTAAAAGGAATAGTCCTAGCTATGCTGAAGTATAAGATTCTGTCCAGCACATCAAAAACACACTTTCAAACAGTATCACCGCAGATTTTTATCTCAGAAGACCTGGAGAACCAGGCAGTCAATGTCATGAAGCATGCTCAGGACTAGGTGGACAGAAGAAGTTCTTGCCCCAAGACAATCTGAAAGGCACTTATGAGTGGGACCATAGCAAATGGAAGATGAATCCTTGCTGTGCTGCCTGCACCAGGGCAGGGGAAGCACAGCAGGGGAGGTGTGCCTGCTGGGCATGCTGCCATACAGGCCAGGAGCATCCAGTGTCACCCCTGGACCTGAGCTGGCTCCAGTGCACCACCCAGGAGAGTGCCCATGCCCTGCAGTGTCCCCAGCCCCATGACCATGACACACAGTCCCCTAGCCACATCACCCCCTGTCCCCAAGCCTCCCAAACTGTCTGCTGGCCTTGGAGTGTAACATCAGCTTCCCTCTTGGTCAGGAGCCAAAGCAGATCTGCTCTAGTGTTTCTTGAAGAGGCCCCAACTCCACCACAACTTTTCTCCCAGAACAGTCCCCAGTCACAATGTCAGAATACACATAGTTCATCCTGAGCCAATGTTCTCAACTCAAGCTGCTCTTGACTGAGAAATGTTAGGGTGGGGAAAAGAAGAAGGGGAAAAAAAATTTTCTTGATTTTCTGATATATATAACCATGAGTAATTTTAGAGAAGACACAAGAACAAGACAAACAGTTTTTCTAAGAAACAGTAGATGAATCTGGCAGAGATGGTACCTTTCCTTAATGTAATGGGTAGTCATGCTGCTTAGCAGCTACTTTCACTTATCTCCAAGACCAAGGCTCTATTAAAATCTTTTATGCCAGATGAAAAAGTACCAATAGTTATAAAAGCATTTCAAGTTGTATATAGGCTGGAAAAATATTTTTACTTTTTATTATTACATTATATAAAACATCAATGCTAAAAAGAGTGATAATAGACTGAAGCCTCTTCTCAGAGATGGAGACTATAAGAAGGAAACAATGGACTAATTAAATCACTATGGATAGTCTAGTGTTGATATAGGACAATCGGAAGGCAGGCATGGCTTCTCTGGAAATTGTTGACCCATGGATTCAGGTTCAACACTTAGGCAAATGCACAACAGTAGCTGAATGTACACAGAAAGAATAAAAAAAGAGCCTATGAAGGGAAAGAAAAGAAAAAAACAGAACACCATCACCTTTGCTACTCCTTACAAAAAGCCCTCAGCCAATTTCTAGTTTGAAATGTGTCATGCCTACAGTGACATTTGTCCACGTTAATGCTGCTTGAAGACCTGCAAGGGCATTAATGGTGGTGCTGACAATTCCTGTTTATCTCCATAGGCCTGGTGGCAGCTAACAATTTTCACAGCAAAGAAAGGAGTCAGCAGTGTTGTCATCTTGGATCTGTCTGCTTGGACTATGCTTGGTACATGGCAAGAAAACCACTCTTGAGTGGGAAGGCTATTCCTGCTAGAAACATTACATTACATCACTGAGTATCAAGTAAAGAAAGAGAGACTGAACATAATATGAGGAACATTTATCAATGGTACATCTGCAGGACACTTTCAACAAAAAACAGAGAGCAGTAAGTATAGGTGGAGTAGGGTGGAAAGGATGCTACTTCCCTAACTAAAAACTTTTTGCTTGGTTCAAAAATATTAGATCTGGGGATACTGTCACATGAGCTCTTTGCATTCAGCTTGTCCCAATCTACAATGAGACTGCCTCTGCTTTCCTGTAGGAAAAGAAACAGAGATTGCCAAAGACAGCAGAAGTGCACTCCAATTTCTACCCATGGCTCAAGGCTGAGCACAGGAAAAGAAAGAAGATGAAGACAAGGTGCTACTATTGGTGAAGTCTAGAGGTAGTTTGTCTTTTTGCCTTCACTTTTACAACAGAATCACAGAATTGCTAGGCTTGGAAACAATCTCTGGAGGTCATCCAGTCCAACCCCTCCACCAAGGCAGGGTCACCTAGAGCGAATTACAAGGGAACGTGTCCATGTGGGATTTGAATGTCTCCAGAGAGGGACACTCTACAACCTCCCTGGGCGGCCTGTGCCAGTGCTCTGCTGCCCTCAGTGTAAAGAAGTTCTTCTTCTTGTTGAGGTGTTCCAGGTCGTGGCCACTGCTCCTTGTCTTGTCACTGGGCAGTACTGAAAAGAGTCTGGCACCATCCTCTGAGGTATTTATAGGTGTTGATGAGATCCCTTCTGGGGCCCAGATTCCCCAGTCTCTCCTCATAAAAGAGGTGCTCCAGACCCCTGAACATCTTTGTCCCCCTCTGCTGACTCTCTCCAGCAGCTCCTTGTCTTTTTTGTGCTGAGGAGCCCAGAACTGGACGCAGCACTCCCCATGTGGCCTCACAAGGGCCAAGCAGAGGGACAGGATCACCTCCCTTGACCTGCTGGCCACACTTTTTGTGATGCACCCCAGGATGTCACTGACACTCCTGGCCACAAGGGCACTGCCAGCTCATGATCAGCTTGTCACCCATCAAAACTCCCTGGTCTTTCTCTGCAGAGCAGGGTCAACCCCCAGCCTGTGCTCGTACTTGAGGCTATTCCTCCCTAGGTGCAGGATCCTGCACTTCCTTTGTTGAATCCTGGGTTAGTAAGATCTGAAGCCAGTTCTTGTGTAGTCTTTTCTACTTCAAAAGCAGGTCTGAATTTTGCATTTTTCATGTTAGAAACAGCCAAGCACTATAGAGGGATGGAAAAAAACTATACTAGACCATTCTTCATACACCTGTTTATTGTTGACCTATTTCCTTTTCTGAGGCTTACAAAGTCACCAGCATCTGAAGACATGACAGAATGGGATGCTGATTGAAAGCACATTTTTTCTGGAGATCAGACAGTCTTGGGCCAGTCCTGGGAACTAGGAATGAAATCACTGATTCATTAATATATTTTTTCAAATGAAATATTTAATTTCTTCTCAAACAAGTCTATATCAAGGAGGCCCAGTTAAGCCTCTGATCACGCTAGGATGTCAAATTGCCCCAACAGAGGACTCCCAAAACACAAGATATCACCCAGGTATAAATGACAGGCCTGGATTTGCCTGGCAACACAACCAGAAGTCTGCAGAAAAGAAAAATAAAAATCCATCTGAAAAATCTCACATGTGCCTTACAGGTTAACACAGACAAGGCACTAGAAGAAGGGCTCATCCTTTGAAAGTACACAAATTATATATAAGCATCAAGACATATTAAAAAAAAACCAAAACAGTAACAAGCATGTAAGTAACACACTTTTTAAATAAATGGGATTTCCACAACAGCTCAGCAAATACTCACGACAATAAGGAAATGTCTTTTCCAGACCTACCAGAAAATCCTGCATTTAGCTTTTAACATTTGGAGTCTCCAACTAGTCTAGAAGATACTCCTCAAAGAGACTTTCTAAGAGAAATTATTAAGATTTCACTGACACTTTTGAAAAATTTTGAGCTAGCTACATGTCTCTAATGAGTATTTAAGTCTGAGAACTCAGTATGTTGTAGTTAAGAATTTCTTTATTCACTATATGGATATAATTTCCTCAGAGAAAACTCACATTTTTGGCAGTATCTAGATTTCTAAATGTAAAAGAACCACAACAAAAGAGGAATGGACACCATATTTACGTGAACCTGACTGCATATAAGAGAAAACAAGAATGCTGCTGCTATATTTTCTTACAGAGTGCTAAATTAGTATTACATCATGGGAGAACTAAGCCTTCTCTAATCCTTATTTTTAAACTCCAGGGAGATCTACACAGAAATCAGAGGGAACAGAGAGAGCCAGCAGAGAGAAAATAACGCAGGGAAATGATGCAACTAAGGAGTAAGAGAAAAGAGCAGAAAGTTAATACTTAAAACCCAGCCCACAGGGGTGCCCAGTGCTCTGTAAATAGCAAAGCACTCACAATATTCACTGAAAGTATAATCTCCAGCTTATAAAGCAAAACTGCACAGATTTCCTTCAAACAATTGCATTACTTCTTACACTTTTAAAAATCAATTTGTGACACGTTGTCTCACCTGAACCTGACCCAGAAGAATAATCATCATCATCAATTGGATAGACGCCTGATGCTTCTTCAACAGAGCTGTTGTCAAGGTATAAATCTTTATCAGAGGTCAATTCTGCTCTCTGGAAAACAGATAAGAGGGAATGGTTAAAAAGAAAACAGTTCTCCAGTGCAGCAATCTCTTCATCTTCAGTTCTACTTTCTAAGTTGATAGTGGCACACTGAAGTTTGTACTTTCAGTTTATGCCATGCATTCATCTAAGTTGTTAAAGAAATTTGTAAAAATTACAGCATTACAAAACGAAAAAAAACCCCACCAAGGCTGCACAATGAAAACCACACTTCATCTCATTAAATGCATGAATGAATAAATAGGATTTGCAAATATACTCTGCAGAGCTTCTATAACAAGAAGCAAATCCCAGGACTGAAGCCCTCTGTCAGGATCTCAAATATACAAATCTATAGGCTGTCACATGAAGTCTGTTCATTTGATCTCAGATAAGAAGGAACAAAAGCATGCATCAAAAACTATCTCAGAGTTTAATCAAGCCAAACCTCATGAAACTCTCTAGTAGTAGTTAGAATGAACAACTGACTACAAATGTTTCTAAGACAGTGCTATTGATTAAGGATTATGACATTTCCAGCTAGATCAGACAGCATGATGCGCTGATTCCTAAATGAACACATCTCTCCTAAAATTTAACTGCACCTTCAACAGGCCAAAAATCTGGTTTCTTGTGAGTATCCTCACAGTACTTTGTCTGCAAGTACTTCCCAACTAAAGAGAGATTCTGTTAAAATAAGCTGAAAAAAGAACAAGGTACCAGTCACCTTTTAAATTGACAATTCAGACTTAGCCTAAGAATTGTCCTCCTCCACCTCAGCTTGCACTTTCTTAACAGAGAATAAACTTCTATGGGAGAGCTAAGTATCTTGCATGGCTGAGAAGGTACCTGGCACTATTACTCCTATTACTTTAACCAGCATTCTGTCGACGTCTGTTTTTTATGATTTTCAAAGAAAATATGGAAGTTATTAATGATTTTTTAAGTAAAAAAAAAAAAAAACAAACAACCCAAAATAACAAAATGCTATACCAAAATTCATGTATTCAGTATCTCATATAAACATTCAACTCTGGTGCTCTGAGTCCCAAAGCTTTCCAATTTGCTTTTAATGCATGGCATTGACTGCCCCTTTTATTCCACCCAACATTCACTGTAGCTTTCCTAAAGGAGTACCAAACTGAATCAGATAACTCCTGTATGCAAAGACTCACATCTGACTTCACAAGAGTAACTTTTTCCCCAGAGGTCTAAAATTATTGTTGAAGACATTCATGATCTCTTTGCAGGTTTTTTCTCTGGCAACAGATTCCTGTTTAAAGCTCCTTCACAGCAAAACATGCTCTTCAGTTTGACCTACAATAAAAAATGATTCTTTATGTAAAGCAGAAAGGCCATCCTGATTATTAGTGTATTTCAGAGTAAAAGATCTTTGCATGGGCGATGCAAAGACTCTAACACTTCTGTGAACAGCTCTGAACTACCCCTGTAGCTCTCTTCTACAGAGAAAAAGAAAACTCTCATGATTCTTGGTCAAAGTCTACTCCTCCAATGGCCACTCTTACATAGGGGATATGTAGGGGGGAAAAATGCCCTGTTATTAAGATAAGCTTAAAAAGACCTGCTCTGATTCTGCTGCTGTTAGTTCACATGGTCTGCCTGGAACTGGCTGCAGTCCAAAACAGAAATTCAAGATGATGTGTGGTCACTATGAAACAACTTAATTCCTTTAAAAGATGTCTCCAAAGGAAGTCATTAAGTACCTTAGTAGGTGTATAGGTGGTATTGTAATTAAGACACAGCTGAGACTGTTCCCATATAGGAAAACAACTCCCTGCCACAGGACAAATACCCTGCTGCTGATTCAGCTGCCACAATGGACCAAGCCACTTCACCCTGTTTTGCTTTCAGACACAATCATGGTACAAAACAGACCGCTCCTCAATATCAGACAGGAAAAAACAAAACTTTTTCTAAAGGAAATGCAGGTGGTTGGCTGTGAGTATAGAAAAGATACAATATTCAAAAGGTATCAGAGGCAGTGAATGTTACCCAATGCTAAATTGGGGGGGAAAAAATTAATATCTACATGCAGAAATTTCCCAACAATGGAAGCTGCTTTGGGCAAGAGGTGAGAAACAGCCTGAGTTTGCAAAAGTAAGGGAATGAAAACTAGTCTTCATGAGAACAGAAGCATCACACAGCCATGCCCAGAATTTTTAGTGTCCATTAAAATATGAACTGATCAATAAATTTATTCCCTAGATTATTTCCAACTTCTGTCTGTATCAGAAGCAAACTGGATCCAAAAACCAAATACCCACTTCTCCTTCCCCACTCAAAACAACCACCCTGCTTTGTTGCTTCTTCCAGCCTCACAGAACTCAGAAAAGACAGAAATGACTTGTGACAGTTCTTTTAACAATTCTGTTTCTGTAAGACAGATGAACAGCTAACCCAACCCAGCACAAGTTGCAAGAGCCTGGTCAGCTAGGCTCCCCACCATCATATTCACTCCCTTTCTTTCGATGAATTATGTCTCTTTGGCTGCCAAAAGCTTTTCTTTCTCACTATGCTGAGATGTTCTCAGGATTTAAACCAGCTGAACACAGAGGAACAGAAATGGAAGAGAAGCCTGGGCAGCTTTCAGCAGGAATTTGTGCATCTGCTGTATTTTATTCTGGGGGTGCAAAGAATACAACGTGAAACATTATTTAATATCTAGTAGTGTGGATGGCACAACTCCATCAGAATGAGCAAACTACTCCCCACAGTCTTATAGAACCAGCACAATATCTACTATGGGAAGAAATACATGGTTCAGTGAATTCCAAATGCATTCAGATCAGCCATCAAGCTCCACCTGAGGAAGATGCTTTGCAGCCTCTCTGACCAGAGCCCCCTTGCCTCAGCTCAGCCTGTTTCAGTACAAATGATTCTTGTCTGGTGGAATTCGAGCAGGACACAAGCATCCTCTCAAATCAAAGGCAAAGGAAGCACATTCCAGCTCAAAAATCTCCAAGCATCTGCATGGGTAAATGCATTCACTGTACTGCATTCTTTGCAAGCTGGCTAGTGGATTTAAGGTAGATGCACCCCCTCTGCACCCACAGTTTGCACCTTTTATCCCAGTTGCTCAGAAACACATAGATGCCTTAGACCACTTGGAATGAAAACTGCCTTAAGGCTCAGAATAAAAAGAAAAGCCCAACAGTTAACAAAAAACCTCACAGCCATTAAAAATAATTCTGTGAAGATTAAGCATAGAAAAATGAGTCAAAATAATGAAAATAAAATAATACTTTATGGTGTTTAAGTCTCTACCACGCACTGAAGCCACACTTTACAATTTTATGCTATGCTATGTTAAAATAAACTTGATTTAGTATTTGCTCTGGAAATGTTTTCTCACTTGTCAGCTGGGAATCCATGGGGGTCCATGGACTACTTCCAGGATGTTCACAAAAGACAAGTTGGGAAAACAAATCTGTTGTCAGTAGGCTTGAACACAGAAAAGTCTGCACCAGCATTTCAATATATTTAGGAGAAAAAATAAAAAAAAGTTAGCAAATTCTAGTCCCATAAATTTTTTTTTAGGTATTATAAAGACCAAATAGTTAAGTGACTATTTCCTGTGGCTAACAATTGAAATGAGAGCACTCATGTCACTTTTAAGTAACAGCCTTATTTTCAGACCTATTAAAACGGCAGGCAAGGATGTCTCTGTTATCAGCCCTTTAATCTGGCCCTGAAGCCACAAAAACTGCTCGTTACCTCTTGACAGAGATTGCATTCTTGTCTATCATTGTTATCCCACTTACATTTTTTATTCCAAGAATATAATGCTGCAAAATCCTGTGACCTAAATACTTCACATGCTACATGCCAATGATCACTGATTCCTGCCTGGTTATTGACTGCATTGGCATAAATCTACATCTCAAGGAAGCAGTGCAGATTAGCACCTTTTAAGTACTAGATAAAAGATATTTCCATATCAATAATATGTTGAATTTTAAATCTCAGTGTCTTTATTTTACTATATTTTACATTTACAGTAATTTTTAATTTAATAAACTGGGATCATCCAGGACACATTAAAAAAAAAAAAAAAAAACCAAAAAAAACCCCAAACCCCTTATTTTGACACAGAAAGAGTAAACAAAGCAAAATTAAAATCTTTTACCTATCTCTTCATCTCATGAAAGACATAAATTATCCATCAAAATTACGATGAGAAAAAATTGAAAACAATCATCAGACAATGGGAGGTTTGGGAATGGATAGCATATTTTGTTTGAAAAAAATACAAAGTGCCTTGTCTTAGCAATTCCCTTTCCCAGTGCTGCTGTTACTGTCAGTCCTCCCATTCCATGGGGGTGGCTTAGGAGTAAGTCATTAAAGACTTTTATGCCATGTGGATGAAGCCAAGAAAGCTGGCATGAGCAGCAATGAAGGAGTCATGTCTACCATGGCTGTTGTGGCTCTTGAAACTCAGACACTGGAGTAATGAGTAGCTGACACGTGGAAGGAAACACTTTATTATTTACAGATGAACTCAAATTTTTGTTCTCTGTATTTGGGTATATGCATGGGACAGAGAATTTGAGGTTTGCAGCTGTGTTACTAATGATACTTCCTTTCTCCCCAGATGGAATTCTTTTAGATGTAACCCATTTAGCATGCAGAGAACCAGAGACTAATATTTTAAGAGTGATGTTGTATTACAAATATCTAAGCCAGAAGTCTCTGAAAACTTGCAAGCATTACAGCTGTTGATTAGGCAGAATTCTTCCATGTAAGAAGAAGAAAGAAAACAGACTTTCTCTTCTATTAACACACAGTGCAGTTTCATATAAGCTTGCATAAAAGCATGTTCAGATGGTGAGTCTGAGTTCACTAAAGTGCTATACTCTTCACATACACTACATTTTTGGAAAGCTAACTATGTGAATGCATTCATCTAAAACCTGAGAGTCATTGCAGAGGTTCCCACTGAAGGCTGGAGAAAAGGCAATTGTGTGAAGAAGCTGTATTTCCCTCAAGGCTTCCTGCAAAAGAAACTATCATCTGCCACGCAACAGGATTTAGTCCTAACAGACTTCAGCATTGCTGACCTTGAAGCTGGCAGGTGTCTTCCTGTCACTGTTTGCCAGTTCTTTGCTTTCTTTCATCACACTAGGAAAGGTGACACTGTCCCATTAAGAGTTTGTTAACCTTGTCCAGGAATGAGAGGCAGGATTTTAAACAAACAAACAAGCAAACAAAAAAAATGAAGTACAAAACCTTAAAATCAGATTTCCACCTCAAAACACCATGTTTTCCCAGAGAAACATGCCAACCAGAAGATCATCCACTTTCCATTTCTCACTGTGTTACTGGTCCTCAGAGATGAGCCTCTCCTGGCTCCTTCAGTCTGCAATTTCCTATACTGCCCACATGTATCCAGCCACAAACATGTAATCTTGATGGAGGATTTTTATGTTACAAGGTATGTTTACCACTAACTGTCTTAGTACAGATGTCTGCCTTTCTTTTCACTGAGATGCCCTACAATTGGCCACAGCAGAAAAGGAGAGAAGTAGTCCCCATTATTTCCTTCCAAGATGACATTGCCCACTTTTAAGGACTCAGAGGATAAAGTCTTCCCAGCAAACCCCACCTCAAGGGCACTGTGCCAACCACAGTGGAGCCTTCAGTGGAAGTGCTGGTAGGATGTTCAGTTGTGGGATTTTCTGGGAAATAAGATGCTAATAATTGGTGACACCATTTAAACACAACACTCAAGGACTCCCAACTTTCTTCTGTGGAGGAATCTTCCTGCTTGCACAATGCTGATATTAGTGGAGCAGGACCTGGCTGCAGGAGATCTGCCCTCCACCACAGTCAGGGTCATTGTGATCACAGCCAAAATATCCTTTCCATAACCATAGGCCCCCGACTGAATCTTCTAAGTTTGAGAGCAAGGATTTTATACAGAAGACAATATCTGTATTGCTCATTTCCCCCAAATCATTCTGACAGTTACCATCTCCCAATTTTGCCTCGAAATGGCTTAAAACCCTTGCCAATCCTTGTGCCCATCTGCACACCCAGTGTGAAACCTTGCAAAGGGAACTGCCTGGAATTGCAAAAGCCACTCCCTCCCTTCACTGCTGCCTTTGGACAATTGAATAACAAGCCTTGACTGCCATGACTCATCCTGGAGAGCTCGTTTCCACAGGTATTTTTAAAATCTTAGAGGACATTTGCTGTCCTTCCTCAGGTAAGAGTGGAAGACCACACTGGCCTTGTATGGGGGTCCCTACTAGTGTAGTGTTTGCCTCTAGGGATGTGTTGATGCCAGCAGTGGTGCTGTCATCCTGTATGGTGCAGAGCAGAGCCACTACTGCGGCTGGAGCACCCGCCAGAAAGATTATTCACGCTCCTTGTACCTCATGTATAACTTCTTGATCCTGCACAAAACTATAGCTTTAGGCCTCCAATCTCTCACGACAGATAAAGAAAGGGTTTGACCACTCGTGGCTGTTAAGGAAAGGCAGAAAGCCCAAAATAAACACAAGTACTGCAAACTGCTTTTACTACTGCTAGTGTTCAACAATAGAGAAGTCTACCAAAAGAGCTGATTTACAGAGACTGCCTCATGTCAGAGCCAACAGTCTAAATATGCTGGCTTTTAGGATGCACACAATCTGTTATGCCAGACTAATTACCAAAACACAGGCATGTTTGACAGAGAGAGCATTAATAAAACAACTCTTGCTGGTGTCAGGCATTTCAGCAGTCTGTGTCATGGCTCACACTGAAGAAAACACACCACATCCAAGGAGACACCAACAAGCCACCACCACATCAGCTACTGTTCACTTACAGCCACACATAGAAGAAATTACAGTGCTGCAGTTGATAGGTTTAAGTTCACACTCTTCACGAAGCCACAGAAACTCATGTGCCTGTTTTCTAACAGTCATCTGTGCCTTCAGGAATATTCCCTAATGTGCAGTTACATGCCGTATGGTACGCTGCGTGGTAACAGAACTTAGAACGGTAACAGGAAATCTTGTTTAACCTTAAATGTTTTTCTTCCCATTATAAAGACTCACAGATCTGTGCAGTGGGTCTTTGGCCTGCTTACAGCTTTGGAGCTGAAGCTTGTCCTATCTTGAGGAGAAAGACAAATGTCCTATGAAGTCCACACCTGTTTGTGATGAATTCTAATAGGAAAAGCCTCTATCTTTCCATTTATTTTCACAGTGTCTGATTTCCAGCTGTGTATCATTTATCTACTAGATGCACAATGAGACCAAACTTTAGTCCTTACCCAGAAATTGTCTTGCCCATGGTGGGACAGAGGTTGCTGTATGAAGATGCAGGAGGGGGATGAGCAAGCATAGCAACAAGACGAGGCGGAGCTCTCTGTCCTTACACAAGTACCAACAGCCTAATCTGTGATGAAGGACAGAACAACTTCCTCCATGGTCTACACACCAGTTACCCATCAGCCTACCTAGGCTATTAAATTAGGCTCAAGCTCATGAGTAGTATTAAAGGACTGCTAGCTAAATGAGACCATAGTTACACCACTGCAAAGATATATTCATCATCTACCCTGAGAAAGCTACCTGTACCTTCATTCAGTTATAATAACATTCTTCAAAAACCTACCTTTACCTCCACTTTGCCACCACTATAGTACACTGAAGAGCAGTTCTACACAGGCTACAGGTTAGGATCAAGAGATCTTCCTAATTCCATGACCACATAAACTTACTGCAACTTCAAAATTAGAAACTTTAGAGGGGCCTACCAAATCTGATGTCAACTGAATCAAACAGTACTGCTGTGCTGTTTATGCAACCCCCCCAGCTTGATGTTCTCTAACTTCACACTATATGTGCTTTTCTTGTATGTGATATCCAGAAATGAACACTGCAGCTGCCTCCTTCACCTTGAAAACCTCAACACTACTTAACAGTCAATCAGAGTACACGTCAATTCCCTTTGCCCATGTCGAAGCAGAAGTTTAGTATCAAAGTTTCTCTGGGTATCCCCAAATTACAAGATTCAAAGCCCTTCCAAGCTTTCATGCCAAGCCATCAATTGGTGCAAAGAACAGTTTATTCTTCAACTTTGCCTTTGACATAGGCACAATACAACAGGGAAACTATTTTAAAGGGGCTACAGCTGGATCAGCTTCCAAAGTGCTACTCCAGACTGAAATATTAGAGGGCAATATACAGGCAAAACAGCATCAGAAGCCAGCAGCCAGCAATGTGCATCACAGATTGATTTATCTCAATTAGCACAGCAATTTCCTGCACATTTTCCAAGAAGCATCCACTGGTTTCCCTAAAAATAGGATCAAAATAACCATGCAAATTGTTCTCACAGCTCAAAATGCTAATCAGTTTTTTAAGGACACATCAGCCCATGTGCAGACAGGTTGGATTTAAGGCATAGCTATGACTGAGAAGCTAAATGCATGCCTTTGAAAATGCTGAATGAAGAGGTCAGCCTGTCTTTGAATCACCAGTCCCAAGTCTAAAAGTAACAGAAGAAGCAGGTAGCTTTCAGTGTAGAGGTCACAACTGCAAGTACCTGCCCCAGTCAGTGCTTTTAAGGCTAATGCATACTGGCTCTTCCATGCACACCTCCTCTCTCCTTTCATGCTTTACTGATCCTTTTTGCTAATCAATCAGAAGAACTAACACTTGTATTTTCCTCCCTCCTCTTGAGAGTGTGATTGAATGATTAAAGCTGCCAGGGTAACCTCTTTGGCATGCATGCTGATAGCTTCCCACCTAATAGCCTTTCCTCTGCCTCACTGCCCTGGCCCACTGGTGATTACTGCAATCCCTTCAAGTGGTCAAATTGCAGGGCAGGCCCCATGGAAACCTATTTGGTGTTGCTCTAGTTCATACCAAAGAATAATGATTTTAATACATATTGTTCTTTTTAAAGCTCTACAAAAGCAGCTGTAATCAATTGTAGTGGGAGCACTGCAAACCTCCACCAGGTTTCAGAAGCCCCATATCGATTCCTTTCTAGTCCATGGATTTTGGCAAAATAACCCCACGTGAGGAACTGAGAGCCAACTAACACTTAATCATTTAAATTACGATCTCTTTGTCATTGGTAGCAAGAATTAGCAATAAACTGTCCCAATCAATTACATTCCTTCTGCATAAACAGGAAAGCTACATATATAAAACAAGTATATTAATATGGTCACATTAATCAGCAATTAAATACTGCTAGACAGTGTTATGTATGGCAACTGAAGTTTGTCAGAGATAAGGAGGAATCAGACTTCACAGTTTAAGGAGTGAGTATTTCCAATTCTTTAATGCATCATCTGTTATTCAACAGGGCCTTACTCACTGAACAACAAGGTCTGTGACTACCTCAGTGGACACTGCTGTTTGTCACCAGATTCCTGGTGACATCCCACCAAAGCTCCCCACAAGCAGAAAAATGACTACTGGTAGATCTACAATCTGCTTGATCTTTCTAAAATTGTGTGCAGTTGTAGCAACCAGCTGCAGGATTCTCCCTCCCTCCCAAAAGCACATGCAACCTATTTCAAAAGATAAACTCAACTAAATTAAGAGAAATCCTGGATTCTCTAGAACAGAGAGGAATGCTGGTGGTAACACATTTATGTCCCAGGCTCAGTAGATTCTTAGTTAAGGAAACTAGGGCTCAAATAAGCTCTAAGTATGCTTAAATGGAAAACCTTTCTACCAGATCTCTCAGTTTCACTGCAACAGACTGGGCACTCAACACAAAAACAATTAATCACTCTTTAAACAAATAAATCAACCAAATCATCATCTTTATATTACTTTGGGTGTTAGTAGAGTAGATATTCCTCTCGAAAGCGGTACTGTATAATGATGCAAATTCAAACTGCAGATGCATATCAATGTGAATTTTGCATTAGCCAGAACATGCTGGATGTGCTGACTTCTTTCTCCAGTCCACGAAAACAATCACTTTATTTATTCAGGTAACTACTTCCAACTTGGTGGTGGTGGCTGGAAGCACAGAGCTAGAGGATTAGTTTGTCCTAGGTCAAAAGCACTGGGAAACTCAAAACTTGGTTAAACTATGCCACAGTCTCTGCTGCCAGATGGACAAATGGTATCACTGCTACTCTTTCCACTGGTACAGGCTTCTCAGACACCAACAGCAAACACAGACAGCATTGAGACACCAGGTACATCTATGTGAGATACCTCTTTGTGTTCCAGATACCCAAACAGAAAGAAAACAAAGATGATTTTATTGCTATTTCCAGGTGTCAACTCATCTCACTGGTTTCCAAGATTAAATTGCTGGATTCAGCACTCTGGTCCCATCTTACTTAACTGAATTTTTGCTACAAAGGCTTGGTTTTCATATCCTCTTTGATGCCTACAAAGATAAAAAATGAGTTTACTTCACATGGGATAAACCGTCATTCTAACAACTTGCATTATAAAAGCAGTTGAGTGAAATCAGAGATGGGGTGGCTTGTACAGGCTACGTGGCTTCAGAAGCAGTCTTCTGTCTGGTATGGTGCCCTTAGGCATGACTCCCCTCCTTCCACCAGGGAGAAGGAACTGGTGCAGCCCCGACACAAGCCCACCTGGCTCCTCAGCCAAAGACAGCAGACAGGTAGCCAGCAATGCCAGACAAATTTCCTAGCCAGCTGGGTCTGAGGCAAGGAGGAAAGATTTTCTCTCCTACCCTCTCTCTGTCTTTGACTTTCCTGACAACTCTCTGGGGTTTGCAGTGCAGCATCAGACTGGACAAGGGAACCATGGGAACAATTTCTTCTGAAGACATACACAGCCCAGAGCTGGGTTCAGATACTAAATGCACATACTGAGCAGAACCACTAAAAGAGAATTTCACCTATATCGTTAGGAATTTCTCCCCACACAGTTGCCCATATCAACTGCACAGCAAGACAAACCAAGGCAGAGCCTTGGTGAGGCAGTCTGCTAGGCGCCTCCATACCTCCACTTCCACACACTGTAACTATTAACAAGCATTCTTATTCCTGAGAAGAACCAGCGAACCCCCACAGCTCTTAAAAACTCCCCCAAATGTACATGGACGTGGAGAGCATCAGGCTGAAATTGAACAGTAAAAGGTACACTAAAATAAAAGGGCTTCCACAAACAGTGGAAGGGCTGACACTGGATTTCCTACACAGGTTCCCCTCTCCTGCTTCTTTCCCTTGTGCTACTGCCTCCCTATGAGCTCTGCTCATGGATATGGCAGAACACAGATCAAAAAACTCTGAAGATATAGGAATTTCTCAAAACAAAGTTTCAACTAGAATTACAAAAGTGACCACCTTCAAACAGCATGTAGTTTTTTGGTTTAAAGCATGGTTAAGAAAGCTGTTGATTTAACTGACGTTTTAGTGATAATAATCTCTCCCAGTCCCCATGAGCAACTACTTTTAATAGAACTGAAATAAGCTTCATATCGATTACCTTCAGCTTTAAAAATATTGCTATATGAACTTAGCACCAAAGGAATTAATACATTCATAATGAAGGTAAGGAAAAATTACACTGTATTTGATAAATCTAATTCCCTTGAATAAATGGAAAGCAAGCCAAGTAAGTTGTTTGACAGCATTTTTAACAGTCATAGATCTGACTGAAGAGTTAAATACAACAAAGACTCTTTAACGGTATTAAGTTATCTTCTAACAAAGAGGAATTCTTTCTTTCTTTCTAGCATTCACAGTTTAAATCAGAGTTCTGCTGGAGGGAACAAAGATTTCTGTATTTCTATAGCCAAATCTCAAGTATTCATATAGCTGTCCCAGCACCATCAGTACAAGGTTAGCACCACTCTACAATCTTTACTGCCTTATCAACAGTCTAAAGCTTTTAAAAATCTATATGCCTACAAAACCTCCGGGAGCTGTTACACATTGAGGATTTCACAGCATTATTGACCTGGGCAGCCTCTTTATCCTCAGTAAGTTATTTTAAGCAACTTTCTGCCAGCAAGCAAGTCTCTTTGTTAGGCTTTGTCTGTATGATTGCTAAAGCACTGCTTACAATACAGCACAAAACAGGGAGCAACTAAGCAGAAACCAGAATGAGGTCTGTCAAATTATCTTTTTATTTCTTTTTTTTCCCCTCCACTTTCTTGTTATGCTTCTAATACCCTACAGATCACTGCCCTGCTGCCAGGAATTCTTCCATGCACCTGAGCCACCTCCTAAAAGGGGGCAATGTGAATGCACAACAGACAAAACAGACTGAATCCATGTGGTTTTGGGACCATGCTCTCTAACTTGCACACTTTCTTTTGTCTTGTTTGTATATATATACACAGCAGAGAAACAAAAACTGGCAAGTATATTTACCTACTGAGTAAGAAAATACATCACCTGGCTTGGAAGGTGAAGAAGAGAACAATAAAGAGAGGTAAATTTCTCATACTTCAAACTCAAACCCTGAACACTTTGCTCTATTCTTAAATCCTTTATCAGATAAAGGTCTCCAGCCTGAGTATCAGATTTCTTTGGCATGGTAGGAAATGCACATCTCAACCTGATACATATCGGCATACATCAAAAAGCAATCTCATGGTCTTCTGCAGGTTCATGCCTGGAGGTATCAACAGAGAAGGCCAGTGCTAGCACAGCAGTCTTCCTTGGATGTAACTTATGAATATCCACAGTGGAGCAGTCACATCCATGCTTCTTCTACTTTTCTACCTACAAAAATATTTATGTGGCGATACTGTTTGAGGGAGCAGCTCTTGCTTGTACTTATACTCTGAGGCTTCGTATCGTGAAACTTTGTGTGCCCAGTGACCCATACTATCACACCTTGGTGTCCTCAGAATCACTAGGACCCAACTTGTTTTAATCCAAGGGCACATAATAAAAACTACTCAGCTGACAGCCCATACAGGCACAGAGAAGATTTAGATTTGATACCAACTTCTGTATCACACTTGATAATTAGATGCTCAGCTGAGGGCCAAGATACACAGTGGAAGCTGCCCAGGGAGAAGGGTAAAAGAAAGAGATTTAAACTTTAATCCACAGTCTTTGCTAGTGGTATTTTATTTCTGGGTATTAGATCAACTTTCCTATTTCCTTGCTAAACCTGTACCCTGTGGAGAGAATGGAAAGAATAGCTGTTTTTTAATTTATCAATTCTGTAATGCTTGCAAGTACCATAAAAACAGCTTTTAACCAATGTCCTATGGAAGTAACTAATTCAGCACTGACATCTTTCTGCTACTTAACATGGTTAAAGGTTGGCAAAAATAGCAGACATAATGAGTAAGTAACATGGCAATCCTGTGTTATTCTAGATAAAGCACAGATGTATTCCAATTATCTGCACCTTATTTCCAACAGCTCTGCTTCAAAAATACAGCAGATAATCTGCTCCATATAGCTGTCAATCAAATGGACAAATTCCCCTCAGTTTTCATTGCAGATATGTCTGAAGCAATTGAACTTTGCAAGCATATCCCAAGATTAATAACAAAACTTTAATTCAAATCACACATTTTTCTCTGCAAGCAACAAAAAAGGTTGCTACACTGATGGCATTGGAAAGCTTCTTAGTTCCTGTTTCTGTCTGCTTCAGGAAAAGGGTAACTCAGCACTTAGGAATGAAACAAGCGAAAAGGGGTTTCATCAGCCTAAGTGTTATGGATGTCAGCTGCTTAACAGACCTGACCTTGCACAAACCTGCTCACCTCCCTGGTTCTAGGAGCTTAAAAAAAAAAAAAAAATCCAAGGACAAAGTGGGAAGGTGTAAAAACTCTGCTTAGGGAGACCATACAGCAAGACATCCGGACCATTCCAAGACAATGCAGAATAGTTTTGCAACATTACTAATGCAAACTTGCCTATGTGCATCTAAGAAAACAGAGGTCAAGAACTGCATTTCAAATGACAGCAATGCAACATGAAGCAACATTTTAACATGAGCATCTATACGGCTAAAAGTATAGAACGCTCATGTAATGTTATTTTAGAAAAAACGTACAGGAATGATCAAGAAAAAATCTCAAAGGGCAGCGCATGAAGTTTGCAGATCAGGTTTCCTCATAAACATACATGAGAAAATTAGATCAAGAAATTATCGATAAATCCAATTCTTCAAACAACACAAATGGAAGCAGCTTTTTATGGCAAGTTGAGGAAGAAGAACATAAGGAGGCAATTAGAACATGTTACATCATGGAAGGCATAATTTGGTTATTTGCTTTGACAAGACAGAAAATATCAGAAAAACACTTTCCTATGCCTTTCTCAGGGACAACAACTGAAGAAGGACAGATGATGACCAAGCAGCATTTGAAAACTGAGAAGGTGAAGATCACTTTTGCTGAAAATTAAAGTCATGTCTCTTCATTCAACTTCATAACGACATGATAAACAAAAACCACTAGGCAGAGGAACAGAATAGCTACAGTCATTTGATAAAGGAGAGTCACCAACCCATTTAATTTAAAAAACATGAGTCTGTACTGGACACATCCCACCAAAACTAATGATACCAGTCCAGTGAAATACATAGCTGCACTTCACTTGCAGAAAAAATTGTCTTATCAAGATATGCTGACACATCCTGAGTTTGCTGTGCTGAAACTGCTCACCTCACAGCCTGACAGAGCACGGCCCCCTCTGGAGACTGAAGCCCCAGCCCAGTTCCTGACAGGGATTGTCCTTCCTCCACTAATTACACGTGCACACACACAGGCTCACACAGCAACTCCCTGGGAAGCCTCTAATGGGACTGGGAGAGCCGATTACTACTGGCTTACAGCTCAGATGTGTGCAGCTGAAAGGCTTAACAAGCCTCCATTTCATTCTTTTTAAGTGAGTTTGAAGGGGGCAAAAGGAATGGTTATGAAGGACATCACCAAAAAAAGTGACATAAAACACAGCGCCAAGCAGTGGGATAATGCCTCAGGTCTCGCCTTCTGAAATGAGGTCCACGTCAGAAGCCTTGATGCCTCCCAGAAAGGCAGAACTTGCTCTCTATTTTCTCTCCCAAACATCATGTCCTTCATGAGGTGGTTTACAATTTTAAAAAGAAAGACCAAGCCATGCTCTGAAGGCCTAATATTATCAAATTCTGCTTTGGAGGTCACTCTCTTTCCTATGGCAGGCCATGGGGCAGAAAGGAGAGGAAAAGGTCCAGGTCACACCTGACCCCTGCCCACAGAACCCAGCAGCTACTGGCCCTGGTAATGCTACTGCTCCTCACATGCACCATCTCAGCAGCTACCGGATTCAGGCAGGCAGCAAATGGCACTGTGAGCCAAAGGCATCCCTTCAGGCAACCTGCAGCCTGCTTTTGCAGAAAATTTTAGCACCATTTTCTTCATTACTTTCCCAGCAGGGCCAGTTTGAAGTGGCACAGCATTTGCATTCAGAGAGAAAAAAACACGTTTTGTCATCAGAAAGCTGTGGAGAAATTTTCAGCAAGCTATCTCCAGGCACATGCCCACTGGGCTCGAATTTGCCCCCACTCACTTTGTGGCAGCTCCAATGCAAGCCCAACCAGGCACTGGCCAGCCACCAGGACTTGGTTTTTTGAAACTCCACTTTTTGAGGATGGAAGAGGCCTATGTTGTTCCCCTCCCTGTGTTCATTACTGACACATTTAAGAGGTAACACAAACGAAATGCACTTGGGTTGGGAACAGCCAAAAGCAGCCCTTCAGCACTTGCTGAAAAAAAGGATGAAAGTGGCATTAAAAGTTCTGACCACAAAATCTCAGTACATAGAGACCGCATATTGAGGGATGGGTGCAATGGTACTACTTTTTTCATCTGTTCTCTTTTTAAATCAACACATGAGATTCAAATAAAGGGATAATTTAGGATACCTCACACCATTGCTTCATTTTATAATATCTTAGGAACTTAGCTTAATATCCACTATTGATATAGAAACAAGACATACAGTATCCTATATATCTTGGGATATCACATTATCAATTTATAATCAGCCCTATTATCTATACATTAAAGCTCTATGTCACTGAAAGAGTTGCTAAAAGGAGCGAGCCTCTCTCTGACTTTCAAGCCTCCTCCACTGAATCACACAGCTGAAGGTTTCCATTTTGTTGGAGAAGGTCGTCATTCAGGACATTATGCAGCACTGAAGAGCCAAACAGATTAAATGGACATCTGCATTTCCAATCTGCTATAAAAGTGGTTTAATACCAAGCAATGTTTAAACAGTAAAACTGTCTGCAATTTCTGCTCTATAATCTGTGAGTAATCAATCAGTCTCAATTCTGAGCTTCCATTACTGCTTCTCTGCAAGTAGATGGAAAATTTTCCAGGGCACATACTTCTTATTTATACCCCAACACTAAAGAGGAATTAACACAGATTCAGTCTGTATTCAGTGATCCTGGCACACATCAAGTCTCGGGCTTGTATTTTCAAAGCAAAGCACAGAAAGTACCGTGAAACATCCAGTTATGGCAGCTATTTGGCATTTTACTTCCCCTCTGAATGCACCACTGCAATAAATACCCTGACTTGCCAAAACAAAACAGAGTAACCCATTAGAGCCCTTATCCTCATACTCTCTGAAACCTCAGCACCTCAGAAAAGAGATGTTCACAGAAAGCACAGGATGCAGCTGTGGTCCCATGCCACTAATGGTGTCTGGCTGCTCTGGCTGGAAGGCATCCCAAGCAACAGCATCAAAGTCAACATCTTCCTCAGACTTGTTGCTTGACGTTGTAATGACTGTGGCATTAAGACTGTGGTTCTGGGATTCAAAGGCTTACTTCTGTTAACAATGCAATCTGTGTTGACAAATTTTGCTTAACATGGAAGTGTCCCTTGCTCTAGGGAGCTACAGAGACCCTATGCAGAAAAGCTATGCAGAGCAGCATGACCTCCCTGCTCAAGAAAACTGGAGGTGTTTCCATTTAAGCAGGGGAAGACTATAAAGGAGACACGGGCACTCTGACCCAGGTACAGGATTCAGGTTGGAGTGAGGCCGGAGCTAAAGACAGGTAGCTCCCAGAGGCTCAGTGTACCTCGTGACAGGGTCACACCTGGATTACATTGCTGCCTCAGCTGGACGTAAGCAGGCCAGGCCATCCCCTCTTATGCAAGAGATGGCCTCCAGAGTGGATTAATGCTCAGCCTTTCCACCTTCCTTAATTCTGTTGTGCACAGGTTGTTGCAGAGCTCTCTCTGACATGGTATATAAAGCATGACTAACTTCCACCACCTCTTCACCCCTTTGATACCAAAAAGGTGAAACCTTCCCCCCTACCACAATGCCAGGCTTCACATGACAGACCCTTGCTTTTACTGAAGTGGTCATACAGGTTGTCCCACAAACACACAAGGTTACACCATTCAATTCAGTGTGGCAAAAGCGAAACAGTTCTCCCTAACAGAGAGAGGGGTATCAGTGGTTGAATTCACACGTCTCAGCTGACAACTAGTTTAAAAGCATTACCTGCCCCATGTATTTATTCATCAATAAATTCTGAGTATCTAGCCCAGCATGGTGGGCTGGACCAGGATCTCAGAAGATGGGCACTGCTCCTCACTCAGCTCTGCTGTTGTCTGCAGTCACCAAACCTCAATGAGGAGTCCTACATGGGATGGGGGTTTCAGCCAGCCTTATGGGAAGTTCCACAGCCTGAAACACAACAAGCATTGGATGAAACCTAATGTATTTTTCCAATGTTATCTGCACCTACTCCTACTCACTATGTCCCTCTGCTTGGACAGGGAGACAAAGGATCAAAGCAAATCCTTGAAGAGTCACATACACATGCCTCCCCCTCTCAATACTTATGTACAATTAGGTTTAATCACTACAAATAGAGTTCACTTGAAATTTTGAATCCACTGGCCTCGTGCTGGTTTATCCAACTCAGAGCTTTGGCAGTCTCAGATGAGACTAAGGAGATGGGGACACAAAGTCCTTTGTAATTCAAGCACCTAATTTTACTTCTATTCAGAGCAGCTAAATTTAGGACCAAAAGGTCCTTCTACACATCAGTGGAGAGAGGCATATTCCAGCAGGATGCTCACAGTCCTGATTTTATGTTTGAATTCAGAGTCCTCACTTAACAGTTGAACAGTCTTTCCAACATGTGATAAGCAAGGGAGTCAAACTCTGACTGAAATAGCATGTATGACATCAGGTTCCAGTAGGCCTGAGTGAGTTTTGGAATAATGCTAGAGAGGCAAATTACAAAACCAGCAGATTATCTGCATCTTTCAAGGGAACAATTACTGTGACAGCAGCACATTTACAAGACTCAGAAAAAACCTCAGGATCTCAGAGCTGCCACAAGATGTGCTGAAGAAAAACCCAAACCCCATGACTTGGGGTTCCAGACACATACTTGTGCAACTGATGGTTTCAATAAGAGACCTCTGTTAATTTGTAATGACACAGTAAAACCCAACCGAATAGGTGACTTGTCCCTGGGCTGGAACAGCAAGTACTCATTTCTCTGGACAGTTTATAAGGAAGAGGGAAAATAGCAAACACAGCATAATTCCTGACTGCAGAGCTCTTTCAGCAAGAAGCAGCTGTATTTCTCTGGCCCTGTGCAACAGCAGCTATTCCAGCTATATAAGCACCTGGATGTCACTGTCATGAAACTAAATGTGCAGACTTGACCGTATAGAAAACCAATTCTGATGGATAATTAGCACAGCACTACGTGCCAAAAAAATTCTTCCAGGTAAACTTTTTACTTTTGCCCCTGCTTCATATAGTCATTTGTTGACTGCTAGAATTATATTGTTCCACACTTGGAGAACTATAACTCTTCTCCAGTTCTTAATTTTACCCTGTACAGTCATGAAATCAATAGTAAGATAGATCCATCCTAAATGGCAT
This sequence comes from Cettia cetti, assembly GCA_013401135.1. Classification (NCBI taxonomy): domain Eukaryota; kingdom Metazoa; phylum Chordata; class Aves; order Passeriformes; family Sylviidae; genus Cettia; species Cettia cetti. Next base: position 58,930 of record VZUI01040575.1, read on the forward strand.
CCAGTGTGTAGAGGAGAATGCATGCTGAACACAATAATGCTTTAGAAACAGGATTTTTCATGCGCCACTTTGAGGAAAGGAAACCAAAGGAGTAGCTGCATTGTGATACAGTCATTGAAATCCTCAAGACACAAAATTATTCAAACTTGCTCTATGCCAGAAGGATGTAATGGTTTGTAAAACCTCCAGACTGTATATTTAACTGTATCTTCTCAGGCACAATGAGAATGAAGTGTAATCTACTAAGGCTTAAAATTAGACATCCTGTATCTATGATGCCATGGGACAGAAACCAGTCAAACCAGTTCAAAATTCACAGTTCTCTGCTAAAAGAGCCTTGTATACCTATCAGTTACAGAAAGCAGAAAAATTGACCTAAGGCCAACCACTAAAAGGGAGTTGTGCTTGTGTTAAAAAGTGCTTGAATTTTCTTGTAATTATACACACCTATTCTACCTGCAGACAATAAGAACTTACTTCCTCAGCATCAGACAGCATTCCAGTTCCTATTCCTGTGCCACCTCCTTCACTTTAGACCCAGGCTATTGATGAGTGCCCATATGGTATGAAAACCCCCAAAGGATACCTGCATATAATGAACTTATAAACAATGGCGTTCTGGTCAGCACAGATGAAATTACCTTACAGTGGCTTAGAAAACCTTCCCAAAGGGACAAACTGTCCTAACGTAATAGGAGGCTGTGGGAACAAACAAGGCGAGAACAAAACAAGACAATTACACAAAAGCAACTTCCCAACAAATGTCTGAGAGGCAATTACAGGATACTGGTGTGCTTCCTGGCCCCAAGCTGAAGTACCATCGTTGTTCATCAGCAACAGGGAAAAAGGAAAAGAGAAAAAGCACAAACAAGCACAGAGAATTTAAAACCCATTCCTGGAGAGCCCAAACTGCCCACAGGGCCAGGCTTAAAGTGGGGCATTCAGCTTCAGAGACACCTACTTTTAGGCAGGTATTCATTTGTATTGAACTCCATGCCCAAAATCCTATTTTAATCACTGGAAATCATGTAGCTGTGGCCAGGGGTGTCCCTTTGAGCTTCCTAAACACAGGCACCTAGCACTGCTTAAGATGCCTCAGGCACACTGCTTCGTTCCCAGCTCCTGCTCCAGATGGACACGTGCCTCCTGCAGGTCCCATCGCACCTTCCAGGACTAGATCATGCAAACCTCCCAGTGCCAGAAGGCATCTCAAATGTCCCAAATAAGTTAAGATTATTTCTCTTCTGTGTCCTGGGCTGGGAGGACTGGATTAGCAAGCAGAAGGAGCAGGCTGTCTCTGAGCTGGGGACTGGTCTATGGCATACAAGACAAAAGACCCTGAATGAAGTTGTGCAGATGTCCAAACCACTTCTGGAATGCTCAGCTTTGCAACATAAACAAAGTTTGGCTTATATTCACCCTTCGATGACAGGACCCCTGCACACTAAGGCAAGCTTTAGAGAGTCAAATCCCCACCTGCTCCTCACAGCAACAGACATCAACCTGAACTTCTGCATCCCATGCATGCAAGATGATTACACAGGATACAAGACCTATACTCAGAATTTTTTCCCCACATGGTGGGGTTTTTTTAACTAAAAATGTCAGGCACAGAAAGTTTTCAAACCTTCAAAGTGAATTTAAGTAACCTATTGCTTCAAGAAGTGAAAAGAACACTAATATCTTTATAACACAAATCTATCCGACAACTTCTTTAACTAGAAAACCAAGGACCCAAATCTTCGCCCTCCTCCCACAACTACAATTTGCTTAAACTGGTTATCCTTGCTTCTGTGAGAATCTGCAAGAGAATCCTGAGAATCTGTAATAGCACCTGCATCAGTGAAGTGACACGTCTGAGCTCTCCCAGTGGAGCTTTTCTACAGATCACTAAGTTTCCCATATCCCCCTGTTGCCTCCAACACATCCATGTCAGAGGCTGTGGGAATGCAGGCTGCTGCATCAGCCACAACTTCTTGCAGAAGGAACAATCCTCCTTCCCTTTGCCATAGTGAAAGATACGTTAGGAAGGGCTTGAAGACTGCAGTCCCAAACTGGATCTTACATAAAATGAGCAGCTGAGGACTGCAAAGTGAAGCATTACCAGTTCCCTGTATTAAAACACACACAGATCTACTTCCAGAGTTTCCCACTGTACAGATCACCAGCCATACTTAAACAGACATCAGCAAAAAATCTTGGTGAACATGTCATTCTTTCTTCAAGGCCAGAAAGACAGGTCCAGGCAAAATTTGCCTGGACTAATGTCTTATAACTGATATTTCTGTCTTGGCTGGATTAAGCCAGAAACTGGCCAGACAGGGGAGTCGATAGTAGCTCTCCCTTCCTCATCAAGGTAGTGATGAAAGCTCCAAATAAGGCTTCCAAAATAAATCCTACTACAACATTTTTAGGGCATAGGCACACCCCAAAACCGCACAAACCAACAAGAGGGCTTTTGTTCTCTTGACTGAAGTCCAAGCATTTCAGAGCACTCCACTAAAGACCAACCAGAAAAGCTACCTATTTCCTGCCTTCTCAGGCTTTCAAAAAATTACTGTACACCATATTTCATTCATTTCTATTAAAAACAGGCATTTTGCTTTATTGCAATAATTCCAAAAGGGAATAAACAGACAATTTTAGATTAAAACCAAAAAAAAAACAACAAAAAAACAACCCCAGAATGTGTACACACAAAAGAAACACGTTCAAAAGCCCATTCACAAAATCCTGTCATGACCAGAAAAGGACAAGTCCCAGGTTTTAATTCCTTTATAGGCTTGAGTTCTGTGATTAAATTGAATATATGAGCAATTAACTTTTGTGAAAGTATCATATAAGCTTTACTGCATATACAATTAGGAAGCCTGGACAGCTTCCTACAGAACAGCAATTCCCATCAGGGGCTTTTAATTTCTTTTCAATATGAGTACCTCTTGTCATGAAGAGAAAACAATACACAAACTCCTCATAACAGCCTGAGAATCACAGCACAGGTTGGAGCATGGGGGAAGGAACAGAGGATTTTTTTTAATCTTTATTTAGAAATTTAGTTAATTTCATTAACCTTTATTTAGAAATTTAGAAAACTTGCTATACTTCTAAATTTCTTTGATTTTCCCACGAAGTGTGGTTGCTGCAGTAACAGTCCCAGGTATCTAAAAGTCATTAGCAAGCTGCTTACTCTATGTTCTGTCCTTTTAAGGCTGAAAACACTCCAAGTTTAAACTACTTCAATGAACTCTATTATCTGGGCCTAATTTTCCTGTGTAAAGCAAAACATCATCTAAATGTTTCTACTGTTTTCAAATACACAGGCAAGATCTATTTGTTTGTGTCTTCCTGATATTGCCTTGAACCAGCAGCATTAAATCAAATGTCTCTTCCTTAAGGAAGGAATGAGCATTATTTTCAAAATTGATCCAGCGTAAGTATTACATATAAATTTAGACTTAGTTATTTGGGGTAACTTTTTTAAACAGCAAAATTTTAAGGCTGCTTCAGGCAACAGGAAAAAAAACCACCTTCATTTTGTTGGAACTACCAACTGAGAGATATCCCCTCTTTGGCACCTGTAATGAAAACCACTCTGTGTTGGTTTTGGCTGGGACAGAACTTGTTTTCTTCACAGTGGTTAGTATGGGCCTGTGTTTCGAGTTTGTGCTGAACACAGGGTTGACAATATAGTCATACAGTTTTAACAACATAGTTTTTGTTATTGCTGAGCAGCTTAAACACTGCTTTTCGTACTGCTGCAGAACAGGGGGCTGGGGTTATATGGGAGGCTGGGAGGAGACACAGGACAGGTGACCCAAACTGACCAAAGAGATGCTCTGTAGCATGACATCATGCTCAGTAAATAAAACGGGAAGAAGGAGGAAAAGGGAAAGGTTTGGTGTTTGTCTTCCTAAGTCACTGTTTCACCTGATAGGGCCCTGCTCTCCTGGGGACGGCTGCGCATGGAAGTAGTGAATTAATCCCGTTTAGCTTTGCTTGTGCGCGTGACTTTTGCTTTCCCTATTAAACTGTCTTCATTCCAAGCCACGAGTTTTTCAGCTTTTACCCTTCAGCTTCTCTCCCTGATCTCACCTGGTGGTTGGTTGCTGGATGGGGTTAAACCATGACACCCCACCTTGTGTGTGCTGAAGCGAAAGCACAGGTAATATTACTGCCCTTGGAGAGGTAGCCTTAAATTATGGGAACTAGTTCCTGAGAAGAAAAAAAAAAGTTCAGGCTTTAGCATATTCCTCTAAGGTTATAGGTTGTTGAAACACTGAAGCCAAACCTGAGGGATTTTTTTTTTCCTTCAGAAATTATTAAATCACATTAGGAAAAAAAAAAAAAATAGACCAGAGGTAGCATACAAATTTATCTTTTATATCAGACATTAATGGAAAAGGATACAAAACTAAATAAGTTTAGGAAAACATTAACCTTAATTATACTGTGAAAATCCATAGCTGGCAAAACAATCATCCACATCTAATACCTACTTATTATGTGCCTTAAGTAAAACTGAGTACCCAGCTCAAGAGAACCCCTGCTTAAAAATTAAACATAAATAAACTGAAGCACAATAAGCCTCTACAATTTAAAGGCAGTGCTCTTAAGTACAGTCATGAAACAACAGTTGTACTACACCATCTCATCTGAGATTGTGTTTAGAAATAGATGCCCTTAGAGGAACAGATTTGTTAGAAGAGAATGCAGCAATTCCTGCCAAGCTGTTAGATAGAAACCAGGCACCTATATAACCTAATCTGAACAACTTCCCATTACCAATACCACTTCCTAAAAGGAAGGCATTAAGGTTGAAGGGTTCTCTCAGCAGCTACCACAATTCACTACACAGAGCAAAGCAATCTAGCAGAATTTCTTGTCTAAAACAGAACAGTCATCCTGAGATGTCTTTCCAAATCAGAATTATTTAATGCTTCTTAATAGAGAAGGACTTGTAGCATACTATAGAATTTGCAAGTAATTTAGTTGTTTACTTTTTTATAGACTCTCAAATGGGACTTGTTATCCAGCCCCCCTCCTTCAACCTTAGCTCTTGGCCATGCTGAAGGCAACAGTGCTGTCACTTATGGTTTAGATAAAGAGACCTCAGTGCTCACTCAGTGCTGTGGCAAGAAATTCTCTGACACAGCGTGGATCTGTATTTTTATCTCTTTGCAATCTCATTGAAGACTACAGCTTTCTTTTACACAGTTGGAAGTATCAAGTTCTAGCAAGGAGGCTGTAACACTGAACTCTCAGTACTCACCTCTCTTGAAACTCAGATTACAAGGAAAAAATGCTCCCCCTCTTATTAGCCTTTTATTATGAAATACCTATTCATAGATTCCTGAAATACCTGCAATTCTTTTCATTCACTAGGAAGAAAATCATATAAAGCTTACTGAATTGCAAAAAACATTATACATTAACAAAGGCAAGATGATTCAAGAAACAGGAGCAATGCTCATTCAGCATCGCACAACACTGAAAAAATTATAGAAAGTAACAATGTTAAAAAAGGCATATTTTATAAAAAGTTCCCACAAAATATATGTAAGGGATATAGAAACAGAAAACTGATTTATAATGCCTACCCTTTCTAAAAGTGAGTAGTCTGAATAACTGGAAGAGAATGAAAAATAGGAGACAATGGTAAAATACTGTGGTTTCCATATAAACCTGTCATGAACTATAAATTATACTTTCCTTGTCAAGTTCTTCAAGAGGCCAGTGAAGCAGAGTGAGGTGACAAGCTAACAGAAATCCCACACTTCAGATTACACTGTGCTCTCAAATTCACACAACACCTCTTCTGAGGTGTATTCCCATGCCATAATTGAGAGGAGAAAGATCCAAACCTGAAGGTTCATTTGGAAAAGGCGAGGTGGAAAAACTTCCTCTGCCTATGTTGCTTTTCTCAGCATTAGTCCAGAAGGTGTCACAGACTCTGAAGGACAAACAGAGGTCATACCAGCAGCTGGCACCAGCTAAGCCACCACACCAATATAATCTGGTAACCTGCTTCCCCAAAAGTCAAGCCAGAAGCATGGATGCTAGAATGTGTCAAATAAAGCAGATTTGCCAAAAAGAAAAAAGCATTTTGCCATGTAGCCTACACCAGTTATTTCTACTTCCAAGACACCACCCTCCCTTTTTTGCTGCCTCGGGAGCAGACCTGCCCCCCATTGCCAAGGACAGACCCACCCATGGGAGCAGCGGGCACAGCAGTGAGAAAAATGGCAAGACGAGGAAGAAAGGAAATTATATACCAGGGCAGGTGAAATTAAGGGATATTTTTCCAGTATAGCTTCTCTTCAATGGAGTACCTCAAATTTTACAGTAGCAAAAGCAACCTAGTAGCAAAGATGAATGATACATAGGTTGAGCAACTGCAAAAACAAAATGTGATTAATCAAACAGTGACTGCAGAAAAGCAGTGTTTCATTGCTAATACATCCCAAGAGGATAAATCATGGTGAAAGTCCTATTACATGAAAATTCAGCCACCTGGGAATTCAAACAGCTAGCAGTCTTTTTTAAATCACATTCATCTGTCAGGCCTAACAGCAGAGGGAAGGATTTGACAAAGCCAAATCCTCTGAAACAGAGCGTAACTGACTACTGGCTTCAGAGGTACGACCTTACTGCACTCACTGAACAGTATGTGCCTACAAATCCTGCCAGCTCCCCAGGCCACGGGCAAAACAACCAGCTTCAGAGGAACACACGAGTGAGCACAGTTTCAGGCAAACCCTTGACTTCAATAAACTAGAACTCATCTGTGCCTGATCTACATAGGACAAGGCACCAAAGCTTCTCTGGTAGGAAAGCAGAAGCAGAAATAAAAACAACTTCCAGGGACAGTGAGTATGCAAGAGAAGAATTAAGGTCTCAGTCCCTGTGTCACATATGACACAGATTTGGAGGACCCACTCTGCAACGTTGCTGAGGTTCATGTGCACCAGCACCTACACCTGGTGTGAGCTGCCCAACTCAGTGCTGGACCAAAGCCTACAGCTGCAGATTCCCAGATGCCACAGTGAAACTCCAGCCCTTGCAAACATCCACTGATCTTGCCCTGAAGAATATCCTTAAGCAAGAGCAAGGCAGTGGTCATCCAAAATCCTGGGCCTCAGCCAGGCCTGTGCAGCAGTACCAGAGAAGCCATGGGTTTATCCCTACACTGCTTAGTAATTTGAGTTTAGGGCAGGGGTGAGGATCTGCCAAGAGAGAAGAGCAGACAATTGCCAGTTATTAAGTAAGAGAAGCGTGACTGCTTCACAAGTACTTAGCAAGGCGAGCTTGGAATGGAAAGTATTACTTAACTGAAATGGGAATACGACAAGTTTTAATTCAGTCACACATAGGAATGGCGAGTTAACAGTACACAGGCAATGAAAACGACTGGTTTCCTTCATGTGAAGCACAGAAGAAACATTCTTTCTTCCAATGAAGATTTGTTAAAACTCATGAACTTCTGTAATTTTGACTTCCTCTTTCAAGAGCTGACCAAAGTAAGTGAGCCATTTGTACAGCACTTTCTTCTAGAGTTATTCATCTTTTCCACTGAGATAATTCCATGTTTGTCTGCAATGATCTGCATCCCCCCTCTCAGCTGCATTTCTAACTTTTATTGCCAAACACAGCATGTAAACTGTCTTCAGTATAAAAAAATTACTTTTTATAGGAAGCAACAGTTCCTAGGTCAAACTTGCAAGCTGCCAGCTGCCTGTTTTCTGCATTTGTCAGCTCCTCCTGCTCAGGCTGCTCCTCTCAACACAACACTTTGTGACTTTGCCTTACTTCCGTCTTTTCACTGACACAACACTGAATAAAGCAACCAGTGCAGTGTTAGTCTAAATGTTCACACAATTCCATGCTTACACTGAATTTTGTACCACTCTCTCTTCCCTCCAGAGCACTAAAATTGCTTATATTATTTTGTAAGTAAGTTCATAAATAAACTAAGCAGCAGACAAAAGCATGCTCTGGCCTGTCTGGGATCAATCCAAAACTGTGAAAACACTTCATGGAGCAATTTAATAAAGCCAACAAACCCTCCAAGGAACATATTTGGTCAGTTTTGGCCCTGTATCCTGCTATCACTTTTGGATTTTGCACCTGTGACTCTGAACTTGGACCTTTATCAGATGCCTGTACTCATGTCTCACTTTATGCACAACAAGGAGACCCACCAGGGACCCTACATGGGCTTGCCCAGTGTGCTTAACTTAAAGCATGTGCTTAAGTCATGGATTGCATCTGATTTGCTTTTTTTAAAAATTCATGCTGAAAGAACTGCTCTAAAAAGACAAGTTCTCTTTATTTTTTTCTTTTATTTACTTATTTAGAACTCCAAAATACTTTAGGACACCACTGCACTTTAAACCCCTAAGATCTTTTTATTTAGCACCATCAACAATTGAGCGGTCCTAAAAATGAGATACATACAAGAGAAACAAAAGAATAACATCTGGGATCCATCTAACCTGCACATCCCCACCAGCCCTTCTAGACAGTACCTACTGCATACATCTAATATGAGGCCCAGCAGGAGCCCACCTGTCACAACAAAAACACAATCATAGTTACACAAAGCTTTATTTAAAGGTCAACAATCATCAAAAGCTAAAGAGATACAAGTGAGGTTATGGATCAACCAGTATTTAGTGTTATGCAACCAAAAGACTTTTTTTCAGCAGTATCTAGTCATAAGTAGAGACTGGGATTTTCCTAAACCCATGGGGCAGTGTGAGGCTTCCAGCCACATGCGCAGCTCACCTGCTCCCCTACAAGAACACAGCTGGCAGCAGAACCAGGAGCCTTCAAGCCACCCCAGCCCTCCTCTACCTCTGCAGAGGAGACAAGGGGGCTTGGGGCATGTGCCCCAGGGGAAGCTGGTGGCAGGGCTCAAGGCAAGAGGGCTGTCCACCCCACTGTGGGCACTAGGGATGTACTTGGGGAATTAGGATGGTCACAATTCTCTGAATGCTCTTTTGCCAGTTCAAGCATCCACTTAATTTGGAGGTTAATTTCATTAAGCTATAACCATGAAAAAGTCAATACTTCCTTGCATGGATACCGAGCATGACCTAAGCAACTTCCTTTCCCATATAAATGAAGTTCTGCTAAATCGACATCCTGTGTGCAGAGATATAGCTACAGAAAATGACTTGGCTTGGAAGGAAAGTGAAGAGAGCTGTGAGCATGCAAGGAACATTTTTTTTTTTTATTTTAAGAATCACTTTGGTGATGATGTCTATTTAAAATAAATCTCTTTTGAAAAGCATTGTAATGAAGTTCTGTGTGCTTGTCACCACGCACTTTTACAGGACATACTTCAAAGCATTTCCTTTCTTTGCTGCGATGCCACCTAAACTTCTATCTTTTTCTGTCATGCCATATTTATTTTTGTTGCTCAATGTTTATTCCTCTATAAATCAAAGTAGTAGAGAAATAGATGTGTATTTATTATCAAAACAAGTAACAGGTCAGCTATCTTTGTCATGCTTTCACTCTAAGAAAAACAACATCTTTCCATACGCTCCTTCCTACCTGAGGTGATTCCATCCTTCAGTGTCTCCAAAGTTCTAGCTTTTTTTTTTTTTCTTTTTCTTTTTTCCTCTCTGGAATAAGATCTCCAATTCCTACAACACAAACTTCACTGAAGTCAATGGCATTTGCTCAGGTACAACCAACAGTAAAAGCAATACTAAGTATCCCAATGGAAATTAGTAAATACTCCAGTAAATTTTGCTCAGAAGCAGACAAGGTAGAAGATGCTATTAACGTGAGCTACTTTACGCTGCGCTGCTCTAATAGTCAACACTGAGCACCATCTTGATCCCAATGCATTGGTTTTGGTGGCAGTAATTAGACCAACACTGATGTGATGGAGGAGGAGAAAAAAATACTGGTTTGTGGGAAAGAGGGAAAGACAAAAAAAAGACATCATATAGCAGTATATAACTTACAAAACTGCTTTTTCCTATACAGACTCAGAACATAATCATGTTTTATAAAGCCCGAATCAATATATTTTCGTCCAAAGGATACCAGAAAGTTAAGGTTTATTCATTTCTACAATTTTTCTCTTAGCAATCAACTGAGACAACATCAGGTTAGGTTTCCCCCTAACTTAAGCGGCTGCAGGGTTGGCCTGTACTTCCCCAAAAGCAGAGGAGCTCCTGAAAGCCCTGGTGAGGCTGTTGGGCTGCCCATATCATCCTTAAGGCACCTTTCTCACCGTGCACAAGACGGAAGAGTCTGGGAACAGGCACACAACTGCAGGCACCATGGCCCCAGTGCTGCTGTTCACCCACAGCATGCTCAAGGAGGAGCCACAGCCGTTTGCTGCATTGCATGAATGCCTGCAAGCTACCAGATGAATTATGCATTTGGGATAGCACAGGTTTCTATTTTCGTGGCGCTGAGATGGCCATGTGCAGCTGGAGGACTGGACTCTATTTTTTTCCAAGCAGAAGACTTAAAATACTTCAAGTTTGCTGCCTGAGGGTGGGAAAGCAGCTTATGCTATAGAACAAGAACCTTCTCACATTGTTATGAGAGGTTCTAATTTAATGTAACTGGGGTAATGGGTAGCCAATTTTAAGCAGGTGGTTTGGTTTAAACATTACCTCTGGTGGTACATAAGGCTTTATTCAAAGGGTAAGTTCAGCTGCATAGTGACAGTCACAGTTTACAAACCAAGTGTGATGCAGTAGAGAACTGCCCCTTGTAATTAGGCCCTTGAAAGTTACTTTTAATCCTCTAAGTTTCATATGCTGGGTCTCTTTAAAAAAAAGAAATAAAACCTCACACTGAACACACTGACTGAAAAGGAGATTAATAAAATAAGAAGCATTGACTTTTTTATATGGCAAAAGTATATAACTAAATCCATCTCCATAATCCGGGCAGATCATGCTGATGCGTGGAAATCCCTGAACTGCTGGGCAACAGAAACTATACATTTGAAAAAGTAATGTCCCTAATTTGTTTTGATTCCTCAAGGCAAGTCTGCAGCAAAATGCCACTTAATGCATGAGCAAAATACCACTTACCAATCATTTCTTTTCAAAAGACCCAGTAACACATCCCAAGCTGTTGTTCAAGGCTAGATTGCTGTGCCTGTGCTGAACATGGTAAAATCAATTCAAATTTGGGGGCTGTTGTCTGATGTTTTTTAAGAAACAAACCAATCCAATTGTGGGCAATTCCTTTTGGTTCCCCTTTTTTCTGCCTTATAAATGAAGTTTTGCCTTTGCCATGAAACAGCCATAATGCATACATATGAATTACTGTTTTCCTGTCCTGCAGAAAATCCTGCCTGCTCCAGCCTGAACTCTGTATGCATTCACATGCTCTGGATGTTCTGGAAAATGGTATCTGTAGTACTACCAGACATCCTCTGACACTAAAGCTGAACAGCAATCCCAAACAGACTAATGCTTCACTTCAGTACTGCTTTCCTACTTCCCCCTCCACAAAGACTCTCTGGTCCTAAAAAGACACCTGTCAATTCTGAATGCTTAAGCTTCAGAGTTGAATCTACTGACATGTAAAAACAGATTTTAAAACGAAAAATGCATTCAGAAACTCAGCCGTGTGACACGCATAATATTCACGTAAAGCCATCAGGAAAAACCACAGCTTTCCTTGAGTAGGTGATCCATTTCAATCCTCCCTGAGAAACAAACAAATTTGTATCTCTAAAAGGATATGTCTTGGAGAACTAGCCCTGTTCTGAAGGCTGGAAGTGCCAGATACCCACATCTCCATCCAGACCCACTGACAAGCACTGAAAAGGGACATTCCAACAGCAAGCAAAAAGCAGCGGGTGGGAAAGACATTGCCTCATGTAGATCCGGGCAGGGAGGGCAGGAAGAGAGATGCCTTCCAGCTGAAGCTGCCTCCTGGAGAACCTCATTCATCAGGCATGAATGACTGATATTTAGCAGCTAATAAATATTTATTAGGTAAGAGCTAAGAAGGTTTTAATATCTTTTAAAATATTAGCTAATTTTCACCATGTAAGTAAGAATTTATAACCATATGCACTGTAATGCATAGACTTCAGCTTGGTTAATTCATACGTTGAAAGCCCTGAGTAACATAGATTTTCAAGGATAAAACTGCTAAGATACAGGCACTGTACTTCTTACATGAGCATAACAAAGTAATAACTGATTTGCTGTTGCTGCAGAAGGAGCTAGAAGTTCCTTAGATTATGCTTAAGTATTGCCATGACAGCCATATCAGTTTATATGTATTTCCATATCAGTTCAGATGTTAAATACCACAACGGGTATTTGTGCTTTTTTCCACCCAGTCAGCTCCAACTTGCCAGTCTGTCCCATTTCTTCTCCTAGTGAAGGCAGTCCTCTATTTTCACAAGAGCTACACAAGAACATCCCCACTTCCCTGGGTCTTCTTTCTGAAGGCCCACAAAAAAAAAAAAAATCCATCACTACCTTCTCCCTTATCTCTCACATTACTTGCAACACTATCATGCTTTTCTGATGAGGGAAGGGTTTGAAGCAGGTGAACTGCTCAGGAACTGGTGAGAAGTCAGCTCTTTCATCTTCTGGCACATGTACTGGGAATGACAATGCCATGTACCCACTCACTTCCCATCAGTGCTTCACTTGGCTCTTGGACAGAGTAGAGTGGGGAAATTACTGTAGTCACATCCTCCATGCAACAAAAACAAACAACCCAACAAAAGTAAAAGTAGATGGAATCAAAAGTTACAGCACATGGATTTTCTTCAAGGTTTTCCCTCCTTTTCAGGGAAAGCTGCCTCTCTCCTATTTACTGTTGCAGCCACTTCCAAAAAATGCACAATCTTCTGGAATGGCATTAATTAACAGTTGTGAGCAATCACAGAATGATTTTCAGCATGTGAAAGTCACATCGTGGCTCTTATCTTTCCTTCTGCCTCTCCATCTTACTTTCTCAGTGCCCTCTGTACACACAAGAGATTGGCAGCAGTAATACAGCATTACACCACCTCCTCTGCAAAATTTTCAGAGTTTGACACTTTTTGTTAGTTGAGGGAAGATCTCTCCACATTGGAAACAGACACCCAAACCAGCTCTGCTAGCAGGAGTCAGCTGAGAGGTAAAAGTGAACAGAAGTTGGTATCTTTTTCTCACAGAAAGTGCTGAGACACCATCACTGGAGTTCCAGGATACTCCACCCTAACTTATGCTAATTTTACTAGAAATTAAGTATATTTATTTACTATGCATCAATCCAGCTATTATCATAGAATTAAAAAGTAATTTTAAATTAATGAAATATGGAGGAAAAATACTTGGATTTGATATTTGTGGTATTTCCAAGACTGCCTGGAACTGCAATCACAGTGAGGAGGGTATGACAGGGCAGATCCATAGATACTCTCAAAATCAGGCTCCTTACCAAAATACATATTTACTTGTTTGACTATGATGCTGCCAAGAGACACACTGTCCTTTTGGAAAATGTCATCCATTTCACAACTTTCCCAAAAATACACTTTCTTATGCTTTTGTGAACACCCCAGCATACAAACACAAGCATCAAAAATACAGGAAAACCAAGAGTCACAGACTGCCAAGTTTCTTAATTACAGGCTTCTTCTCCCAGCATTAGAAAAAAATAAATCCTGCTCTGCTTGGCATGCCAGTGTATTATTTTAAATAAGTAGAAGGGCAGAAAGAAAGTCTCCTTTCAATTCCCAAACCCCAAGAGAAAATGGAGGAGTTATTTCCAGAGCATGTACTCAATGACCATCCAGTGAAGCCTATTCATTTTGGTCAGTTGTCGTAAGTCCTGCACCACACCTAATGAACACACTGCCTTATTTTGAAACATCTTACATTCCCAGCAGGAGAGGATTAAAAATAATTATGGAAGAAGAAAACAAGAAAGGAAGAAGCCCTAAAAATCTTATTAAAACAACATCTAATTTCCTTGGTTTGTTCCTCCTTCCACTGGAAGATGTCACCTCTGCAAGAAGTCAGCCTTACAGTTTCAGATTCTGCTTACATTTTGAAGCAAAAAAACCAACAGGGACATGTGGGGTCTCTCATGCACAAGTAGGGACTTGGAACACCCTAGCCATCCTCCTGCAAAGGTTAAATAGCTCCCCAGGAAAGCCCAGATGCTTTCCTGGGGAACTGCAGACACCCAGTCTTCTGATGGGGAATTTGTTACTGGGGCACCTTGTGCTGCAGATCTTCTTGAGCAAAAACGATAAGGTACCAAATTGTTTGTCAGATCCCCATGCTTTCCACTACTGAGCAGTTTCTTTACTTCAAAATTAATATCTTCCAAGAGTCTCTTCAAAGCATAGACTTTGTTCAAGTTAGGTGTGACTGAGAAAAGGTAAAAGGATAAACTAGGTGCTTTGAAACAGCTGAGCAGCTGCAACCCAGAAAACTCAAAGTTCATGCTCTACCAATAACTTAACTCTCATCCTGTTTCTTTGCCCTGACTGGAGTATCAGCACTGCTCAGAGCATACCCTGAACTCTGGAAACATTTCATATAATTGACCACAAATGAAGTATCACAGATGTGCTTTTCCGTAAGCTAGAGAGGCTCTTTGGTCAGGGAAAGGTGGATTTTCAGTCACACTGGAAGTGCAGAGAACCCAGGAGGGCTGCATGAAGGGTGCAAGGAAAGTGTCTCCTGGAAACTCCACAGCTGGAGGCTGCCCAGCTTCCCTCCTGTTATTAACCAGCTATTAAAATATATTCTGTGAAACTCCTAGTGCACTTTTTCAGACCTATGTGAGTCAAGTTTGACTCAGATGATTTTCTCAGAGTCCTTCACTCCTTCTTCTTGCCTTTCCTAACCAGAAAGGGGATGTGGCAGTTGGATTTAACAGCTAAAGCTACGCTTTCTGTACAGTGCAACTCAGCAATTAGAAGATTATTCTTGGCTTTACCCCCTGCATTTTTTTAAGTCTCTTATTCCTGCTGTCTCTACAGATTCAGGCTTCCCAGTTCAACCTCCCTTCTTCCCACGCCGCCTGTCGCAACAGACCCTTCCTCAGATGCCTGATAGAGTCCCTCTGCCTCAAAGGAAAGCACAGCTTACAGCCCTCTGACTGCTCTCCCAGTAAGCCTCTGGCAGGACAAACACTAGTTCTGAAGGGTTGAATATTAAGAAAAGGCTTTGTTCCAGATGATTATTCCCAAAATTTTACTTGAAATCCCACAATAAAACCCAGGACCAGCATATTCTAATAGTCTTACTTATCCCATTCTTTCATGTAAACTTCTTCCCTACACAGGCTTGCCCTTCACTACTGGAAATACACTGCACCCAAACCTCAGCAAGATATTTTTGTGGGGTTTTTTTTCTGTGGATAAGGCACCCACATGAGTTTTTGTTAAAAATGAAATAAACTGGTATTATTCAAAGGGAGGTAAAAACAGAGCTCAGAGAGGACTCTCTTAGCCTGCTCCTCAAACAAGGCTTCTCCTGTGCAGCACATCAAGGCTATTTCAAGAAGCACCTCCCATTTTTCACCCCTATGTCAAGGTGTGTCAGCTTAAGAAGCCAAAGAAAGAAATGGTTACTTAAGGGCAAGTGCAAATACCTTGAAGGGCTGGGAGCGAGACAGGGTTGGGTTAACAGGCTGCTCACGGCACAGCGTATGGAGAGGCATGCATCCACACAGCAGTTGCTGAGCCACAGATAATCCCACCCCTCCCCGTGCCAGGCTCAGCATCTCCAGTGGGAGCACGAGCACCCAGGGACAAACTGCTTCACTCCCTGCACTGCAGGCCTGGAGTATGGTCATTAACTCATGCACATTTTCACACTCTTGGGGTAGCAACTCTCAACGTTTTCCCCTCTGGTACCCATGGAGAGAGATTAGCACTCCTGTATTTCATTTGCCAGGAGTGCTAAGTAATCCACCAACTTGTGGAAAGAGTAAAACCGCTGAGGTTAATGTATTTGGTGAGGCTCTGTTGAATGGTTTGGGATATTTTGTTTCAGTATAGCATAAGGAAAGCAGCTGTCACCTTGATTATAGTGCCCTCGGTAATCTGACACTTCAGCTAGTCCCAACTTCAGACCGCTCCCCCTCCATTTGACCGAACACAGTTACTGATCACTTAAACAGAGAAATGGTGATTTGCACAAAATAAGTTTTGAAGTGAGGCTGTAGATCAGAGGAGGAGCAATTTGCACCCAACATTCCCATCCTTCCACAGTCAGAAGAGAGAACACAGAAGTCTTCCAAGAAAATCCAAAGAACAGAGAGAAATGCCAAGCTGCAACATTTGGCTCCACACACTCACTTTCCAAAAAGCGAAGGGGATGAGGGATGCAGTGCTCAAATAATCCATGTCTGCTTAAATGCTTGGTTTGCATGCTCCAGTGCTGTCGAATGGACACAGCTGATGAGTCAAAGATGGAATTAGCATCCCTGATACAGCAACTCTTTTCCAGCCCAAACCAGTCACCTTCAGGTTTCTCCTTTAATTAAGGTCTGGCCAAGACATGTCAGCAGTCCAGCATCCCCTTCCTGCCAACAGCTCTGCCAATACTTTGGTCACTCACAACCAACTCCTCCCCACTCCCTCTTTTTCACTGCTGTGAGCTGAGTGAGCAGAAGGATTCCTGAGAGTGGGCAAAGGCCCAGAGCCGGCCTGGTTTTTCATCTACCTTTTCTTCTGCTCTTGGATCTTGTTCTTGCAACATGAGACTGAAGACCACTGCCAATGCTAACAGTTACCTTTTGTGCCTGATAGCACAAAAGCAGCAGGAGGGAAAGAAAAAAAATCAGTCTAATGAGGTTGGAAGCACAAGAGATTGCAAAGAAAAAGAGCAAATAAATAACTTAAGGTATAAATTACAATTAAGTGCACTATTGATACCATGTACTGTGCAGTATTGCCCAGAAATATCACCAGCACAAGTTAAAACATGCCACACTGAACAAAAAGCAGCATTTCTCATAGGAAACCGGGAGTCTTATACCACCACCGTGGTGATAACGGCATGAGAAATTGTACAACTGACAGGTCAGACAGAATTTAAAGGCCTTCAGTTTGTGTTGCTCTGTTCATTTTTAT
Source organism: Cettia cetti (assembly GCA_013401135.1). Taxonomy (NCBI): domain Eukaryota; kingdom Metazoa; phylum Chordata; class Aves; order Passeriformes; family Sylviidae; genus Cettia; species Cettia cetti. The sequence continues at coordinate 76,013 of VZUI01040575.1, forward strand.
CTTCTGATAAGAACAGTCTACAGCAACACAGACAATAACACAGAGCACTCCCCATCCATGCAGTACACTCTATTTTGACAGTGTTGAAAAATAAACTTGTTTTGTCCTCATTTTCTTTTGAAGACAAAAGTTCATTAAGACACATCTTATATCTGTTTTGATGTATCCAGAGGAAAGTAAAAGCAGTTATGGTTTATGCTTTAAATGATAAATTTACATAACTACATGGACAATACCTTATAATTTAATGATTTATTTCCCTTGAAAAGAAAGTAAACTTTTATTTATAAGCTGCTTTACATTTTAGAGGTTTTCACTAAAATAGGAGTTCAGCATAATATGAAGCCTTTACTCACAGGTATAGAGCCAGTACTGAACTTCAATTAATCACGAAAAGATCCAGCAAATAAAAAGAAGTCTTAAGGAAAGCTAACTGACAACTGCAAAACACAGGAGGACGTGTCTCTGATAAACTCAACATCTTTTCTGTTAAGCTGCGTACTCTATTTACCACCTGGCCTGCAAGGGCTGCTTTTATTCCAAAGCTCTGCAGTAAAATATACCCAAGTGTAGAAGATGAAGACTTTATCATTGAAACCTTCTGCAAGAAATTACAGGAATGAGAAAGACTCACACACTTCCGCAGCAAAATTAGGTCAGGATGCCTTTGAACGGCTGCATTTGAAGGCTGTGCCAGACTTTAGATCAAATACTTTTTAGTGCATTAGACCCAACGGCTTAAGAGATGAACTTCTATACTGCTGATAATTATTACTGGTATTATGCATTGCTGCTTCCCTCACCACCTGTGGATAATTATAAATAGCCTCGATTTTCCAGTCCCTGACATATGCCACTTGGTTAATAGCACTTCCAAAACCTATCCTTTATAACCACAGGTCACACATTTCAAATACGACAACCACGTAACTCCACAGAGATGGCTAAATCATGACTTGCCCCACACATGCTCTTATCTAAATGCTCCCTGAATATACAGAGATGGCTAAATGGCATTAGCATCATGGTAACTAATGATGTGAAGCTGTAAAATGCCAAGCTGGTGATTCAAATGCAAACCTGCTTCTGCCCTCCTGTGCCTATGTACAGCCCTGGACTGTGCAACCAGGGAACACCACTGCCAACAGCCCCATCACCTCCTGATGGGGCTGGTGCTCTCCTCCATGCCAGCTCTTGCTCTTGATGGCCCTTCAGGGCTATCCCCAAACAAAACACAGTCCAGTATCCAAGCTGGGAGGGCAAAGGCCAAGTAAATATCCCCAGATATATAAGGCAGTTATGTGTACACCTTTTCCCTGCTCTTCTTTACTGTTCACACCCTGAGGAATGGGCAATAGACCCCACCAGTCCCATATCCACTCATGTTTGTGTACATTTTCATTAAAAAATCAACCTATAAATAACCTACAACAATGCCCAAACCTCAAAACTATTTCATCAAGTCATTCAGAATTTTAAGTCTTTAAAAATTCAGACTTTTCCTCAGGTTTTTTAAGCTCTTAAAACTCACAGCTGAATTCACTCTAGCAAGCTTGGTCCTTTGGAGGGTTGTTAAGATACACTGAAACATCCTACTCTAGTTTCCTACTGCTCTTTGTTTTGCTCTCCTGTTAGGTGACACTACTAATTGCACAGCTGCTACAGCTAGCTGCCAGAGACTGCTCTAAGGAGGTTTTCCAATTAGATTAGCTGAATTGAATAATGAGAGAGAGAGATTAGCTTTTTCTGTGCATCTCCAGGAAGCCACAGAGAAATCCCCAAAAATACTCTTGCTAATCCTCCCTTAGGACCCCTCATCTGTGATCACAAATACAGAAATGCCATGTGAGTGACTTTACTGTGCGGGAACTGTGCCAGCTCTGACTGTGTACAGGAACAACCCTCATGACAAGGGATCCTACCTACTTTTTTTAAGACTTACAGTGTCTGCCACAAGTTTTCTCTTCAGTCCTCATCAAGTTCCTCAAGTCAAATACATCTACACATGTAAACCAGAGCAGGCAAGCCTCAGATGTTAGGTGAAACAACAAGAAATGGCAAAGAAGCATCACTGAGACTCCCACCAGTACATTACAGAGCCACAACATTTCTTTCCCTAGAGCAAGGGGACTTTTTGTCATAACGTAAAGCTTCCAAATTCTTTCAGTGCAGATAGAGAAGGTCAGAAGAAAAAAATCCAAAAATTAAATACTGACAGGCACATGAATCAGTAGCATCACAAAACAGTCACAAACCCAGAGGACTTCTTTAACCCACACACAACATTCATGGATCTCAAAAAACGTATAAGCAAATCTACATCACTATAAAGTTTATGCCACCAGGCAGAAGACCAATTCAAGGTGTCCACTGGAAGAGACCTACATCAGGATGCCAAGTCACCAGTTTTTGGTTAAATATGAGAGACATGGTCAAGCAACATTAGAGTAAGCACAAAACCCAAACCACCCATGGGTAGAATAAGCCTTTCCGGCTGTGAATTATTTTAAGAACAAAAACAAAAGAAAAGAAAGGTAATTTCCCTTTTCTAATGCCCTGGAGTTGTGAACCAGATAAGATGTGGCATTTTCATTGCAGCAATACTGTAAGAGTACTGTCTCAAACCATTTTGGATCAAATGCTCTGTGTTACCAGGAGCTCAGAAGTTCCCTCAGTCAGAGAGCCCCAGCAGCATGGGCACACGACTGCCTCTCCACTGCAGCAGAAAGGCTTTTTATTTATTACTGAGCCTGAGCCCCACCAAAGGCAAAGATCCCCCTTGCAGAGACAGCCCTGCCCCTCAACAGGGCATGGCACGGCAGGCTGGGCTAAACAGCACCAGAAAAAACATCTGCAACAGGCAGTATGACTGGAGACAACGAGTCAACTCTGCTTCAAGGCCCTGTCTCCTCCAGCCCCTGCACACCTTAAGAGAGTCTGTTAACAGGAACCTATTTTCCTCACCCTCAAACCCTGGACAGTCAGACCATCAAGCAATACTGAGATGTCAAAACATTATCCAAATACGATCCATGAGTCTTCATTATTTAAAGCTGTTAAATAATGTATCTCTTAATAGCTGGTTATCAGACTTGTTCCTTCTTCCAACACCTTCATGCCATACCTCCCCTCTGCATACCAATGGATGCTCTGTACTGCAGGAAGGACCACAGCTCCTACCAGAAGAGCAAAAACCATCTCATGGGTTGCCAGAGGGCTTTGCTTCCATGCAACAGACAGACACGTCCACTGAAATATTTTGGTCAAAAGCCATAAAAAGGCAAATTCAATTGCAACACAGACAGATAATTTCTACTGAGCCAGAGGTCCATTCAGGTCACAGCAGCTCTGCTGGAACCTCCCAGCCTGGTCAGGCCAGGTATAGACCTATGCTTACCACTATTCACAGTTTTTCTCCTTAGACCCAAATTTTTCCAATTCATTCACATTTTGCAGTGATGACTATGCCTGTCCCCTTATCAGGGCTTTGAGGACAGAGAAAAGGCTGTGCTGGAGAATCAAATCAAAAGCCTCTATGGGAGCTATTGAGGATCAAAATCGTACGTATGGGGGAATGCTGTGTTGCACAAAAATGTAGTTAGTCTATATTGCACTGGGTGTTCCTGTTTACAAATGTTTGTTAAACCCACCTTCCCAGAAACCCCTGTACCTGTATACCTGACACCACCTGGCGTCCACCTCTCCTGGGGTCTGCCCCCATTGGCCGGCAGACCCTCTCCCCTCCTCCCTCCTTCACCAAGGGCATAAAACCTGGCTCCCCAGGTGATAACTTTCTCTTTGGATCCCCGGGACCGCATGGTGTAGGTTCTACATTAAACAGCAAGACTGTTCCTGAGGAACTGAGAGCGCCTTTTGTCTTCGTCCTCACCCCGGTTTCGTTTGAGGTTGATCTGCTAGCCAGGCTTGGACCCTCGCGGAGTGGGAACCAGGGCAGGGGAAAATTTATGAAACCGCTGTATTAAATCACAAGTCAAGAAATGAGAAAAAAACCTGAAAAGAACACATCTTGTTTAAGGCTTTTTCCTGGTAAGTAAAGCCAGAGAGGCTGCTTCTTCCACACTAATTCAGGCCAAGAAAATCATAAATGCGATTTTGAGGGAAATTTTGTTCTTTTTATTTAACTGGGAAGCAAGTTCTGTGGGGCATTGCTTTTCCTAATACTTGAAAGACACACACACAACAGTGTAAAAAATTAAAATATATGTAAAACAGAGCTCCATATAGAATAAAGTTCTATATAAAACACAAACACACAAAGTTTCAAAGACCTTTCAAGCTAGAACTGCAACAGCTGGAGAGAGTGAACACAATTTCAAAAGTACCCCAAGAGGTTTAATTTCATGACATTTTAGATGTCACATTCAAAAAAAAAAATCAGCCTTCATGGATGAGAAATAATCAAAGAGCACATGTCTGGAAAATCATAAACAGCTTCACCAAAGACAAGAATTTAGAATACATACATGGCACTTTAATAACTTTTTCTGTCTATCTCCAGGACTAGACATTTTTCTTGTTATACCATAGAGAAGATTTGTGAGTTGCAGATGCTACAGATGCTTAAGCTACCAATTATTCTAAAGCATTAATCTTCTAACTTTGGATGCTGCCTCAGCAGTTCCTGAGAACTTTACACCTTCTCTCAACGAAATTTACGCAAGTAACTAACACAATCAAATTTCACACACACTGTTCACGGATGCTTCTCCTCCCTGCTGGACACTTTCCTTCGTGCTTGCACTGCCACCACTGGCAAGTATTAAGTGCCTCAGAGCTCCAAATGGGAGAAGATTCAGTCCCACAGACAGGACAGGACCTGCAATATGCCCTCCACAAAAATCATCAGAATCTTGCTTCTCAGCAGCATTATCTTAGGCACATCCTTGCTGTAGGAATTACACATTTTATTATTATTATTTATAGGACTAAAACATACTTATTTTTATTTATGCAATGTCACAAATTTATATTCAACAGAAGCTCAATTTCTGGCTGTCCCAAAGATGCTGTGTTTCCATTACTTTGAACTACCTTCACCTTTCCACTTTGCTTCCCTTGCAGGTTTTCATTTTGAGTAACAACACCATTAATGTCACACCTCAGTGACTACGTATTTGAACACGGAACTGCACTTGAAAAGGATTTGAATGGAAAGGCTTTGTGGATGCTTTCACCTAATAATCAATTTAAGTGACACACTGATTCTGGAATCTCCACATCCAGAGTGAGCACAAACAAACAACCTGGGAAAGGAAGAATCTGTCTTCTGGACATCCCTCATCTGTGCAGCCTGCAACATACACCAGGTATTCAAATCCATTTCTAGCCTTCCCCTGCAGACCTCAGTCCAAAAAGCAAACAGGACTCAGCTCTCAAAGCCCAAAGATATCGAGTGTGTGGGGTTTGGCTGTGCCCTCCAGGTACTGTGTCCAGCCTGATACTCCTGCAGATACTGAAGAATCAACACAGCTGGAATTAATGCAACTCAGCCCAGAAAGAGGAAAACTTTTGTCTACTTGTAAAATTAATGGAAGGACAGAGGCAAACATAGGAGAAGAGATCCTGGAGAAGGTAAGAGAAGGGAGACCTGGTTAGGCTATTCATTCATGTGGCAGCAAGTATGACACATTTTTTTGTTCTCTATTGAAACATCCTTCGTCTTGAGGCTATGCATGTCATGCACTCAACTGCTCCCTGGAAGTACTTCATCTCCTGGGCTGTATTACTTTAGCAGCACTCTTTCCTACAGCTCTGTGAGTCAGTCCTCTCAGTCCACACAGACAGTCACACTTCTGAAATACACTTCAAATAAAAGGGATGGGGCACTTCACACTGATCTGAAAGGTGGCAAGTGACTTCCATTAGTGTGGAAGCACCTCTAGAGCAAATTATGCTTTATTATAGTCAATCAAACAGGAACAAAACATGTCTGACAACATAAAATTTAAATACAGACAATATATTCTGGTTGTTAACCACAGCGCTGGCTTCTGAACATTTTGATTCCATGCCAGTGTATACCACTGGCTATATGACCTTCTTCAAGTCCCTGTGTCTCCTTACTATTAATAAAAGTACAATATATTTATCTTCATGCTCACAACTCTCACACAGCCAAACAGGTTTTTATTTGAACTTCCCCAAATCAATTCACCTTGGGAACAAAACAATTTAGCTTGGAAGGGAGATTTCTGAAGAAGTTGTTTATATACAAACTAAAAATAGTGATTTCAGATGGGGCATCCACACAGGCTTCAGTTAAGCACAGCTTACATATACTACACTCTAATAGCCTATCTATGGACAAGGCCAATTTCTGCAGATTCATCACCACCCTATTAGCCATTATTTCACTTTAAATTAAACCACTGCTTGAGACATCAACAAAAATAATTTGCTCAGCACAAATGCACTTGTTGCAAATGGTTGTTAGATGATACATTTTCTCCTACTGCAATCGGTATCCAGTACTTCTGAGGATTACATGTATTCTGTATTTCTGCCTAAATATCTAGTATGCTTTTGAAAGCATCCCCCAGGGCTGAGCTAATCAAGAAAACAACATACATACAGAGAACTGTCATTATTAGAAGGTCAAACACTAACGCAGTCTGCACTCAAGAGATTGCAAATTATACTTCAATGTGAGCAGGAGAAATCATGTTCCCAAATCACTGAATAGTGTCATGTAACCTATGAATAAATTACTAGTCCTGAAAAGATTATAGATAGCAATTTATTACCATCTTCTAAGCATGAACAGAAGACAACCAAACAACAAGCTGTTCACAGAACAGCCTCCAGTAACTCTCTCGTGCTTCCTATAACATCAACTGCAAAGTGACTTGAATGTGGACCAAATCACTTGCTCATGACTTGTGCATCCTCTCTCAAATGTGGCAGCACAGAGGGCATCTTTATGACTCAGATTCAAGTAGGGTCTTATGTGAGCCCTCAAATAAGCTTGCCAATGTCAAACACAACATTTATGTTAAAAGTCATAGTCTGTCAAATCTATTCAGAAGACAAAAGAGCACTTCTCCACAACTAGACAAGAGAGTTCTTTGTTCAGCCATTGAGCCTTACTAAAGCCTGCAATTCTTTGCCATAAGCAAGATGTTTAAATTGCTCAATGGCAAAAAATCAATTTGGTGAGAAAATGTAATTAATAAATGCCATCCGTGTGCCTCTGTTTGACATTTTATAAATACAACTTGCCATAAAGAGCAGTGCAAGTGGAGAGCTCTGCATACGACTGCTCCTCTGCAGGCTCTTCTCCAAGCTCAGGAAGCCCTGCCAAAATGCCCTGTTCCCCAGAAAGGATGGCAGGGGAATCCACCATCCACCATCCATCCCCCCTCCCCCCACCAGAGTCATTAGATCATGGCTGTGTGTTTGACATGGAACTTCTCATAACTTGCACCTCTACTAGTCAAGAAATTAGGCATTTACCTTGTCATCCTGAGATTACACTTAATTTAGGACTATAGAAACTTAGTTCCACCGAATCTCCAAGCAAATTGCAGACTTGCTCCACACTCCAAAGTCCACCATCTTTATTCCATTAGCTGCAGTAACTGTCTCAAACCTCCCACAGAGGTGTTATCTACCCAAGAACCACAATCCCAGCACCCAACTTCAAACCCTAAGATATTTGTCCTGACTTGTTCCTGAAGATGATGCTCTCATCTACTTCCTTGATAAGGATCTAGGAAAAAATGCAGAGAAAACATCTCTACACTTTAGGCCTCAACACTAAGTCAGTTCCAATGCAGACCTCAGGGCTAAGAAATTAAAAAGAGGAACTTAAGTGTTTGATCTTGGATCAAGATTCATCTGTTCTTTAATTTTTAACCAATAACCTAACCTGAGAGGGAAACCAATTTCCAGAAAGTGGTTCCTGAGAACATCCATCTAAGGGGTGGCTGTAATACCCAAGACTGGTGGTAAACCCCAGAGCTCCCCAGAATCCCCAGTGCATGGCAGCTGTTGGATGACAGAACCCAGAAGTTCAGTCAGAGCAAGGGAAGCAGCCATGGCAGATTCCAGGTGTTGCCAAACCACAAAAAGCAATGGATGAACATTTATTAATTCTACAGTGAGAAGAAAAAGTACATGTGAATTGGAGGTGGGTAGAAATAAATCAAGACTGAAAAGACTTCCTCCTTTCTTTGGAACTTATTTGACAAAGCAAATTTTACACACATAGGAGAGACACACACAGCATATAAATTTAAATACCAGCTATTTCTTCAGCCCTTCTTTTCCTCTGATTACTCTCTCTGAAATCTAACTGCCTTTTTCAAAAAACATTCCTCTTCTTCAACACACTATCAATTTTCTAAATTCCAAAACCATTAGAAACAAATATAGGAACATTACAGCACCATGCTTCTCAAATACTAAATACTTCTAAAAAACATACCAAATATTACCCTCGGATTATCTTTCAACGATTACATTTATGCCAACAACTCAGCAGCCAGATGTTTACACAAGAAACTGAAAGACCACTAAGGTGATGCCCCAATGCTCTGTTTCACTGAAAGTCCCAAATCCAGCCTCACATGCATGTATTGGTAATGTGAAGCAGTCTCCAGACTCCAGAAACTTCCCAGGGAGAGATGGACTTAACCTTCTGTGAGGAGAGCAGCACCATAATGGCGCAGTATGCAGCACAGCCTGCTAGCCAGCAAAGTGTCTCAGTGCGCACTTGGGCATGCAGAGGATCAGACCGTCACACAAGCTCTGGAAAACCATTCATCCCACTGCTGCAAACTAGAACGAAACAAAGGTTTATCAGCCTCTTCCGAATGGGAGCTGACAACTACAGCTGCATACTTGGCACTGCTCTCTTTTGCTATTAAAATCAGCAAAAGCTGGGTCCCAATATCATCAGGACTGGGCTCAAGGGCCCAACCGTTTAAAAGGCACATCAGGCCTCTCACTTACAGAGTTTTCCTTTTCTTTCCGGCAGTTTCATGTCACTGTCTTTCGCTCTCGTATAAACAAACCAAGAAACTTTCAAGGTAGCTAGAAAACACACTTTTTGCCATTCAGCCAAGCCTGGGTGAATCCCCCATGTCCTTCCATATCCACACAGGTTGTCAGACCCTACTGTAATCTGATGTTGCACTGCACACTGCACTGATGGCAGCAAGCCACTCTGCAAGCCCCAGCTGCAATCCACCAGCTTTAGCGTGGGTAACACTTGCCACCACGTGCAAGCTGGTGCTCACAGGTTGGGCTCCCTCTCACCCTCTCCATCACAGCCCGGTCCTGAAGCAGCTGCTCCCCCCGGGGAGCTGGCAGGGCACAGCAGAGCACAGCTGTGGTGCCACAGCCCACGTCACAGCACACAAGCACACACCCAGCACCGACAAACCACTCTCGTGATTCAGTGGCGGGTCTCACTCCCAGGACATTCTTAACACAGTGCTAACGTCTCCTTGGCCCACCCCAAAAAAAGTGTTTGCTGGTTATGTGGACCAAACACAGGGAATTCATTGCTGTAAGAAACAAAATCTGCTGCAGCTTTCCCTGCCTCTGCTCAAAAGATTCATGGATCATTTACTTTACCAGAAACGAGATTTTTACCTTATGGTTTTGCCTAAATAACGATAATAAATAGTAGAATCTAAAATCACAACGCAATTTATAAGCAAATCCATTTGACAGTGGGCTGGAGAGCTGGGAGGGCTTTTTAACCATCCATACAGAATTCATTTTATGACAAGGACAGACTTCTGCAGAGAAGACAGATTTGGCATCTGTCTTTTCCCAGAGACTGGTCTACAAAATCCTATCTTAAGGAACCATGAAGCTGCTGCCAAGCACAGCTAAAGGAAAAAGAAGGGAGGTGAAAGAAAAGGAAAAAGACCAACCTCCTTTTACTTTTCCAGTTCCTCCACAACTTTCTGGCAGCAGTAAGGGCGCTGCAGCAGAGCCAGGCAGGCTCCCCCCACCTCGCTCTCCCCACTGCCCCCTGAACCACACCGCGCCGGATATGCCCCAACAAACCACCTCACACCGCCACAGAGCGTTCATCCTACGGCAAAAACCCATCAAACTTAATACTTTACTAATTACTGTAGCAGTTTAATAGCTACTCCACCATCAGAGAACTTCCTACCAACAGCGTTCCTATAAAATTAAAGTATATTGTACCTCATTAGCCAAGGGTGTTTCTGCAGCACAGTTACACTTAGCGGAAACAAGGGTCAATGTTCTACATAACCCTTTTTTAATCAGTATTTAAGAGAAGGGTTTTGCAGCTGTATCCTTAGAAATTCCTAATGATGAGCCAGATTTCATGAAGGCTGTGACTTGGCTAATTTATACAACAGCTAGAGAACTTCAAAAGTTAACCCAAGCTACTGGCGTTATTTAGTTCAGTGAAGCGGCTCATTCTAATTGGATTAAATTGTCATGGGTTTTTTTTAATTTCATATTGAAACCACAATTTATCATTTCCTAATATTTGCCCAAACACTGCATCAGTATCATGTGCATACCCCTTCCCTCAAGACAATCTCATATCCACAGATGGAAAACACCAAAACCCTCTGGCCGGTCCTCGCCGGCTCCTGCTACGAAAGGGTGGAGAGAGGCTTTCCCAGAGGTACAAATCCCGGCAACAGAGCTAATTGTATTAAGCAGAGGGCCCGGTTAGCGAATACACTGGTGGCGCGGAAAAAGTGTAAACAGCAGCATTATCCCGAGCACCTCGCGGCAAGCTCGCGGGGAAGGGCCGGCCGAGTCCGCAGCAGGCTCGGGCTCCGCGGAGCCGGGACCGGGAGCTGGTCGGAAGGCGCGCAGGGCGTTCTGTCTGAGGGGTCTGTGAGATCCTGAGCCGCGCAGCCAAGGATAGTTGCTGCCTTTTTTTCCCTCTTTTTAGCCGCGGGTGGATTTTGCAAGGGACGCTCCCGCCTCGCCGTCCGCGAAGCCGGGGGAGGCGGCGATGTCCGCGGGCTGCCGCTCGGACAAGGGCGGCTCCCGGCGCTGGTCCGGGACGGGTACAAGCCCCCGCTCCCCGGCCCGGCCCCGCGGCCCTTCGGGCGCTCCGCGGCCGCCCCTCCTCCGGAGAGGCAGGGAGAGAGGCACCGGGGGGGCTCCGGGGTCGGCTGGCAGCTGGGTCGTCGCGGCAAACTTCGGCCAAGGTTCGCTGGAGGGCGGCAGGGTGCTCCGCTCCGGCAGGGTTGTCCTCTCGGCTTCGTGGGGGTATTTCGGGTTTTGGTCTTTTGGTTTTTGTTTTTTTTTTTTTTTTTTGGGTTTTTTTGAGTTGTGGGTTTTATTTTTTTAAAAAAAACTTGTTTCAATTAGTCTTGCAAATGACAGCAGTGTTTTGTCATAAACACTTAAGATGCTATTAGGTTGAAAATGGGTTAAAGCACATGACTCTGTTTCTTAAATTTCTTTAGCATTCTTGTAGATTTTAAATAACCAGATTGAGTCCTTAAGACAAGAAATTAGTATAAATAAGACTTTTTTTCCCAGTTTTCCTGGGGATTATTTTGGTAGTTTGAAACAGCCACATACCTAATGCTGTGAGGACCTTGCTCACCTCTAAGACTATGGGAGAGCTTTTATTGGGCAGTAACACTGTCTCTAAGCTATTGGGAAACTATGCTCTCCAGGAGGAAAATGGCAATACTTTCTAATGAAAAATTGCTCCCATTTATTATAGAAGTCAAGGTACATAGTGCACAGGAAACTTCCCAAACTATCTTTCATTTTAATTGGTACCCTCTAATGTTTTGTCAATCTCATAAGAGCATTCTGAATCTCAAAGGGTTTTCCTGCCCTGAAGTGTTTACTCCACAAATTAATTTATGGACAACATGGCCAGTGTAGCCTGGGAACTGGTGTAGTGCTCTGTGCTCTGTATCCTTTATAGCATTATCAGTGCTACATATGCAAGGTGAAGTGTTGCAGGATATGATATCCCCACAGTTCTCTGTATCTTTTCGGCTCCCAAAAGTTGCTGGTTTTCTTCCATCAGACCTATCTGCCTTCCTGCATTTCCTGGTTGGAAGCTGGAGAAGATAGCAGCAGGTCTGTTCAAGACTTTTCTGGGGCTACATGCTGCTTTTGTTTGCCCTGAATAGTTACAAAATGAGGTACCATTCAAGTCCTTGAGATTATAGATGGTATTTTAGCTATAATGGCTAATACACTGCCAGTGACTGACAGGCATGAGTACTCTTGATTTCACAGATGTGTTTGGAAGGACTGTTGATAGGATAACTCATGCAAAGAAGAGTGAGTGAATTGTATGGTTTATATACCCCACTGCAAGGTTCCTTCTGTCTTACTGCTGCTTACCAATAGACTGAAGGTTCAGGTGTGAATTAACTAATTGATGATATTCCCATATCATCCTTGCTGGCCAATATTTGTATGGCCAGCAAACTTGGAGCTGGGAAAGTCTTCCCCAAAAGCTTTGTGAAAAGCTTATCTGGACTTACCACACCAGACCATGCAAGAAGGAGTATCACAGTCACAGCCATCTGCTGGAAGTGAACTCAGACTGCTTCAAATTAATTGCAGTTCAGTTTGAACTTAAGTCAAAGCTGTAGTGGTGGAAGTTTGCCAGGTGGTTGTGAATCCTTCTCACAGGCATAGTGGCCAGGAGAAATGATCCACATACAATTATGGGCTTTTGGAGAATGGGATCCCAGACTTCATCAATGGTGTATGAAGACATACAATTTAGCTGCCAAAAGAAAATAATATCAGCAGTTACTACATGTCATTCTAGAGATCACAGTCAGCTGGCAGCATCCATCTCATGGATGGAAGAAAGTACCAGAAATGGACATAAAACCACAGTGCTGAGGAAGAAAATTTTATTTAACTTACATCAGGCAGAAAATGGGAGGGGAAAAATTTAGACTTGATATGTGCAGTTGCATGTAAGCAAACCACTTGATGGTCTGGCATGTTGACAGCAGAACAGCACTGTTGGGATGGCCAGACCTGCAGTGCATGCTGCTGCTGCAGCCTGCTGCGATGTGCAGCAGCACAGCAGGCGTAGCATCCCCCAAGCAGCTCAGGACACAGCTGGTTTTTAGGCCCAGCACGCAGCCAAAAAATTAATTTGCCTTCAGTAGGCTCATTTGCCATCACAGAAAATAGATGCATTTTATATTTGTGCATTTCAAATGGAATACTGATGGCATACAGTAGTGGAATAGCAATGTGCTTGAAGTGCATTGATTAATTGATCTGCTGCTATTTATTTTTATAAAATCATAGTATATGGAAGGGACATTTAAAGGCCATCTAGTCCAAACTCCATTGGAATGAGCAGCGATATCTTCAACTAAATCAGTTTGCTCAGGGCACTGTCCAACCTGACTTTAAATGTTTCCAGAGATGGACCATCTACTACCTCTCTGGATGACCTGTTCCAGTGTCTCACCAGCCTCACATTAAAAAAAAAAATCATCTTCCATATATCCTGACTAAATTGCACCTATTTTAGTTTAAAACCATTACCATTACACACTGCATAAATTCCAGTGCTTCAGATGCTGTTAGAGACACTGGGTGAGGGAAAAAGTAGTCTGTTTCTAAACCAGTAGAGGAACCCTTCACATCTATACATGAAGTATTTTGGTGTCAGGTAGCTGCAAACCATCTTGAACAGTGGAATTATCCAGCTCTAAGAGAAGCCACCCTGAGATACCCTCCCTAAAAATGGTGTGGATATTGTCCCTCTCAAGTCCCATAGCACATCCAGGTACTGGCTTGCTACTAAATATCATAAAAACAAGAGACAAACACTTACTTATTCACTACTTAAAAATCCCTCCTAAAGCTTATAACATCTCAGGAAAAGGCATTGCCTTGTATGCAGGGTAATACCAAGACAGGAAGACGGGTTTTACTCTTTGTTAGTCTCTTCATTAATGTAATTGCTGTGTTTGCAGCAGTTTTCTTTTATCACCAAGATGAATTCCAGAAACTGTTGAAAACTGTTTCTAGGTTATAAATAACCCTTCCTCCAGATACTCCTTTTGGAAGACAAATGCTGGGTAATCAGTGGACGTACCACTGATTTCCTGTCCTAAGAGTGTAAGATCTGGTAACTGCCTTCAGACATTCTCTCTAGACTTCCTCCAGCTCTCCTTTCACGGTTTCTTGTCTCTGCAGGATCATCTCAGATGGGCAGTGTCTCTCTCCACAAAAGTTGCAGGCAAGGGGCACAGCATCTCACCTGAGAGGAAGCCAATGGGTCTCTTTTCAGAGCTGCTCTTCTCAGCTTTAAACCATGACAATTTCAATATCCAGGCCAGTATTTAACTAGAATCCCTCTATTCTTCTCTGGTCAGCTGGGTATCAAGTTCAATTGGATCAGATGCTTCAGAGAGTGCAGGAGCAGGGAAGGGTTTGTGACTCAAGTTATGGCCTGTGGAGCAGCTGAGGGTGCAGTGATGTTCATTCAGGCACTCTTTGCAAATGGGGAGGCTGAGGTGATGATGATGCAGAAAGGGGCCTGGTGAGAAGATGCCAAACTCACTTTTATTTTGAAGTCCCAATAACTTGTTTTTCTCTCTCTTTGGGTGAGCAGTTTCACTGCTGGGTTTCTTGAGAAGCCAGGATTAAATACATTTGTGCAAACTGCCTTGGAGTTGTACACAACCTCAGAGTAGTTGTAGCATTAGTGATGGAGCAGAGAGAGGCCTATACCCTCAGGGTGAGACAGAGTGCCACCAAATGCCCCCAAATGCCAATGGCAGGATTGTTGCTGACCCCATGTGCCCCAAACCTTGCATCAGAGCTCTCAGCTACAGTAAGACAGAGCTTGCTGGGCTTCCATTTATACAATAAATACAGAATTGCTAGTGCAAAACATAAGAAACGTATGTAGGGACATAATCCCTCCCTCCTCTTTTCAGAAATGCTGTTATGTCTTTTTAACTTTTTTCTCTTGTGAACCACTTTACAAGTTCAAATACTGTTTGATCAATTTAGAACTGCTCTAGGGCATCAGAATCAGCTCAGCATGCTGCTCAGCATCATCTTAAATCCATAGTTGAGCTCTGTTTCTGTTGTGCCAGTAGGTAGCTGAAATATATAGGCTGAAAGGAAGTGGCAAGTTGTGCCAGGTTTTTGGAAAGTCTGTTCAAAAAGCCTGTCCTTCATAAAAATGAGAGCACAGGTGAGAAAGAGAAATGCTAAAGCAAATGTTAAGCTTTTGAGATAGAGAACAAGAAAAATGTATTGAAAAATAAATTATCCAATCCATGTTGTCCATGGATTATTTGCAATATAATTGAATTCAATATAATTGAAATTATTTTAATTTATAGGAATTTACCGGAAATTATAGGGAATTATAGGAAAGATTAGAACCCATAGTTCTTCAGTTCTTGACCATGCACCAATAAAGTTCTAGTATGGTTGTTGTTTTCTGACTCTTAGCAGTCAGTGCCATCTCCAGGGAGAATGATGAGCACTGAAATCCCACACAGGGATGAGCCCACAGGGGATTCAAAGAGGGCCTTGAGGCCAGGCCTCCTGTGCTGCTGTTAACAAAGACTATAACAAGGGAGGGTGGTTGGATGTAATTTTGAATGAATGATCTGGATCCTCTGCTTTCTTGGGGTTTCTGCTCTGGATGTGTTACTTTGTGCCTTGGGCACCACTGTTGGACTCTTTTATCTTAGTTTGGGTGCAAGATAACTGATTCTGACACTTCAAACAGGCTTGGGTGTGAGTTGCCACGCTTTATGTTTAGATATCAAAGTGCCTGTGGACTCTCATGTGCCTAAGTGTAAATCTCAGTCTTGAATTTCAGAAGTGTGGATACTTTTGCTATTTTGGACCAAGGAACTGAGCAACTCGGCAAAGTTTTGTACATGCAACCCAGATTTAATAAGCAACATTCCCACTCCTTTTCTGTGGGCTGTATGTGAGTAGTGACACTGCTTTGGTTCAGCATCGTTTGACTGTAAACACAATTTGCTGATGGGAACTCATTTCTATATGAGCAGGAGCAGAAGTACGTAGTAACAAGTGTGGTGCTGTGATTTGCCATAAAGTAGTAGTCAACACAGCAGCAGAATCACCACTTTGATGACCAGTTCTCTTTTAAATCAAGTCAAGTCTGTTTTCAAAGATTCTGCTCAATATGGATGATGGTCATGTTCTACATGTCGGCTATTTCTCTATGACTTCACCAGGCCATTGTATCTCTCCTTTCCCATCTTCTATAGTCTCAAAATTCCAGCCTAGCTCCATCCCTGGTGCAATGAAGAAAACCCCTGAACAGCCTCACAAGCCTTTGCTTAATCGACTTTAACCCTTTCATACAGGTTTAGTTTAAAAAATAGAAATTGACATTTAGGACTAAAACCTTTCTTTTGCCAGGACCAGATGAATCTGGAGATGCCTCCAGTTCGTATGTGGTGAGTGATGTTCATCAGGTAAACATGAGAGCTGATTTAAACTGATTTAACTTGTGAAAACTCGGAGCAGTTGCCATGAGCATCAGCCCCTGTGTTTAGAGACAGCAAACCCCTTTTGTGTCCAGGAGGAATATCAAACACTTGTAGCCTGTCAGAGCTGTTTCTTTGTAACACTGGTGTTTTAGGTTTTAAAGGTTTATAGCCTTTATGCATTTCTTTTAACCTGTTTAATATGTTAGGTGTTGTACATAACCCTGAACTCAACTCCTATAGACTTTAACTTTGTACTCACAAAGGTTGCACTGAGGTTGACATTTTTACATTAAATAAGTTCAAGCTATTAATGTCCAAAATGCATGACTGATGTAATTTACTGTCAGAGTAGTGTCTTCCAGATGCACATCTGTTCTGTGATCATAAGCCCATACATTGAAGTGCTTAAATACTCCACTAGGAACCATTTGGATCACAGGTGGTAAATCAGCCTAATCTTAGAGCATTTGTTTCTTGCCTTCTGAGTCTGCCTTTTCTCTTTCTGCAGCATGTGGATGTGACCTGGCTCAAGGAGGATTTTTTGTGAGACAGGGAGACTACATCTGTACTTTGGACTACCAGAGACTCTATGGCACACGATGCTTCAGTTGTGATGAATTCATTGAGGGAGAAGTGGTCTCAGCACTGGGGAAAACCTATCACCCAGACTGTTTTGTGTGTGCTGTCTGCAGGTAGGTTATCTACATGAGGTTGTGTTTCTGATGGCAGAATGCCCTGAATGCCAGGCTTTCAAACCTATAGTCTAGAGATAAGGTTTTCTATTACTCACTCCACAAAAAAATTGCAGAAGTAAAAAGAAAAACAATCTGTAATTTTGAATGCCTTACTTTTTCCCAAATGTATTTTTCTTTTTTATATTATATAATTAGTGATGTTTTCACTGTCTTCATTGTAAGAATTTTAGCCCCAAGTGTTGCTTTATTTCTCTGCTGTCTGCAGTTTTGTCATTTGTTGGCCTGAAGTTACAAAGGATTCCAATGCCAGTAGGCTACTACTAAAGGCCAGTGTAGTTCAGTGGGATCAGTTCCCACACTCAGCAATACTCAGGGGCTGATGTCATTTTGACCTGCATCTTAATCCTCTTTTGTAGAAATAGCACAAACATATCTGTTGAAGACTTGATGAAGAAGCTTGAAGTGCACTAAACCTTCAGAAAACACACCATTTTAGCAGTTTGGAGTAAATGGAAATGCTGCCATAGTTCCTCTGGCTAGACTTGAGCTTTTAAGAAGACTAAAGAGGCAATCCCACTTTCAAAGGGTTTCAAAGCCCAACGAGGCACTGGTGCAGCAGAGTTTAGATGCTCTGTGTGCTCTGCCTCGTGCAGGTGACTGCAGTCCCAAACCAGCATGTCCATGTCACTGTGGCTGTCTGCCAGCCCAGCCTGCCCTGCCATGAGCTGCCAAGCTCAGAAATCCTCCTGTGCTGATGCAGGAGCAGGACTTCAAATTCCAGAACTGCTGTGGCTTGTGACAGAATCTCAATTAGATAAAGCAATTGCATGAATAATAATAATAGTCATGATAAGTGGAAGACTGACAAGCCATTATTATATTAAATCCTGTCTAAGCTTTGCTGTGTTTAATAGGACATTTTTGCTTTTGGATACTTTAAACAAACATGAAGAGTAAAGATAAGAAATAATTGTAAATTCTTTTTCTTATTTTATTTTTTATTTTAATAGTAGAAAAATTTATTTCAATTGGATCTTGTGAGTTAACTGCTGGCTTCATGTAATACTGCTGGCCTGCAGCCTGGCAGTATTACAACTCTACAGATTAGCACAGTTAATTTTTGGTACCTTTGTTGTCAGCACTAGTACCTTCTCTAAAGTGAGGTACTTTTTCATTTAAGAGAAATCAAAAATCTGGTTGATTCTATTTTTCTGGCTAAACGTTCTTGTACCCTCAGTCACACCACAAGAGCTTAGAGGAAATTTATTCAACTGTGTGTTACTATACTTAGAAACTACCTACTCTAGGTTTCAGGCCACTGCATATACCAACTCCTGCTGTATTTGGTCAGTCCTTCAGCTGATAACTTGGAGCTTGGTGATAACAGTTTATTTTGTCTCCCTGGAAATTTTAAATTATTTTCCTTGTGACTAAAATATTTATATTAAGTACCTAACAATTTAACTTCAGGTGGGTTAAATTGCAGCACTTTGAAATTATTCAAGCTTAAAATACCATGTATGATGATGATGTGATAAAGCTTTTAAAAATTAAGTTCCTGATACAATAATATATCATACAAAAAATAAAATCAGAGATACTCCCTAACTTTCTGTATTACTAAATGGTTGCATTAAATGCTATTTTGCTGTTCGTAGTTTTCAGCAGAGAGATCTGCTTCTGTTGCTTTTCTTGGAAGGACACACAAATTCATACTGTCTTCATCAGAGCCAGCTAATGCCCTGCTGACTAGCAGGATTCAATTAGTGTCTCCCAGGGGGGTTGTAACACTGATTTGTGGTGCAGAGCAGCAGAAGAATCCTGTCATGTGTTTATATGCTTTAAATCGGCTTCAATTACCCCTGTCATTGCAAGCCAGACATAACCTGTGTTTTTTATGGGGAAGAGTGTCCTAACTAAACATCATCAGCATTTATTTTATTGACTGATAACATAAGGTTGGTAGACTATACAGACATGTTAAGCCAAAAGAAGGAACTTGTTTGTTTGTTTAAAAAACAGTAATAATAAAGTGGGGAAAAATGTTGTAAAGCTCTCTACTTCGACATTTTTCTTGGTGGGAAGACTCAGGAGAAGCATTTGTGCCCTCATTTCTTACAGATGGGTGGAAACCTTAAATACTGTGCTAAAGCACACTGTCAGTAGTACTTGGTGGATGATGCCAACTGCACTTGGCATTACCTTTTACAGCCAGACTTTAATGTGGGTGCTGTGTTAGAAATCTAACCTCCAGAATGGTGTGAGTTTGAGAGGTGGTGATGGCCTGCCAGTGGGGCTGATCCTGCTCTCATGGAAACCAAGCCAGGCTCTTACCATCTTCAGCATGAACACACTGGCAGCAGAAGGCATTTTGCACTCATGACACATTTCTCCAGAATGCTGCAGGATCCTTAAATCCTTTTAAATGAGCACTTCTGCAACTCCTATTTCTGTAGCTGCTGAAGTAACACTTCTGAGCTGTTTCTACATTGCATAGTAAACCAGTGTCAGTAGCAACTCCTTTTTTTCCCCTTATTTTCAGAGAAGATAAGGTTTGAATAGAAACATGTGGGAAATGTATGGTAGCATCAGTGAGAAAACCTAGCTAGCAGGAGCAGTGGGAAAAAGTCAGCAATCCAAGCCCAGTTGTCTCCTGATATTACTACTGTAGGATGCCACATGCCACACTCCCAGTGTCACAGGGAGCTGTATTGCATGCACCCTCTGTGCTGCATTTGTAGCCTGCTGCTCTCCTCTGTGAAACAGCTGGAGTGTCAGGAATCCAGCTCATCCCTGAGTGTCTCTTGGGAGTCAGAGGCTACCTGCCCAGGGCTGCCACAAGCTAAAGTCTGAAAAAAACCAACAAAACAAAAGAACTGGTATTCAGAGAAAAACTGGTAAAAGTACAATATATTGTGCCATCCTGTTTGACTGTTTCTTTCTATCTTGTTTTAACTGAGTGTCTCTTAAAAAAAAAAAAAAAAAAAAAAGTTTCAATTGCCTGTTTGCTCTGCTGGAGTTAAAGATTGAGGGCTTAATCCCTTCTTCTTCCAGTGCTGCTCATAGTCTGGTGAAATCGTTTTTCTGCTGTTGTGTTTTGTGATGATAATGCCTAAAACTAGGAATGAGTGGGTGAATAACAACATAGATTGAAAAACTGTTGCAGATTAAATGCTTACTCTGAATTCCCAGGAAGTGGCTGAGCAATCTTCTTACAACTTCATTAATTGGAAAGAGCTGTGTCCTCCAGAGGGTTGCCAAAGGCATTTCCTTCAAAAGCTTCATGTGTTTGTAAAAGTGAAATAGAAAGAGGGAGAAAATTGGGGCTGGCTGTAGCGATAGAAGCTTAGTTTCATTAAAATTGTGCAAATACTTCTTACATGGTTGTCATAGTCAGGATAGTGTGGCTCTTATGTAGAATGGGAAAGGGCAGGACATTGAGTCTTTCAGAAAGAAATGGGTTGTCATACCTGTGATAATACTCTGAAAATGGAATTTTGAGGAGGCATCTTAATATGTTAGTAAGTCATATAGATTTAGTAAGCATATTTAAGATGTATGGTCCCTCTAATGTGATACATAGAGTGTGATTTCTGTTACTTGTGGGCTGTGTGTTCATTGAATATCAAAAAACTGGGATTTGATTGTATGGGTATTATTGTAATTAGTAACATTCTGGGGGTTGGTGTTTATGTACCCAGTTGGAGGAGTGTAAGTAATAGTTACCCTTTTAGTTTCAGTATTCGTGTACTTTAAAGTTGGAAAAAATTGTGACATGTAAATGATGAGGAGAGGACAACTTGACCTTTAGGTGGAGGATAGATTAGCACACACATCCCAGATTAATAAGGAAACAGAATTTTTATATTTAAGTTTCTCTAAGCTCAAGAAGTTTTCTTTTAAAACAGCATCTTGACAGAAGCTGAATATGTGCCCTGTAGAGGTGACCAGTAGGTGGAGGGGAAAGAGGCAGATACACATTCTTAAAGATGTTGCCTGCCGAATCCAGCTATAAAACCTCTCTCAACCCATTTGTATTTTTACTGTCTTCAGGAAGGTCATTGACTTCGGCCATGCAGTTGGATATAAAAAGAAAGAAAAAAAGAAATGGATTTCAGAAAGCTGAAATTCAGTTTCTTCTTAAACATAACAATCATGACAGACATTTTGAATATGCTAAACCTTTTTATTTGCTCACTTTTTTTTAGTGCTGCTGAATTTTCAAAGGGTTTGGTTCCCACTTAAGCAGTACCAGGTGCTTCTTAAGGTATCTCATGAAGTGGTCTTCTTCATTGCAGCACCAGTCACCCACTGAACACTGCTAGGTATTGTAGAAACCTATGGTGTTGAGACCAAGATGTTTAAAACAGTCTGAGTGTTCCTGGCATTTTGATTCTAAACGAAATATATTTATCAATATGTGGTTGTTCCTGAGAAAAGGGCTGGTGGTGTGCTGCTCTTCAGGTTTAGGTCTGCTGCTCTTTAGAGGAAGGGTCTGGAGCACAGGTCCTGTGAGGAGCAGCTGAGGGTACTGGAGTTGTTAACTGGAGAAAAGGAGAATCAGGGGGTACTTACTGCTTTCTGCCACTTCCTGAAAGAAGGTTGTGGTGTGGTAGTGGTCAGTTTCTTCTTCCAGGCAATCAGTGATAGGACAGGGGAAATGTCTTTATGTTGTGCTAAAGGAGGTTCAGATTGGACATTAGGAAAAGTTTCTTCACTCCAAAGGGAGTTAAGCATTGGAACAGGGTGCCCAGGGAAGTGGTGGGGTCACCATCCCTTGTGGTGTTCACTAAAACAGTAGACATGGCACTATGTGATGACATGAACATGGTAGTGTTTGGTCAAAGATTGGACTTGATGATTGTGGAGGTCTTTTACAACTGTAGTGATTCTAGGATTCTTTGGTTCTATATGGAGCGTCCCTACAGCTCTAGAATAATGTAGGATGGAAGGGATCTGTGGTGGTCCTGTGGTCCAGTTTGAGTAGACAGCTGATGGCATTTCTCTAACATATTTCTAAGGATGGATATCCGACAGACTCTCTGAACAGTGTGTTCCAGCATTCAAAAAGCTCTTAGTAATTTTTTTTCCTTATATTGAGTCGACATTTCCCACGTTCCTGCTTATGTCTGCTGCCTCTTGTCCTTTCACCCTTTACCCCTGAGAAGAGCGTGGCTCCAGTTTTGTGTACATGTCATCAGGTAGTTTTGCACAGCAGCACCATCTCCCCTGAGCAGGTACAGCTCCTGCAGCCCCTGCCTGCCCGTGTGTCCTGTGCTGCAGCTCTGGACCTGGCCACCTTCCCTCATCTCCCTCCAGTGAATCTTGTCCTGAGGAGCCCAAGATGGTGCCTGCTGTTCTCTTAAGGAAGAACAGCTGGGAAGATCACATCCCTGGGTCTGCTGGCCACACGAATGCCTCCCAGGACGTGGGTGGTCACTTGCCGTGGGGACATGCTGCTGAGTCATGTCCACTGGGACCCCACATCTTCTTATGCTTTCCAGCTGATGAACCCCTGTGGTGCACTGGTGCATGGGGTTGTTCCTCACTGCTTGCAGGATTTAGCACTTTCCCTCCCTGAAATTTATGTAGATGGTAGATAGCACTCAATGTCCACTTTGTATCATCATTTAATCCATGGGGGTTCATCCCTGTGGAGCACCTTGAGGGATATGATTGTACCAGGTACAAGTTAGAGCAGAATTTGATCCTGCTGGTCCTTAGGTTGCTGTCTGACATTACACCTGACCTGGTGTAACTGCAGCCACCTACTGAAATTAATAGCTTTGCTCTCTCCACAACCTGACCACAGGCTTCTGTTAATTTTCATATATCAAATTTTGTTGACTGTTCAGCCACAGAGTCAGATCAGCAATTTGAAGAATAGATGGCTATCCATCTACTCTGAAAAAAAAGGAGAATATTTTCTTTTGTCCCTCCCAAAAGTTTGAATGACAGCTGCATAGATTGAGGCGTGGTGCAGAGAAAGACAAGACCAGGACCTGAGCTTTTGATAATCAGCACGCAGTTACCCTGTATTAGGCTGATGGTGATTTGATGTTTTACAATATAGTTTTGTTGGTCACCTCCAGATCTTTTTCTGGGTTTGAAAATATTGTAGGCAAGTGGATAAAACAAAATTTGTTTGGAAATGAATCATGGATGTATTAAAATTCTACAAGTCATTTGAGAGACCTGCTTTAAAAATGCTCTTAATTCTCATTTTAAAAATAGATAATCCTACTGTGAAAATCTCACTGAATATTTATTAAAGGATAAGTAGCTAATTAAAACCCTGTCCTGCTTTTTGCAATACCTAGCAGTGTTCAGTGGGTGACTGGTGGCGAGATATCATTGTATTTGAAGGCAGATATGCTTCTCTTAGCCTAAAATTCTATATATAGTCCTGCTTGCTACTTAGAGAGCTCAGAAACTGAAACCTTGTTAATTGACTGTTGCCACCTTCTGTTGTGCCTTCACTCACACTGGCACTGAAATGCTTGAGCAGAGCTGCTTGTGATAGGGAGAGGTCAGCTGGTACAGGAAAACTGTCAAATGTGTTGGGTATGAATTCCCAGTGAACAAGACAGTGAAACAAACTTTGAGACTTATTTATGGGTTTAGAAGATCTATGATTGGAGGAAATGTCTGTCTGTACCTTGGGGTGGACAGCTCCAAGGAATATTTCTCTGGAGTTTTTTTAGAGCAAGATGTCTTGCATATTTAGAGAACAATAAAGAATCAAAATTGTTACCCTCTTCCATTGGAATGGAAAGGAATGGTGGTTAGCTGCTGAACTCTTAGAAAATAAACCAAGTACAGTATTTTTATGGGCTAGTAACCCCCCTACATGCCCTCCGGTCTGAGGAGGGTCTGTGACTTGCCATGGTACCTATGAGCTTTGGCATGTTTGGAGGTGTCATCTGCCTGGTTCTGCCTTTGTGCCATAGGAGGTCAGTAATCCTGTTCTTCTCTTCTGATATGAACTTCCATTTGGGTTGTCTAATTGCTTAGACAGTGATGGGATGAGCCAATTCAAAGTGGATGGTTCCTGCTTCTACTTTAGCTGCTGCTTGGTGCATCTGTTTGAGATGGGCTTCTGTGCTCAGTTGGAAGTTCAGCTGGATCTTTATTAGGTATATCCCCGAGTCAGGAAGATATATTTACCTTACCTCTCCCTACTGCTCCTTATATACTACATACAAGATTGTTCAGTAGTGACAGTCATTCTTCAGAGCAGTGAATTGCTCACAGCTCCAGCATGTCACTGTCCCCAGGGTGATTAATGCTGTTTTACTGAGACATCTCATGAGAGCCCAGCTGGGTCATGAGCTGAACCCAGCCTTGGTTCTCATCGAGACTGTGGCAAATAGAGTTGCCTTAAGGTACTGTGCTGCCCTGGGTGTGCAACTGTGCATAGGAGAGAGAGATGCCAGGGTAGTTGTATGACAGGGAGGGTGGTTGTTTGATGGTATCAGTGGAGAAGGGTGCTTGTGTTTTGGGGGTTTAATTTGGAGCAGATTAGCAGTGGTTAGAATAAGTCTGTGTGTACCTGTAAATCAAGATGAGATGTCTTCCTGAAAACACACAGGAGATCAATTCTTGTTCTTGTCTCAGTTCTGGAATGGTTGAAATCCCTTGGCTTGTGTCTTTCCAGGTCAATCAGTAGTGCTAAGTTCTAGGCTTGATTTTGTAATATTTTGCCAAAATTAATACATGATTAAATGGTTTTTTTCATATTTTCAGTAGAAAACTAGGACAGCATTTGAATTGTATCACTCCATTTTCAAGACAGTTTTTGGTAATTAGTCATGAATTTGTATAATCTATATAGAAGTGTATCCCATTTACTAATTTTTATTCAAATGTATGTATGTTCATTTGAATAAACTTTGGGTTGGTCCAAATGACCTTCAGAGGTCCTTTCCAACTTAAACTCTTCTGTGAGTTCATAAAACTCTTTTATTACTCCAGGCATTAGAAGTATCTCTGACTTTAAAAAGTATAAAAAACTGTTGCAGACAACAGTTACAACCT
Organism: Cettia cetti; assembly: GCA_013401135.1. Classification (NCBI taxonomy): domain Eukaryota; kingdom Metazoa; phylum Chordata; class Aves; order Passeriformes; family Sylviidae; genus Cettia; species Cettia cetti. Next base: position 101,214 of record VZUI01040575.1, read on the forward strand.
AAAAAGCGTTGGGAGTTTTTTTGAATATATAACACAGAAGCTTGCTGCTGCTGCTGCAGGACAGATTTGCTCACTGGAGTGCATCTCCTGGTTAGGTTATTGACTAAAACTCATGGTACAAAATCCTCTTTGAAAGAGATGGAAATTTAGGCCTCCTGGATCTCTACTAATATGGTGTTGGACCTCGTTATGCCACAGATCATTTAGTTGGGTCAAAGAGTAAGGCAATATTAAAGGCTATTAAAGTATTTTTCCTTACTGTAACTTTACGTAAGTGACAAGGTAGGAAATTTTTGAACTACAAAAACTTGAGAAAGAGAAAAAAAGTGACAAGCAGAATTCATTAGCAGATATCAAAAAAGATAATATTTACACTCTATGTGTCCTCATGATTTTTTAAAGTTAGCACCAGTCGTCCAAAATGGGTGGCAGCATTGAACACTTACTTAACTGATTTCAAATATATTTTAGTGACATTATACAGAAACAAAGGACAGCATTGCTTTTGGTCCTTCTTTAAGTAATAAAAAAATTCTTTTAGATGTAATTCAAATGTAGAATAAGCTTATCTTAGGTGGTTTAGGGAGTAAAATAATGTTTAAGTTTAGCACAAAGTATCTGTGTAGCTTTTTTAGTGAAGACAACCTCACCATTGGTATGATTTTGATAGCATTTATGGGGGAATGCCATGCCGAGTTTTAGTGAAATGTTAATGAAATAGTCTAATCAGATGGACTTTCACCATGAGGCAGAGGGTGTGTGTTATGTTTGTGCCCCACTTAAGCCATATTTTGATAGCTTGGATAGGGATTTAGTTGGACATGAGCTTTGGGTGGAGTGAAATGTGTTTCTAAATCCTCACCATCCTTTGCTGCATCTGAAGTGATTTGTCCATCTGGTTCCCTTAGAGAAAAAGCCTCAGTGATTTCTGTGCCCAGACAAGGAAGTGCACAGCAGAGAGCTTTTGTTTTAAGGACGTTGATAAAAAGGCATGATTTAATTAGATGTAAGGAGAGCTGTTGTTGAGTAGGGAAAACAAGTAATATAGACACTGTGGGTTTTATAGCTGGGATGGGTTTTTCCCTTTGGGAGTTCACTAACATTTGCTCCCTGAGCACAAGAAGGACTTTGATGTGGTAAAAGTTGTGAGGACGAGTGCTGGTTTTTAATGTATAAAAGTCATCATTCTTGTGCAGCTATTTAACAGCATAAAAGCAGCTCATTTGCATCTATTTAACTAACTCTCTGTAATGCCAGTTTTATTTTCTTTCTGTAACTGATCCTGTTAGTGATGAACCCTGGCTGATATTACATTTCTTAGATACACAACAATTTAGACTTGAGTGCTCACTGTGTTTTTGTATCTTTAGACATTATTTTTTTTTTCCTAAGAAGTTGTAGCCATCTGCATTTGAAGTTGTCTGTTTGATATGTCCCTTTGATACTTAAGCCTCTAAGTGGCTGGAAAACTGAATGAGAACTGGGCAAGCAGAGAAAAAGAAGCCAGAGTATAATCAGTTCCTTTATGGAAAGATATTTAATTTCGATAAAGGCGTGAGACTGTAACCAGTTTGCTTTTCTTTCTGCTCTTGTAGGTTGCCTTTCCCTGCCGGTGACCGGGTAACTTTTAATGGGAAGGAATGCATCTGCCAGAAATGTTCCCTGCCCCCTTCCAGCAGCACTGGCTCTTTCCCTGTACAGAACCTGCGAAGTAAGTACAGATTTTTGCTCTTTTCAGTCAGTACTTCTTAACAAACTTCACAGGTTTAAAGAAAATAATTTTACACCAGCATGTATAACTGGAATTTCTGCTATGCTGCTGCGTAAGAGGTGTCATGAAATACAAGATAGCCACATGAAAAAGTATAGATGGTTTTTCAAGAAAGTCCGATATTAAAAAGAAACACAAATGGTGTCATTATATGATTAACAATACATTGAACCTCTCCAAGATTTGATTTAAATTAACTAAATCACATTATTTGAAGAAAACCATAATATTTTAAGCTAATATTTTTGAGGATTTAATCCAAGTCCATCTGAAATAAAAGCCAATGTGAGATTTACTGATTTTTAGGTGTTCCAGTATTGCTCAAGAAAATATGCAGGACTGCATGGCTAAATCCTACACGGGGGGGGGGGCAAGGGGTTTAATGTATGAAATGTCAGTGGGGAGCATTCACCTTGACATCAGACTATTGGGCACTATCAGAAGAGATAAACTCTATGGGAAAGAAATGTGGTCCTTTCACACTCATGTTTTCGCAGTAGATCATAGAGAGGTAATGTTGCTCTGAACTCTGTTCCTCTGCTGTTTTATTTCATGAAGTGCTGCCATGCTTTTAGAGTCCACCACTACCTTTATGTAATTAAACAGCAGCAGCAATTCAATTAAACAACAAAGAAAAATTTTTAATGACTGTTACATCGAGCTGGATTCAGCATGGCTGAGGAAGGGCGCCATGGATTGCTCAGATTCCTGCTCAGATTTCTGGGAGAAATATTCCCTCTTTTATTCTGTTTTCCCCACACATTTCTTCACAGAAGTTTTCATCATCCCCTTTCTACAGTTCATCAGCAAAAGATGCTGTGTGAATGCTCTGTGAGATGCCCTACTGATTTCTCTTGCAAATGTCATTCTTTTTTGGGGATAGGTTGGCCTTCTCTTAGGTGCTTTCTCTTGTCACTCATTCCAGAGATGGATCTCCTTGGCCATCTTTGCTGTCTCCTTGTCATATGTGAAAAATATTTTGACTGTAATGGATGTTATTTACCTGGTTGAGTACTGACAGAACAAGTTCATTTGATTACAGAATCCTTTAATGTATTTACATTCCCTTTCTCTGTGCACACACACTGTGGAGAGTTTTTCTTGTCATTGCACTTCTCTGGCTCTCTTGGGTCACTGCACTGAGTCTTCCCAGAGCACACCACTTGCCTCAGAGGGAAACAGCACTGGGAACACATCTTTGTGGCAAAGCCTGGCCTTGGAAAATAAAAGTTTAACTTTTGCCCAAATTACATAGAGCAGTGAATGGTGTATCTCCTGGCAACAGCTTTCTTGGAAAAGACCTTAATGCTTTAAACAAGCAGCTCTTGTTAGTAGTGCACAAAAACATACGACTTCAGGCAAACTTCTTCAAGGAATGAGTACTATGTTGACCCACTGTTACACTGGGTTTGCTCCTGTCACAGAACTGTCTGATGTGTACCATGTGTTATGTTCAGCAGCATATTTATCTCAGCAGTGCTTTCAAAACATCTCTTGGGGACTCACTGAGCTCCCAACACCACTGCCCCCTCTGACAAGTCCTTCTATTTTCATCCTCCCCTTTTGCTTCTAACCTCCTTCATGCCTTCCATTTGGAAGAAATGAAGGATGTAAAATGCTTGCTTTCTGCCTGAGTCCTTGAAATTTTTTATTATATAAGTACCTACCTCTCTGTTTTGTTTTGTTTTATAAAACAGTAGCTCTGAAAACCTCTTGTGACAGTGTTGATTTTGAGAGAGTACTCAAGGAAGAATATCAACACGTAGCAGCAAATTGATGTGTTCTGCAGAGTTATTGCCTGAAATTAGTTGAGTCACCAAAGGATGCTGCATCCAAGATGGGAAGACAAGGACACTGCATCAGTAGGCACTGTTGGCATAGCAACCACAATATTTGTTTGTAATTATCTGGCACTTTGCAGAGAAAACAGCAGTTGGGAATAAAAAAAAAAAAAGCTCCCAAAATGCTGCACTTCTGCCCACCCAAGCTTAAACCAGATGAAAGGTGAATGACATCTGAACACATGATGTTGTATTCAGTTTGTGAAATAAACCCTCAAGCAATGAGATTAAATTAGATTTCCAGATGAATCCCCAGTACAGGGGAGATCACAAACAAATTTCTGATTGCAGTTAAACAATAGGTACTGTAGAATACTGCAGGGACTAAAACCAGGCACGGACCCAAATGTTCTTTTTTATTAGCAAAACTCAAATGTTCTGATCTGTAGTGCACAGGCTTTTGTGCTAGGCTTGTTTCCACGTATTGGTGCTCTAGAGGGTAACATTAAAGAGACACATTATTGCTCCCTCAATGCATTCCAAATCCACCAAAGGAAAACACAAGCTATGCTTTATCACTGTGTGCTCAGAAGTGAAACATTTACAATTTCACTTACACTGTCTCACTATGGTCATGTAACCAACTAAATTCTGTCTTAGATCAGAAAGTTTTTAAGAGGACTGTTTAAATGTTTTAATGAGCTCCTAGGTTGAGAGTTCTTTCTTAATAACTAGATAAATCTTTCTAATGCTTTTGCATTGCTTTCTCTTCCATGTAAGACGTTGTTGTGGATTTTTTTCTCTCCTGGCATTTCTGAATGATTAAGTGTCTTTCAGGTTTTGCCTTGTCTATAGAAAATTGTTAGTATATCTGAAGAATTCCTAAAAATGCTATCTATTTTTTCCACAAGAGATGAAAGATATTTTATGGAGGATTAGAAGGATTGCTGAGATATTGGTACTAGAATCAATTTATCACTGGCATTTATTCCTTTATTTCTACATATTCTGACCATTTTAACGTTTAGTAAGAAAATCAGACATAGGCAGGAAGTCTGTAGAGTGAAGAGTGAATGAGAGATGGACCTTGTAGGGTATTAGAGGGTTCATTTGGGATATAGATAACCAGATCCAAATCCCATGTCTATGTAACATGTCTAAAGAGGGCACTCACTGGTGGACTGTTCTTGTGGAAACCGAGTGTAGGTTTGGCTTTTATTAGCTTAATCAAAATCTTCCATTGTTAAAAAAAAGGCAACCAAAACCCCAGACAGTCTTGTTCTTGGTTACTGTTTCTGGGGAGTACAGCTAGTTCACCTACAGCCTGTTTAACAAACATAGACTAACCTCTGTTACCCAGTTATTCCATATTTTACCTGGTTTTTTGTTAGCTCCCCTTGGGGCTTTATATAAGTGGATTTTTGTAGAGAAGAAATACATAGATGTCCATCACTTTCACATATTGAAAAGTCACTAATGCCTCTTAAGTATTGGTGTGTTTTTACTGGTTACAGGAAATTTCATACCAGAATGTCAGCTTGGAATTTTTTCATAGTAGCAAAACAAATTTTGAAATAAGTAGAGCTTGCAGATCCAAAGGCAAAGGCTAACATGAAGAATCAGTTGTTTTATTCTTTGTCTTTTTTATTTCTTTTATCAGACTGATTTGCAATGCTTGGAAAATTTAATCAGCAAAGCTTTGTATTTTTAAACACAGTATAAATTAATTAAAATAAAGCATAAGTCACTAGGAAACTGAATTCTTTTTTCTTTGAATGATGCATTTTTGTAGCAATGTCAGAGCTTTCAAAGGGCAGCAACACTGCCATCCATCAGTGAGCAGTGGAGTGAGCAGTTACTGGGACATTGATGGGTCCTGGTACTGCCATAACCAACTGCTGCATGACCACCTAAGAATATGATTCACTCATTTGGGTTTTTCTCTTGCAGATTGTGGGGGTTGTGGTTCAGAAATAAAAAACGGTCAGTCCTTGGTCGCCTTGGACAAACACTGGCATTTGGGCTGTTTTAAGTGCAATACATGTGGCAAGCTACTGAACGCAGAGTATATCAGCAAGTAAGTAGAGGAGTATTTGCACCTCTTTTCAGCATTCTTTTAATGCCAAATAATTAATTTATCATTGCTACCCTTTATTTTTTTATATCTGTTCAGAGATATATAAGATATTAGGGATTATTGTCTAAATTATTGCCTAAATTGTATTTTAAAAAATGAAATGGAGAACAGTAGAAGTCACATTTTTCTGTTTACCTGGAATGGGACTTGACAAAGCAGCCATGATACAGCAGGTGGAATATGTTTCCAAGACCCAAATGTATGCCCTTAGTTACCTCTGGTTTTGCTCTGTGATGCTATAATGTAAAAACCAGGTACTGTTCTTTCTATATGTATTACATAAGAAGAAATGTTAGCCAGAAGTTCATTAAAGATGTACATACCATGCTTTTGTGCTGCTCCAGACCCTCATGCTGTGAGATTTGGTCTGAATGTGATGACAGCACTGAGGAACAGCACAAAGTATGCACACAGACCATGTCTTTGTCAACACTTTCATCAGGCCAGTGACATGCAGGCCTTTCACTGGCCAACATTTAATTTCACAGCTTGTGCTGGAGAACAATATTTATTAAAAGGGTGTTCTTAAATAAGTTTTGCATTGTCTCAATGTTGTGCTGGTCTGCTGTTTTTTAGTGCAGTGTTGTTTTTGTTTTTTTTTGCCTGTTATTTGATATAACTCCCCTAAATTGTAAAGACATAATTATTGCAAAATCTTGTTTTTAAAAAGGCTAAATGCCAAACAAAATAACTCAAGAAACAGCCCATCTTTAATTAATTCAATTAATTATTGTGATAACTTATAGGTTAGTCTCTAGGTAATCCTACTTCCACACTATAAAATTAATTTCTATGTTTCTCCAGAGAAATGTCTGATGAAATTATGCCTCTGCTAGTAAATCTGTCTGATCATGGGCTGCTTTAGTATAACAAACAAAACATATTTTACTATGGTTTACTTGAACTTTGAAACACAAGAAGAGTCTCCAACTTCTTCTTTGAGCAATTTGTTTTCATTCATCAGTTTAATGGTCTACATATACAACTTAGTAAAATTGTAAAATGTAAAATTAACAGGTTCTTGTCAGGGCAATAGTCCAAATGTTCTGGTCTTGACACTTTAAAATAAAAGCTGAAACTACAGATTTTTTCTTCCTCTCTCTTAATTGTATCTGAATTCACTGGTGGTGGTGAAATAGCTGGTCACATCATGCATGAACACACTGCTGCTCAGGCTGAATCCTTGTAGTCATTGCTGGCTTCTGTGGAGCACATTCCCAAGATGTTTGATCCATGACTGTCTTTAAGCAAATCCAGTCAAGAGTGCCAGTAGATTTAAATGTTTATCAAAACTTGGTTTACAGACAAGAATTTTGAGAAATTGCTCTCTGCAGTCTCAGCTAAAGAATTTGGTAATACATGTATCAGATGATACATCAGTTGGATGAATTTGATGATAAGAGGGGAAGAGTAAAATGTAGAAATAATTATCTTTTCCACAGAGCGGGGAAACACGTGAAAGAAGTTAATGGGTAGCATGATTAAACAGGTGGTGTGAGGGTCTCAGGGACTGAGTGTTGTTATAAGGATGATGGCTGAGTTTAGCAACAAAGGAGAAAAGTGGTCCAAACTAGTTGTTCATTACTATTCAGCTTTTTACAATATTAATAAATACAAGATACTTGGGAGGCAGGAAGGCCCATAAATACCCTATGAGGTGTTGAAACATTGACAAATTTTAGATGCATAGTCTTCCAGTAAACTGTAAGCTTACATGAAGCAGCATCTGTCCAGCCTGTTGTTCTTCCCTAGGGATGGGGTTCCATACTGCGAGACGGACTATCACGCCAAGTTTGGTATCCGGTGTGACAACTGTGAAAAGTACATCACAGGAAGAGTGCTCGAGGTAAGGAGAGCCTGTCATTCAACCACATCTCAAAGTGTACAAAAAGGGTCCTATGCTCACAAATGAGTGTTAATGCAACAGCTTAATGTTACTTTTATTTAATACCAGGAACTTTTTCTTTAATTGGGTTTTTTGATTCTTCTGTTAATGATTTGGTAATACACAAACTCCCTAAATGGATGTTTATGGTACTGAATAATGTTCAGGCAGCAGAAGTAATAAATGAATATGTTATCAGGCAGATTTTAAAACTTGCACTAAATTCATTTGGAATTTCTGCTTTTTGATTCTTTTATGTTCCCCAAAGACAGGATGAAGCTGTTGAAAAGTAAAATGTGGTTTGAACTGTGTTTTTCCACCCAAAAATGAACTGTGTGGCAGAGATTTTTTTGCACTTGTTGTTCTAAGAAGCAGGAGGTTGTTTAATGTAGGTGTATGTTTATGCATTATGCAAAAATTTCCATATAACTGACCCAGTGTCACAAAATGAATATATTCCTTTAATCTGAATAAAATTGCATCTAAGTGTATTGTTACCCTATCAGTGCCATTGATTATATACTTTTTCTTTCTGCTTTTCCCTGGGAAGTTCAAGCAGTACTGGAGTAAGGAAGAGTTGCTCAGTTCACTCTTTTCTCTTCATCAGCTAAGAAAGCCTGGAGAAGTCCCAAAGGGCTTCCACCAGAGAAGGATCTGCTTGGAGTCACACAAGGACTTAACTGTCCAAGTGGTGGACAGTTATAACTCGTTAGGAACTAATGAGCAAGTATCCATACTAGATGGAAATCTGTGTTGGATGGGATGATGTGGTGTTAACATAGGCATGAGAGACTTTTCCATTAACAAATGGACCTCTCTGACAGAGATTTCTAAAAGGGAATTTGGAAAAGTATTAAGACAGTTTTATGACTTTTTTGCACACAGTTGTCTCAACTGGAAGAGGCAAAACAAAAGAAAACATCTTAAAACCTTAAAAAATGTAAAAAGTGACCCGTGGAAGCTGTTACATGTTTTCAGAGGTGTCAACCATTGACACTGAATGAAGGGAAATAAAAGGAGGTGAGACTTGAAAGTGAAGGTAATTCATAGAGATGAATGCAGAGAGAAGAGTTAAAGCTGTGGCAGATTTGGAGTGCACTTACTCAGAGCAGTTTACAAGGAGTGATTAATACTTAGATAGGAGAATAGAAGCTCCAGTTTCTGTACTGACTCTTGGCTTCACAATATTGTGTTTTTCTGTCCTGGTTCTTGCCTTGAAATATGTGTGAGAATGCTCTTTTTATGTGGTAATATTTTACCTGCAGTATGGTTAAACAATAGCGTATGGTGTGATGTGATTAAGAACTGGGTCCTTACTGTCTCTATGGGTAATAAACAGAAAAAAAAAAAGTCTTAAAGATCTGCATAGTAACAGTACCAAGTGTGATTTGTGGGACCTGGGAGCACATGTGACTGTAGCTGATTCTTCTGAATGCGTGCTGAGAATGTACTGAATAGGAAGACAGTTCCTTGTTTTTATTGTAGATGGGCCAGTAACAAACTTGGGAAAAGCTAATTTTTGAAAGCTACTGTAGGAATTCTACTATGACAGATTACATGTGATGGTTTTGGTCATGTGTCCAAGTGTGTGTGTGTCCCTCTCCACTCTCTTCCCCAGTGTTGCTCTAAGGACAGCTCTGTAGCATTGATTCTCATCTTCTGGTTCAGGCTGGGGGCTACTTTCGTTGGTCTTTGGCATTTAACTGTGAAAAAAATAATGATGCAAGATTCTGAAGCCTTTAAAAAAAATAGATGAGGAGAAAGGACTTTCACCACCTCTAAAAGCACAGATAGTATCTCCTGTGAAACAGGAGACATAGGTTGAAGTTAGAATGGAGCAGGAGATGGATTTGAATGGTGATAATGACATTTAATGTCTGGACACTTGTTGGAACAACCTGGACATTTTATGATCTGTAAACTTTTTTTTTTCTATAGAATTGTACTGAACAGTTTGTTGGTTTGTGTGCAGCAAAGCTAATGAAGCTTGAACATGGGTGCATGTCACATGTCCTAGCATTCTGTTGTCACAGTAGGTCCTGTTCCTCATGACATCTCCCAAGATGTCAGCTCCCATCCCCTTTGTTTTTCTGTGACATATCTCAAGAGCTTTCTTTACATTCCCACTGCCTGTTTCCAAGTGGTGACTCACGCTGTGAGCCTTCCTCCATGATGATGGGCCCAGATTTCCATGAGTCTTTGGAACTCTCTAAGGGATCACTTAAACAGCCTTTGAGTTTTGGTGTGGACCGTGGAGAGCAGCTGGATGAGGAGGCAATACACACACCTCATTTCAGAAGGAAGCCAAACAAAAAGTCATGACCTGAGCAAACAGATTTGGGAGGACACAGAGACCGTGTCCGTAGCTAACGTGGTTAAGGTATTTGTTGTTTGTGTGCAGCAGATGGACTTGTTCAAAAGGCTTGGGACTGGGGCTGACCTTTTTTTTTTCTCTCTCTCTCTCTCTGGTCTTGGTGTTGAACTCGATGTCTATTTGTTACTAGCAGACTAATTGACATATTTGTGTATTTTCTGGTCAGGAGGACAGAAAAAATACAGGGTAGTTGTGCCTGTTCTTTTGTTGTAGGACATGTTATTTGTGCAATTGTCTGGAATACTGACACATTTTTCAAAACATCAGTATTTCTTTTTAACATCCTGAGTATTATCTGAAGAAACCCAGAAATAATAGAGCAAATTGCTCTTTAAATGGGGGGAAATCTTGACAGCAATACTTATTCAGCAGAGGAATCTTCTCCCAAGGGAGCTGCTGGAAACTATCACTTAGCAAGTCTTATAACAAGATTGGACAAGGCACTGGAAAATCTATGTTAGGGAACAGTCCTGCAATGACAAAGGGAGGGACTATATGACCTAATAGGATTTTTTCCATCTCTGATTTCTGTGATAATGTCGGGAGGACAGCTGCTTCCACAATTATTCTGTGCCCATATTTTAAAATATTGTCTCCCTTTCCAACACTTGTTCATTTTAAGTGTTTATTCAGCAGAAAGGAAGGGAGAGTCAACTAGTGTGAGTTACTGATAAGTTATAAAAATATGGCTGTTTATGTAGGTTGTCAGCCAAAGACAATGATGATTTAGTTACCTAAATTCTTCTCTCAGCCCATTTTCTGAGGGCCAGATTCATTCCATGTAGTAAATGGGCTTAAACACAGGATAGCTTTGTTTATAATTTCTTTCTAGTTTCTTTCTTCCCCTCCCTCCAGTCCACCTTGGCTTGCATCCACTCTCCCAGGGAGCTTGTACTGTAAAAGCTAAAAAAGGGGCTAAGCAGTTCATTTATGAGAATGATATATTTTATTACTTTTAAAAGCAATGATTTTGCCTTTTGTTTTGTTTTGTTTTAACCCTACCCACCAGTTCATTTATGGGCAAGATTTGCAGTGTTTGCGATGCATACAGAACACTTTTAAATGCAAATCAATCCTCTCCTAGAAGCTGTGTTGTTTTATCCCTGACCATATAAATTGATAAACCTGCCAGCTGAACTGAGGAGCAAGAGGTTGATGGAGTTTACTTTCATAGTTTGACTTAAAATGCACTGTGCCTGAAGAGCTCTAGGGAGAGAAAGGGTTTACTTCAGTACTTATTCTGTATCTCTGATGCCAATCTTGCAATAGTTATGATCCTGCAATAACACACATTTTAAAATAACAAGCCATTGATTTTTTATGACCAGCCATTTCCCTTTTATCATTTTGCAATCTATTTCTCTGCACTAGCACTAAAAATATTTTTTTCCTTTTTTCTACTACAAGCAGTAATTTATTAGTTAAAATTTCAACTTGTGCTAATAAGCATATCCTAAAAAAAAGTATTTGTCTTTTTTTTTAAATATACAGTATTTCTTATGATAATTCAGAGCCTGCTTTAAACCCCTTTCATTCAAGAAAACACTTTCCATTTGTTTCCTCATTTTTAATCAGTCTTTTAGCTGCATTTTGCTGGGGGAGGCAGAGATGTGTTGTCTGTCTCCCTGTCCTTCCCACACAGCAGGTTTGGAAAGCTGTTAAGGTGCATTACAAAGCTGTGTGACAGCCAATGACTCCTCCTTGTCCTTCCTGAGAGGCATGTCTGAGTTTCCTTAACATCTGATACTTAGAAACATCATCTCAATTCCAGCATCTATTTTAAAGTGGTTCACATTAAAATAGTTAAAAATGTTTTGGATAAAATTGATTTTTAGCTTTTTTCAGGTGTTGTCCCCTTTAATTGATGAACTCTAAGGAGAATTTATAGAGACTAGTTTTAGTTCCTCTCAAACTTTATTTTGCAAAACTGAGTGAACCCAATTCTCTGCTGACTGTAAAGTCATCTCCAGGCTTTTCTGGTGATGCTGGTGGATCTTCTCACTGTGGGTTCCTGGCTGGAACCACTTTCTCTCAGCATGGATGTATACTGTACTCTAGAAAACTCCTCACCATTATCTTGGCAGTGATAGTAACCATCTCCACCATTTCTAAAGAAAGTACTTTCCTGGTATATCCCACACTGGTACAGTTTTTTTCTGAATTCTTTAACATTGACAGCCCTTAGTGAGATATTACTTTGAGGGGAGAGGTTCTCTTCATCTGCTGTTTCATCTGGTGGTTTCTTACATTGTTAGAGGAAGCCTCCATATCCAAAGATAACCTTCTGGGGATGTTTTAATGGCAAACACAATATAGGCTGTGAGGGGGTCACGTTTGCTTGGATAGACAACTGCATCTGATCAGTGGCCAAAATACCCCTCAGGGGTATTTTCAGCACTCCATTTTATCTAAAACTGTCCCATGATTCACAGCTAAATGACTGTGGTGTAAATGTGGCTTACAAGTGCTGTTGAAAATCACTTACAGTAGTTGGAACCATCTTTATGTTTAGTATCTGATGTCCTAACACGGCAGCAGGGCACTCAGTTTATGTGGGGGAAGAAAGGGTTAGCATTTTACTAGTTTACATGTATGTGTAAATGTCTAGAAAAGCTTAATCAATATATGTTTCTGAAATCTAATAATCACAACCATGTGTTATTTTGAAATAAGGGAAGAAATGCAGTAGGCACTAGGCAGGAATGAGACTAGAAATGTCAGAATTTCTATGTCAATTAAATGTCAGTTATACCTCAGTGACTTATTAATAAAAACATGAATCTTATTTTTTGTAGTTTGTTTTTTGCTTTGTCCTAGGGTTGAGCTGATTTTGTTTGCAGCCATTGCCACTTTGTAAATCGATTGCCTTTCCCTTTGCAAGAGTCTCGGTATAGCAGAGAGACGATACTAATTCTTTACAGCAGGGAGTACAAATTTCTGCCTGCAGCGTGGAAGAATGGTTCATTCTGCAATGTCTGTTGCCCTGCTGTTTCATTAATAACAGGACCTACTGATGTGTGAAAGGTGCTTGAGCAGCTTATTATATAGCATTAGTAGTGAAACATGCAATAAAGGCGGCTCTGTCTGTACGAGCCAAGGGTTCCCAGTGCATGGGCAGCCTTGGGAAGGCTGGCAGAGCAGCAAAAGGATCCAAGTGTCAGTGCTACCTTCCTTAGAAACTGCTCTCTACGCAGTTTTCTCCCTTCAATAGAGAAGAAAGAAAACTGTTGGAAAGACACATCTAAATAAATCAGCGTTAGCTTTTGCAGAAGGAGACCATCTAAGGTAGGAAACGTTAACTAGCCCTTTCAATGCATAGTGTTTGCTGGGATGCAAGGTGGTTTGCAGCTTGGGAATGGTCTCTGGTTGAATGCCACTTGCATTTATCTGGGGCTGCTGGCTTGCAAAGGCAGGTTGATCATCAGTGCATTGTATCTGAATTTGGCTGGGTAAGTGTTGACAGCTGACCTAGACTTTCTGCTTTAAAACAGGCGTAATTAAAAATACTGTCAGCAAGCAAATAAATAACAATGCAAATGCTTTTATTTTCCTTATCTTTTAGCCTTTTCTGTAGCCCAGTTATATTGGTCTAGATTAATTTACCTCATCTTTCTCCCACTTTCAGCATTTCCCTTTTTAGCTACTTCTTTCCAGAAATACAGAGATACACCTATCTGTATTTATTATCTGAACTGCTAAAAACTCACAAACTGTTAATGTTGCAGGATAAAACTATATAAATTAAACCAAACTCTTTGCATAGCTTTTACCCTGTAAATAATTTTTAGGTTCATTGAAGAGCACTAAGTACCATTTGATGATAGCTTGTAACTTACATTTTTACCAAAAAAACAGGTTCTGCAAACTATTTCTGAATAACAGAAAAGTTTAGGATTTGAGGGAAACTGGTTGATAGAGAAGAAAGAATGACTGTTTCAAGTTTTGTGAGGGTTTTAATTTATTTTCTCAGCCTCTTCCTTGCTTTTCTGTTGAGAATTCCTCCCACATGTATGAGGAAAGTCCTCAGTAGTGGTGCTGTGCACTTGTGCTTGTGTGGGTTTGTATGTGTTAGTTTTAGTGCATAGTTTGATTTTTGAGCCTGGCAGGCTTGTGGTGTCCATTGCCTTTCCTCTTGCAAAAATGTAGTACCAGTTAACTATCTTAATTATCTGAAATAAAGGATCAAAGGAGTGATTCCAGTAGTCACCCCGATACCTCCTGAGCCTCAGACCCTAGCAGCACACAGCCTGTCAGCTACACTGCCTCTCTAAGCTGTGTGTTGCTGTGGTGATGCATTAATAAATATCCAGTGCTATTTGCCAGCATTTGGGTGTTCTTACAGTGTGAAACATTGCACCTCATGGATGTCTTCAGTCCCTCATCCAATTATTCTTTTGTTCCTGGTGGTGCTGTGACCCACATCAGGGGAGTGCTGCTGTTGCACAGCTCTGCAAAGCCCCGGATCTCCCCTCACCCAGCTCCAGCAGAAGCCCCTGCCTGCAGCTCTATCCTGTAAGCACGGCAGCGGTGCAGCAGTAAGTGCACTTAGTTACAGTTGCCTTTGTTGATAAAGTATCTCCAGAATGCTCTGGCCCACTTGAAAACAGTTCAGCTTGTCTGCTAATAGCAGGAGAGCAGCCTGTGACTTCTTTCTTGTAGCTTTAAGATTTTTTTATCGTACTAACGTTCAGCATTTTTTGTGCTTTTTCAAATTTCTCTCCCCCTGCCAAAGTAAGAACTTCTGAATGGTACATTGTACTGGAAATATGTGGATTAGGTCTGCAAATAGAAGCTTCCTACTTTCAGGAAGGATTATTAATGTCAGTTCTGCATGTGACAGTAGCATTTCCTCTCCCAGGTAAGTCTGGTGATCCAGAATAGCAGTCCTTACTCAGGCACAGAATGAGAGACAGCTTCTCTTCTTAGAGGTTTATAGCCCAGATCACCATGTTAAGCTTGAAAAGAGCTGTGCTGGCTTCCTCTGATAAATCAGGCTGTTTGTCCAGGGTTGTTCAATGTTGGTTGAGTTTCATTCTTCCCATCTGAAATGGGTGCACTGAACACACAGCTGCAGAAGTGAAGATTAGGGGAATGTGTCTGCAAGTCATCTTTCTCCTTCACTCCCTCTCTCCTATCAAGAGTTGGCATAAGTGAGAACCAGCTGCAGCTTGTCTTGGCCCCTAGGTGGGTTTTAAGGAGTGGGAAAGGAAAGAGGAAAAGAAATAAGGGAGATTTGTTGAGCAGATGGAAAACAGAAGCCTCTTCCAGTCTCAGTGGGTGGCAAGAAAAATTGCAAAGCTGAGAAGAAAAAGACAAAAGAGGCAGATCATTCACTCCATAACAGAAACAACTGAGTGGGTTTAGGTATGACAGACTGTTTTGATTTACAAGAACATTTACCAAATTCTGTAGAAAAAAATGCAGTGTTGTCCTTTTCCAGGTTTTATCCGATTGTGTCAGGGCTGAGTTTGCTCCTGAGCCAGACCTTGTTTGCAGGTGTCACACAATGAGATTACAGTTGTAACAGTGCTATTTTTCCTGCTATTATTTGTTTTTTCTCAATTATTCCCCTTACATTTTTAAATTACTTTAATTTTATTTTTTCCCACAACGATTAGAAACTTCTTCTTCTGAGAGTCTGGCATTATAGTTAGTTGTTATCATTCTCAGATAAATGTTCCTGTTAGTACATTTGATCTGCACCTTATACCTGGAAGAATAAGGAGTGTGTGGGAAGCAATTAAAATGACTCAAATGGGGGTGGGAATTCTCAAGGCTCTGTAAAGCACAACAGGATGAGCCAGAACCAAGACAACGTGAAATAACTGTACATGTGAGATTGCTAAAGCTGTAGGTAATGCTGCAGGTGTGTGTAGTGAACATTTCATGTGACTGTTTCTTGGCATCCAGCAGGATGATAAATGAATCCAGTAGGGAGGAGATGAAGAGAATGATTGATGCAAACCATTACACTGCATTTACAGTGGTGTAAATCCTGATGAAAATGGTTGATTTGCCCTGGCACGCTGTTGAAGTGAGTCAGTGGTGAGTCAGGTCCACTGTGACTAAGAGAATTAGTGAGAGATTTTCTCCACAGAATTCTGTCTTTAACTTCTGGCTCTCACACTTTTTTCTCCTCAACACTGTTGTATGACAGAAACAATAGATATTTTGCCAAATACCTCTGCCTTGACAATGCTGCCTGTCCCTTCAAACCCAGTAGATGATATGACAGCTGTTTACTAACTTAACCATTATTGTATACAACTATTACCGAGTAATTCTTTGAATCCTCCTGTTGCATATGCAAAACCCTGGCTGTGCTAGAAATGTGAGTTGAGATTTTATGTGATTCCACTTAAAGCTGGTAACTGAGCAGAGTGTTCTAGTCCAAGCACAAAGGTTATTTTCTGAGTAGCATCACTCTGATTTGAATATACTCCTTAGAATTCAGTAGCCAGTATAGTCCTTGTAATATGCCACAATGTGGATGCAGTAGCAGAGGTATCAGTGTGTGCATCCATTGGGGCATTTGACGATGCAGTGCTGCACACCTTCTTCGTGGTGCTCCTGAGAGAAAGACAGGACAAACATCTGAGCCCTAGCATTTACACAGACTTTTGGATTAAATGCACTTTGTGCAATGTGGGTTGAAGAGCTGGCCCAGAGCAGGAGGGTTGTATTAACACGTGGGAATAAGCAAGAACAACCCTTCATTGGGTTTGCCTAATAGGTGGAATAACTCGATAGGAAAAATTTCTAAGCCAGTTCTGTGCTGTTAAGTCAGAGGGTTATTAGATCATATTTTATGTAGTTCTGGGAGCAGGAATTAAAACCTTATCTCAGCCAAAGTCAGGGATCTACATTTACTTACAGAAATTGTCAATTTGCCTTTATAAATCAGTGTAGTGACTGATCGGGCTATTTAAGAAAAAACCCGCTTTATCTCATTCAAAAAGTTTATTAAATTTCATAAAGATAAATATGTGAAGTTCCTTTTTATACCTGTGCTTCATTATCAGTTTCCTCTACATTCCTGGCACCTAAGAAAGAGCACAGTTTATTCACATAATGGCTTAATGTCTCAGTAAAAACAATCATTTGGAGAATGAATGAAGAAGTATAAACATGATTTATTAAATTTCCACTAAAGGAGTTCAGTGATTGTCCACCTTTTTTATTTATATACTCTGAAAAAAAGTGAAAGTACATGTACACACTTCTCAATGTTGAGTTTAAAATGATAGATAATGAAGCAGATACGACATGATAGATAATGGGAGCAGAACAGAGCCAGCAGTTTTTAAGGAAGTCTTCCATGGAGTACAAAACTAGCAATGTGAGTTTGGTAGAGGACAACCATGATAGTTGAGGGCTGGAACACTTTTCCTGAGGAGGTGCTCAGGGAGCTGAACTTGTTCAGCCTAGGAAAGGAATGGCTTTAATGGGACCAAACTGTAGTGGTCCAGTACCTATGAGGAGGCCCTTGAGGATGTGGAGACAAGCACCTTACTGAGACACATGGTGGGAGGGCAGGAGAAAACTGTCATAAATTTAAAGAAGGAAGGTTCTAATGGATAAAATGAGAAAAAAAATCACTAATAATATCTACTTTGGAGCAAAATTCATTGGGTATCAACCCTGCTTTGAGCAGAGGTTGGATTAGATGAATTATTCTATCATTCTGTGGTCACTTGCACACTTCCTGGCTTTAAACTGAATTATATTTCTGTTGCCTGTAATATGAAGTTTACCTGAAGGGATATCAGTGCCTTTAATGAACAAATGGGAATGTCCATGTGACAATGTGAAGGGAGACAAATAATTTGTTGTCTAATCAAAGTTTTACACTTTCACCCATTCCTACATTGCCTAAGTATTTTTTCCCTTTCCCATCCCATACAAACAGTAACATCCCTCCACTTAAAAGCAGCAATAGTCAAGTCATATGTCTTCTATAAGGTCTTTAATACTTCATTTCAGGTTGAGAAGCTGCCTGATGGGAAGGCTTATTGACCGTCAGTGCTTTTGTGCTTTATTCTGTTTCCCTTTGCTTGGACAGGTGGTTGTCTGGTGATGATACAACTCTCCAACAAATTTGTTCCACATGAAAAGCTTTTAACTGAGAATGCTTTATACCAGTATTCTGTGAGCTTTGTTTGTGGGTCAGGCAGCTGCACCATGCCTTGGCATACCCACCAGCTCAGTGTTTTGTACACTGCTTTTCATTATTTCTATTCAGCATAGGCTACAGTGAGGACTTGATTTGGGGATTTTAGAGTCTGAGCTTGACAGGATTTGGATCTGCTTCAGTAGACAACCCTTAGTGGTAATGAGGAACTATTATAGCAACTATATTGTATTATACACTCAAAATGGAAAATATGCTTTGGTATAATAGAATTGCTGCAGCAATCTATTGTCACTTCCACAAACTTTTTACTCCCAACAATAAAAAATGTCAATTACCCCTATGCATTTTGATAACAAGATAGATTTTTTATTGTTATTATTAGCTTTTAATTCTCAGGAAAAGAATCAGATAGTTGTAAGTTTATCTAGTATATTAAACAATTTTCTGTACTTTCTATCTTCTCTTTACTAACTACTTCATTGAGTAATGCAGTGAGATGCAGTACTTAGACTTCAGTGATGAATCAGACATCAGAAAACTTGAGTCTTCATTCCAGGACTCAGCTCACACTGAGCTTTAGGCTGCTCAATTTCTCATGCGTCAATCCATAAGCAATTGTCGCTCATCAACTGCAGTAAAAAATTATATCAATCACACTTCTAGAAACAGCATGTGAGACCAGACAAGCAATGTCATTGTGGTAGAGTTACAGTTATTGTGCATATCATCTTCTATATATTCTACCACTTCATCAGTTATGGCAGCTATAGCCAGAAAATGAGCAGGGTTTTTTGTGGGGCTGTCTGCAATAATGTAATATATTTTTCCTGGGTGATGACAGCTAATTTAAAACTCAGACTTAACTAGTTGAGGTTATTCTTTTTGGTATGAATTACTCTAGTTTTGCTAGTGCTGCATGTTTTTCAGGCCTGATGATCGTACTGCTCTGGAGACATTAAAATAACACCCCTTACTGTCTTCAACTTGTGTTTTGAATGATGTGATTCACATTTGTCACATCAGCTTTACTCTCCTTTTACTTAGTTCAAGCCTTCAAGATATGAGAAATGAGAAAAGTTGGTTGTATGTACTTTGTTGCAGAGCTCTCTGGTTCCTGCTTTAAGTGAAGCATGGGTTTGTCTGTCAATGTGCTGTTGGACAGGTTGCAACACTGCAATGATCCTGTGCTCAGGGCAAGGACTGCACGAGGTCTGTGGCTCCCCTGGTAAAACATTGCTCATGTTGATCAGCCCAGAAGGCTCTTCCTTCTCTGCAGTGGAGACTTCACGTTCAGAGGGTTCTCTTATACCTAAAGGGAGAAAAGTAGCTCATAATACTTAATTCAGAGTGTTGAGGACTGTTTTGACTCCATTTAAATTGCACACTTAGAGTGCAACTCGGTGATTATGGAAGGTTGGTTCATGGTCAGTTGAAGAAAAATTAAATTGTTGGTAATGTACTGTATTACTAAGGACATACTTTGCTGTTCAGGTTTGAGGTAATCTCAGCTGAAAGTTAGTCTTCAAGTTGATCTTCACAATAATACTATCTTCACATTTGGATTCCTGGGCACGAAGACCTGGTGCAGTCTTGAAGCAAATGTAGGGTATTGAGGAGGTTTTTTAGAACCTATCACTTCAACCATGAGAGATCTCTCAGAGATGAATGTTGCTTCTTCTGTGCTCTATGTGTGTGTTGGTATTTTATTAAACACTGAGACAGCAATCTGTCAAAGTAAGCTTTCAAACTGTGCAAAGAAGTAACCATATGGCTAGGAATTTGTTTGCTGCATTGAACTACCTCACATCAATATAAGCAAGAAGAGAAAAAATGATGATACCTTTATTACAACTAAACCAAAACCATGCAATATTTTCTGCCCTAAGCTTATAAAATAGATGGGTTCTGCTGGAACCAACTGTTCATCTATGAGACCAAGCCCCTGAAGTTGAAGGGAGAGGAGAAAGGGGCACTGATGAAAACCTCCTTAGCATTTACCCAAGGAACTCCATGATTCAGACCCAGGTCCTAGGTTTGAATATAATTTATGATATCTAATCAGGGTAACTGCATGTACATATCAATAAATAGTATTAGTTAATTCCTGCATCAGCTGCCTAGCCTCAGGTTCAGCTAGCACCTCGTTTAGAAGTATGGTGTGGTCTTTTTTAAAATACTTCCAAGTGATGAAGTGTCTGCTATGTCTTGTCTTCTGTGCTTTGATTAGAAGGACAAAATAAAAATAAATTTAAAAGGGGCGACAAAAGCCACTGTCAGCACTTAGATGAAATTTTTTGAGTTTGTGCCACTTTAATTCAGAGATAATTATGCAAAATCCATTGGAGTTCTCCTAGAGTGCTCATTAGCACAAGGATCACTATACTTTTCTCCCTTAATTTTTCTGTTACAGTGGTTTCTATGTCATAAAAGAAGTCTTTCTGTGCCATTCTATACCAAGTTGATATTGATGCCTTAAGTTGTAGCTTTCATATTTTAGATTCTGTGCTGCATAGGAATATAGTTTTGAGCCTCATATTAAGTGCTAGTAAACTCTCTTCACAGAGTAGGTAGACAAAATAAATCCTTCTCCTGCTGAGGACCAAGGACAACTTTCAGGCCCAATAGCATCAACAATGGTGGATTGGAGGGAGGAACAGGAAGGATGGGACTACACAACCTGAAGCTGTAACTGGACAATTAAACCCCAATATGAAAATGGACAAAACCTTATAAAAATGTAACATCTTGTGACTAGGCAGCCATTTTCTGTTGGCTCTTGGCTCACGCTGGGTGCAGCCTTGGTCAGGCTCCTGTCTTGCCCATGGTGGATCCTGGAGGCCTTTCAATGAATACCTACTTTATTCTCTAGCTCTGGCCAGTCTCTGTTCCAGGTTGGCCTTCTAAGGCATCAATATTACTGACTATGCAAATGAATTCACTAAGTGAATTAAAATTATGTGTTTGGTTTTACTGTTAAATTTAGGGAAATAGACTTTTGTTCTGTGGTGCATCCAGGTTATCTGAGAATCTGTCCTGGAAGTTTATTTTAACAAAGAAATAATTTAATTCCCTTGGAGAATGATAGCCTGGGAATTGTATCATCTGTGCTAAATCAGTTGAGTTATTGAGGCTATACATTCTATTAGCAACGTTTGTGCACTTCCAAGGGAAATTATATTTCTTTTCAATTTGATATGCCACACATAAGTTTATCTGGTGATAATTAAATACTGTTCTGTGCTTAAACACCTGCACTAAAGCAAGCACTTTTAAACCTGAAGTTTAAGCTCAATACCGATACTTCGTGGTCTGGTACTTTAAAGGTGTCATCACAGATAGTAGTGACCATCTTCCATGTCTAAAATCGCAAAAATCACTCTGAAATCTGCACAAATGATAACATAAAAAGAGTGAACTGAAGCAAAGCTGTTTTCAAAATGGAAATTCTGATGTGATGTGTTGCTCTTCATTGCCAATCTGAATTGCTGCAGCAGGTTTTCAGGAGTGAGTCAAGTTAACAGTGATGCAATAAACCCAGAGATTCTCTAACCTGGATTTACTGCATTCCTGTGATTGGTATTGTGAATGGAAAACCAGCCCCCATACACAGACATTCTTTTATATAAATGCCTCTGAAAGCTTTGAAATTTAGTGAATAACAAAGAGTTAGAAAAGTCACCTTTGTAGTAACATAGCTAAATTTCTAGATTGATAGGAGGGGATTTACAGTGCAGTGCTGTGAAAGCCTATTTACATGCTGAAGGCAGTGGGGCACTAGTTGATAGTAGTTTCTTAAAGGCACCCACAATCCCAGTAGCATTTTCAATATTTTTCAGGTAAACAGGTTATGAGACATTCTACATGGCCCAAATTTGCGTATTTTTTGCTTGAGGAGAATTTCTGCTGAAGTCAGTCTTAGCTTAATCTTAAATTAAACCTATTTTACATTAGCTCTAAGCTGTAGAGTTACTTGGTCTCCTGGCTTTGTTCCTAGTGGAAATGGCATTGACATTAAGCCATTTAAACCATGGGCAGTTCTGTCTAGCACGGAGGAGTGGGTTCAAATAGGAGAAAGGAGATGCCAAGATCTGACTTTTCAGGAGGGATTTTAAAGAGTGAAGTGTGCTGGGAGCCTGTGCAAGAGCTGGCTTTGGCATGTGAACTCTGTTTTGTGAGTGCCACCTGAAAGATGGGGTTGGAGTACAGTTTGGAGGGACTGGTCCATGTTGTTCACTCAGGAGAACACAAATCCATGCTGTTTTTGTCACTGGCTCAAGCCAACATTGCAGGTAATTGAGAGTTTAAATATATGAAAATTGGTGAGTTACTAAGCAGTTCTGGGCAAATTGAGGGCTCATTCCAGTCAGTGAAAACAGTGGTATTAAATTATGTGTATTAATCTCTGAACAGATGGCAAAACTCTTAGCCTGTCTGTGTGAGGGTGTCAGTGCACAGTACCCAAAACTGCCTGCTCTGGACTTGCAGTCCTATAGGCAGGCTACACACATTCCTCAACTCTTTAGTACAAGTTACCTGCAAGACACTTTGAAAGCACCTACAAACATTCCTTGCACAGAATGGTTTTTGCTGAGCATTAAGATTTTGTATTCAGTTGATACATGATGAACATGTGGTTGAATTGCAAATCCGTGCTCAAGGTTACGACCTCCCAAATTCCTCGTGGAGGTAAGTCTTAAGCTACCCTGCACTTGCTTTACAGGGAAAATGTGTTCATTGCATAAATTTGTTTCTGTCCGGTAAATTCAGAGACTTAACTATTGCACGTAAACTTTTGGTTTTTTACTTTGTGTAGGCAAGACCATAATTACATTTTAAAGCATGAATTGTCTAGAATAAAAAATTAGCATTGTGGTTGTAGGAGACTGTTAAACTGATTGTCATTAACTAATTAAATTATTCATATTCAAGAGTATGAAAGAAAAACTGCTAAATTGAGCAATATGCTTAATCATCTGTGCCTTCTGTCCAAACAGGCAGGAGAAAAGCATTATCACCCAACCTGCGCACGATGTGTCAGGTGCAATCAGATGTTTGCAGAAGGGGAGGAAATGTATCTTCAAGGTAAATCAAACAAACAAAAAATAAAAGTTACACTTGGTTCTCTTGCTCACACCTGCTTGCCAACACCATAGGCTTGCACAGGAGAAATTCAGTGTCACAGAAGGACTTGTTCAATAAAGTATGCAATGGGAAAAAATGTCATTTAACATGAATATGAGCTGAAATCCTTCCCATGTAGAAACTTCTAGCTCTACTAAACCAAAGAAAACTGCTTTCACAGTTAAATACAGGGGAAAACATCAGAGAAAAAGGCTTTTGCATATGTCTTTCACTGGCAGTATCTTTTTTAAGGAAAACAGAAAAGAGAAACTCAGTAGGATGTCGGCTAGTGTATTGTCCTTAAATCCCATGCCTGCCCAGGTCTGTGTTTACAACTTTGCCCTGGTCCATGATTTTCTAGAAGCATACTTTGAATTTTTTCCTTGAGCTGGAAAAATTAGACTTTATTTAAAACACAACAGTCATCTCAGTAAGATCTAATTATGATTTAATACTTTATTTTAATGATAATTTTATTGTCACTTTGGTTTGCAACAAGTATTAGCTCATTAAAGAACATAGTGATACTTGTCTCTGATCATGAATTTTCCCTCAGGACCCAGAATATGCTGCAGTTCTTCCAGTTGGAAAGGATCTTAACAGTTCTAAAATCCCATATGAAATCAATGCTTCAAACAAGTGTGTCAAACTACAAATTTATTTCTAGATTTCAAACCTTCTCAAACTTGTTTGCAAGTCAATTTTCTTTTTAAGTTCCATTTGTTTTAAGGGTGGATACTTGTTAGGTTTTGTTCTGATTATTAGTACAAATAATAGCAAGGTATGGTCAGGTTCTATTAATTTGGATCCATCTCACTTTATTTTCTGATGCATGGAATGTTCACACCAGCTTACTGTCATACCCTTTTTGTCTTCACATGAAGAGCAGTTCCCAATAGAAATCTAAATACTTCTAAATCCATTAGGATAATAACTTGAAGCAATTTATGGGACAAATGGGGCAAGCTCAGATCCCCTTGTAAGTGGAAGATAACATTTCTTAGTCATTCACTAACAAAAAAAAATCAGTAACTTAGTAAACATAATTTATCTGATCTATACTTATAGGTACTGTTTTACTGGCAAGAGTCTGGGTTCATCTGGGTTATTTTGTGAAATAAGTTCTAATGATCTCCATCTGTCTTCTGGGAAATAGACTTTCCGTTTCTATCTTGTTTCCAAAATCCACTTGTTAGAAAACTATCAAACTGCTGTGAAAACAAAGCATTTCCTATAACTCTTCTTGGTATTCTCCACCCAGTTTAAACATTAAATATTTATTATGCAAAGGTTCTCAGATTCCAGTTTAGTCAGGCAGAAGTAGCAGTGCACTCATGTTGTTTAACTCTAGAGCTTTAATCTGTGGCGTGCCTGAGCTCAGACTGGCATAAACATAAAGGTTCCTTCGTACTACTAAAACATGCAAATAATTATTTTATTTTATATCATTATACACATTCCACTTCTACTGAATGCTATTTTGAGCATCATGTTCAAGTTTTTGAAATATTTTTTTCCTTTGTGGCTAGTGCAAAACTATTCAAGTTTCTATTTCACACTCATTGTTTACTTACATCTCGTCAAGATCCTCATTTCAATGCCTGTATGCAATAAGGAATTGGTTCCTTCAATATCTCCTGCTTCCTCCAGGATGGAGGAATTTATGCAGGACCTGAGTAGCTGACTTACAAGAGACAAACATATGGGAAGTGCAAGATCAGAACAGTGAATAAACGATAGACAGACTGGATTTTCAGCTAGGGTTACATGGCACAATGCCATTCCATCCCACCATGGCATGCTACTGTGTATGACCCAAGCCTGACTATTACAAGAATATGCATTAGAAGAGTGCAGGAAATTCTGACTATATATAAATAACAATATTACCATGAAATTGTTTGCCCAGAGGTGAAGTGAAATCTCCGTTCCTGGAGATAGGCAAAGCCCATCTGGCCACAGCCCTGCCTGCTGTGATGGGACCTTCCCTGAACAGGAGGTTGGACAGGAAGAGCTCCAGAGATCCCATATCACTTCTTAGGACTCAGATTTTGCTGTTGATCTGCCATCCTGAAGTACATGCAGCTTTCTGAAGTCTTTTAAATGTCTGTGTTCAGGCTCGCTGGTACTGAGAGGTTGTCGTCTTGACCTCTGAAAGTACTGCACACTACCAGGGGAAGTAGTCAGTAACCTATGCCTTGTAAAATCTTCTAGAAGGGATTAATAAGGTTCCTATTTTGAACTCTTAAAAGTTCTTTTCATGGAATTAAATTAATCAGAAATTAAATTTACTTTACAGGAACATCTATTTGGCATCCAGTTTGTAGACAGGCTGCAAAGGCTGAAGAAAAAAACAAGGTAAAACCTGTATATTTACCTAGTGTTATTCAGTTGACATACCAGTCTCTACCTTTTTTTTTTTTTTTTTTTTTTTTTTTTTTTCCCAGCTTGCATGGATTCAAGGGTTTGGAAATTTTTCACTACTGTAATTTTAAAATTTAAATTATGGTAATCTAGTTGGCTAATGAAATGTAATCATATAATATAAATATTCTGCTTTTAATCAGTGATTAAAGCTACAGATAAAGAACAATGTTGACCTGAGAGTTATATATATACATGCTGAATAAGGAAAAATGTGAAAATATGAATAAGAATAAAAGTTAATTTTTAACTTCTGTCTGATTATGATGTTATCAGTTCATGACCTCATCTCTTTTCATAGAATTCTGGACTTAAAAGATCAAAGGACTTTCACTTTGTTTTTACAAAAAAAGAAATCTCCTTGGAGTTTCTATTTTATTATTTGTTTCTAAAGTGTTGGCAAGCCAGCCACAATTTATTTTAATCTCTGGCTTTAAGTACCTCCTTAAGTTGGATGACTGTGCACCTATCTCTGTGCAGGGGGAATGGGGGGAATTCTGGCAACTTGAATGATTATAAGATTAGCAGATAAATAAGCTGTCCCTAGGACATGAAGGATTAATGATCCTTCTGAAGTGGTGGGAATGAGTTACAACTATCTTATTTAATGTAGAGGCCAAGTGTGGGTTTTTCATTTCTGATTTTCTCTGATGCTCCAAGTGGTACCTTTGGTATCCTTGTTCAAAAAAGATCTGCTTTGGTTCAAGGCTTGGAGGAAGGCACATGGGACAAGTCAGAACAGCAGGCAGTATCCATAAAAAGATTGTTAAATCTGGTATGTTAGAAAGTCCAACTTTGACTAAATTACAGTTTGGAAAAAAAAGTTGTTTGGGCTTTACCCTAAAGGATCTTGGCCGTAGTTTTTGTACCCATGTGTTTGGGAAGTGATGGCCCGGGTGTTCTTTATGACGAGCTCTGAATATCAAATAATTTTCCCAAGCCTAGAAGTTTTTCCTGGAGTTTTTCCTATTTTCTGATCTTCATGTCCATTAATGAAAAAATACAACCAGAAGGAAGGATGCTATTTCAAAGAGAGTAAGAATGAACTTTTCAACATAACTTGTAAAATCTGAAATGGGATCTACTGCCTGAGAAATTTACTGTTCAACCTTGCAATTTGTTGTTTTTGAGTTATCTTCCTATATATAGATACATGAACAGCATGTAATTAAAGTAGGTGACAAAGGCAAAAGAAGAAAGTGGCAGCATGCTCCAAAACTTTGGAGATGGAGTGGAAGGAAAAAGAGTTGTGAAAGGGAGTGACAGCATAAAGAAAGATGATGGGAGAGTGAGATTTTAAGCAGAAGGGAGGAAGCTGGAAAAGACAGGAGAAATCAAAGCTGCAAGGGAAAGAAAGGTTTATAAAAAACATGTAGGGAAAAGAGGTTGGTGGAAGAAGAGCAAAAATGTATAGTACAGAAAATGGACTAACAGAGGCAAGAGAGTCAACAAAGGTGTGAGGTTTTATTGAAAAAGCTGGGAGATAATGTGGAACAGGCATGGATGGGGATGCTAGAAAGGGTAATGGATCATGAAGAGAATAAAGGACATGTGTGAGATGTGGGATGTCTTGTATCCAATTCTTTAGCCACCAGTGTCCCCCAGTCCTTCTCCTTTCACCACCCAGTTTGTGGAGGTGGTATTGGAGGTTGCCCTGACACAGGTGCAGGACCTTGCACTTGGCCTTGTTGAATTTCATGAGGTTTGCATGGCCTCACTTCCCAAGCCTATCATCCAGATCCCTCTGGATGGCATCCCTTCCCTCCAAAGTGTTGTCCCCACCACATGGTTGGGTGTTATCTGTAGGCTTGCCAAGGATGTGCTCAATCCCATTGTCTGGGTCATAGATTGTTGTGCAGAAAATCATTTATTATTGGTTTCCACTTGGGAAGTTCAAAGAAGTTACTGGAAATGTGCAAGGCTCATGCTGGGAACTCCAGTAACTTCTTGGTGCCAAGGGAATGCCCTGATTGGGCTCTTCCAAGGGGTGCCAGGAAAAAGGACTCAGCCCTTGTATGCCCTTGGAAAGACCCTGAGCTTGAAGAGAACCTCTAGAGGTCATCTTGTCCAACCCCTCTGCTCAGGCTTGGCTGCCTTGGGCCAGATGCTCATGACCATGCTCAGGACACAGAAGGAAGCTCTGAAGCTTTATCTGGGAATCCTGAGCTTAATCCAAAACTGTCATTTGACTTTAACAGGGTTCAAAACATTGGAATAGTGCAATTTTCTAAAGTTATTTTTCACACTGAGTGTCCTGTAGGGACCTTATGAAAGAGAAATATGGTTTGTACATGACATCAGTGATGCTTTCATGTCATTTACACAAGTTCTGGAAAACTAAAAAGTTCTTTATGCAGAAGAGGTATTTAATTAGACTGTCTGTCTTAAATGATCATTCCCCAGGTCCTTTTTCATGTTGTGTTTACTGTGAGTGAATGGCATGGCAGTGTGATCTGTTTCAGACACAATTTAGAATGGTTCGATGGCATAACCTTGGAGTAAAAATGTTGCCACTGTATCCTCTTGTAACTTGACCTGTGGCCAAAGGCTGTCCTGGCACCCCAGAAATGCTCTGGGCCATTTTGTTCTGAAGAGCAGGGATAAGAAAGCCAAGTGAAAAAAATTCTTGAATTTTTAAAAGGTTGTCTGTCTGCAAGTGTTCTTTTTTTTTTTTTTAACTCCGTGTTTTGAGCTCTCTATAATAAGTCGCTTTTAAGTGGTAAAGATTGAATTAAACTTAATGTCTTGCATGCTTTTTTGAAATAACAGTTATGTTATTTTTGACTCTCCTGTATTTCCCTATCTGTTTCACTTCTCTTGCCATAGGAAACTAGGACTTCCTCTGAGAGTATTATTTCTGTACCTGCTTCAAGTACATCAGGATCCCCAAGCCGTGTGATCTATGTGAGTATTTCCCAGTGAAATTTGTTCTGTGGGCTGAGGAAAACCTCGTGCTTTCTCCAACAGTTTAGCACATTATATGGAAAATTAGCATCTCCAACCCACTGCAGTTGGTGATTCCTCTAAAATGGAATTTTTTCATCAAGTTTAGAATATTTGAATACTGCATTTGCTGTAACAGAATTTTGGCATTTTCCTCCTATTATTTGTGGAGTATTTGTAGCACTTACACTACAGCTAAAGCTGGCTTATAACAAAGCATGCAGAATCCCACAGTTCTTTCGGAAAAGGAAAATTTAAGTAAAGACTACAGCCCACAGGTAGATTACAAGCTTAGACTTGGACACAACTTGTTTAAATTGTGCTCCTGAGCCTGCATCTGATTGCCTATGAAAACCCTGATGTGTGTGATTGCAGGGCTCTGGCCTTGCCAAATGCCACTCCCTTGCTCAGAGGACTTTTGAAGTGTTCATGGTTTATGAAGCACTCCAGAAAGCTCATTGAGAGACTTTCAAATAACAAGTATAATAAAATCTTAGGATTTTTTTTTTTTTGATACAAGATTAAAATTGCTGTAGTGTAGCGTTCATGGCCAAATTCTCAAGGCTACCAGCAATAGATAAAAAATGCAAATGTGTTATGATCCATACAGATATCTCTTGTAGGGCTTCAGCATTTCCAGGGCTTTTCTTTCTGCTGGCCAAGTATCCCTCAGGTATGCAGGTCATCCTCATCAGTTAGAACCATAGAGTGAGAAAATTGCTGGAGATGCAATTGACTTCCAGAGAGATTATTATACAAATATACAAGGGCTTGTATCTCCTACACCAAGAAAAGGAAAAGAGTGTTTTGGATCCAGACTTGTGCGATTTCCTCAGATAAAAGTTATTTTGAATACATTATGCACTTTATCTGAGTAAGATTGAAGTTGCAATGGAACAGGTGCCCCTTCTTTAAATGTTTATCAGTCATCCTGAGTGCTGGTGAATTCCAGGAGTATATTACCAGTCAAGAAATGTCATTGTGAAGATGGTTCATTGTGTTGGGGGCCTATTATTATGTAAGCACTTTCTTTGGCCAGATGAGCTTTTCTTTAGGCATGCACCATGTCATGTTTATAAGCATGAGAATTCTCCTAAGATATATATGTTTCTAGAGACATTTATCTGACTGCAGGATAGCACTGGTTTTATTGATGTTTGTGGTTACAACTTTAAATATGCTTTCCCAGCTGTTAAAAGTCAAGTCAAACCTCCATTCTTCTTATCTGTTTTTGTTTGTTTGTTTGTTTGTTTGTTTTTAAAAGCTGTAATTAAATCAGCACACAACTCTGATGTTTGTTACTGTAGTATAAAGCTGGGACTGGGAAAGAATAAAGTTGCCTAGCAAATATGAGTCAGAAAAAAAATCCACAGAGGAGTACAAATTCATGTTCTATCTGTCCCATCTCTCACTGTTTAATTGTCAAAACTTGATTTTGATTGATTTATTAAATCCTATTTTGGCTTTCACAAACATGAAAGTAAGACGAATTAAAAACATGTTTCTGACTTCTATATTATCATAATGGTCCCTTGGCTATCTGTTTTTACATGTGTTTTCTGTTACAGGAGTGTTATGACACACAGACATGCTCAAGATTTGTCTTGCGTGCTTTTGTGGCTGGTTTTGCCAAATTTAAATTCTTGCTGCCACTGAAAGGAAGGTCCCACCCACATGTGGCCCTGTCTCTCCCTGACCATGTCTTCCCATCTCCTCTTTGCTGCTAATACTAGTGTGTACACAGAAATATGCACTCAAATTTGAGGCCAGACTGAGCTAAACAATAACCCAGGAAAAACCTCCAGACAACCAAAGAGGCAAAAAAAAGCCCAAGCTGTCTACATGACTTGTAATGCTAATGTAGAGGGCAGAACAGGGTGGGCTGGTGCACGCAGGACAGCAGCTTGCAGCAGTAGCAGATATTCAGATCATTAAAACCTGTGGTAAAACCATACCTTACCTGCTGGTGAGCTCTGTGAAGTATTTAATGGACAAAAGAGTTTAGAGACCACAGTTCAGTCTTAGGAACCGTGAGTTCCTGGTGCTTACCCTTCCAAAGCCACCGAGTCAAAGCAGTGCTGAACATCATCGTGGAGCCATCGCAGGGCGGGCGTGGTTCTGGGCTGTGCTGGCGTGGGCACACAGGGAAAGGGAAGAAAGGGGGTTTTGACATAAACATGAGTGTGCTTCCTACAGATGCTTTACTAAAGCCATAAAACAACTTCCTCATCTACTGATAACAGGCTTTGTTGTCTTCTTGCACTGAGAGAAGGCACTGGCCAGTGCCTTTTGGAGGTAATGGGCATCTTTTCATGACCTTTAGGGGTGACTTCGTTATATCCAGACTGAAATTTGCCCTAATGCTTGCAATCTGTCAGAGCCTCTAATTAAAAAATTGTTGATTTCTAAATTATGCCATTAAATAATGTTTAAATAAAAGTTCTGCTTTATACTTTGCTTAATTTTATTAAGACAGAATTAGGTGCTCCAACCTAATATATTCAACTGGAAGGCTTACATTAGTTTACATAGCTGTGTTACAGTGCTCTCATACAAGGAATAGAAATCACACTGTATTTTTATACAGACCATATTCACAATTATACGATTGTAAAATTACATATTCCATATGAAATAGATACTCTATACTTAGAGCATGGTTTTACCAGAATCCAAAATATCAAATTACTGAAGAAATGTCTTGAAGCCTCTCAGCTGTAATTTGAGCTTTCCTGAGCAGATTTGAACTCCATTCACATAATTGAATGTAGGTGAAAGAAATAAAATAAAAATACAGTGTAGACTCAATGTTTGGAGAATTGAGTGTTTAGAAAGCAACTGTATCCCTAAGGTGTTTTTTCATCCAAATTTGCCCACATTGTTATATCTAAACTGAAAGGAATTACATAACAAGATAAGCTTTACTCCTCTGACAGATGTGAAATTTTACATGGAGTAGCACATCTAGATGGAGAGCCAAAGTGACTGTAATTTACATTTAAATATTCCCAATTCTGAACTACTTTGGATTCACTAGAATAATAGCCAAAAGCCTGGATACCTTAAGTGAAATCACAGCCTCTTTGGCCTTCCTTGTAGGTATAATGCATCACAAAGCATTTCTGAGACAGATGGGACAGACAGATTCTTTACCTTTGCATTACCTGTCTCTGAATCAGAGCTCTCCACTGGCTTCTCAGTAGGGAGGGACTTATTTTCATTAAGGGGGTATTTCATTGCTCTTTAGCTTCTTAAAGGAGCTGCAAAGAAAGTGAGATCTGTAGAAGAGATCATACACTGTAGAAGAGAATATATCATATAGAAGAGGTCTTGCTGAAGAATCATGTGTTTGAAACACGTTTTTTCATTAGTTTTGAGGATGATAATATGTGATGGGTATGGAAGCTTGATTCTACTTTCTTATTTAAGAGTAATCCTCCATCTTTTCATGTAGTTTATGTTTGCACAAATTCATGCATTGTTTTAGAAAAAAAGAATAACTGAAAGTTGTCACACTAAATTTTTCCTGGATTCTTAACCTGATAGAAAACTCCCCTGGAAAATCCATTGAACTTTTCTTAGCTCATACTAAGAAAAAAACAGAATTACTACACACATAAATCCTGGATGGTTTTGTACTTTTGCATGTGGAAAACATTATTGGAGTTTTATAGCTGATCATACTGAGATTTTCAGAGCACAGCAAGATTCGCTCATCATTTTGTTGCCTACAAAGAGCTTATCGTTCTGCAAAACTTGAAGTGGGAACGAGACAATTGTTCTGCCCATTTCTCCACTCTCAATGTGGCCAACTTGTCATCATATCTACAGCATAGTATGTGCTGGATACAGTTTTTGTGTAATTATCCTAAGGATAATCTGTGCAAATGTGGCAGCTTGATAATATGTTACACTTTTGGAATATGTGTAGTAGGAGGAGAACAGGGACCAGCACATTCCTTTCCCCCTGCTGGCTGTGTGAGTCTCATGAGAGGATTTGAACTTTACTGAAGTGGCATCTGTGATCTTCCACCGTGGTGCAAATCCATCATCTGCTGGTTTGTGAGCCATAATTAAGGGCTGTTTAGACATAGTCAGGAAAGGAGGTGAAGCTGTGGGACACAACTGAATGGGAAAGATCAAAGAGCTGAGGAATGCTTTTCAGCATCTGGAGAGTTTATGCTAGAAATACATATTTGATCATTGACTACTGCTTACAGCAGGGGAATTCTGCACACCAAAACCACTTCAAAATTCAGTGTGTTTTGCCTGAAAAAGACTACAGTATGTGTCCCCTATATCTGTTTGTGCATCCAGGAGTAAGTGGGATATAACCAGGAAGTTGGAAGATGCCATGCTATCCTGTTAGCCAAATGCCAGTAACAAGGTAGAAAGCAACAGTATATAAAAGAAAAGAGCAGTAATATTTAGCATTGTGTAGAAAATACAAGAGGTTTAAATGTTCACAAACACAAAAAGTGGTTTGTTATGATTATGACTTTTCTACCTACATTTATCTTTCCTTGTCTGATTGCATCCTGCTCATATTCTTTCTTATTCTCACTGCTTTCTTTCCTCCTTTTCTTAGGCAAAGCTTGGAGATGAAATTCTTGACTACAGGGACTTGGCTGCTCTTCCTAAAAATAAAGCCATCTATAACATTGACCGCCCAGATATGATCTCCTATTCTCCATATATCAGTTACTCTTCAGATGACAGGCATAGTTACGGGGAGGTACTGAAACATGGGTATTATTTTTACTATGAGTTTCAGGTTTTATGTGCATCATTGGACATCTTGCTGAAAACTATTAACATGTGCATAACTTTTTTTAAAAAAAATGTAACTTTTATAGCTCTAATTAATTGAGTCATGTCATCCATTCATTCACAAATCTTCCAAAAAAAAAAAAAAGCAACAACAACCAAACCCAAGATGTTCATTTCTGTTCATTCCATTTTCATTTTTTAGTTTGTAGAAATTAAAACGTTCTGTGATTATTTTTTAAAGAGATGACACATAATTAATTTTTTTTTTTTACATGGGAGTAGTTCTGCATGTGGTAGGAAGTAGGAGCCATTGCTAATTATAATGCAAAAATGAGAAGCAAAGCCAAATGTCTTTCATGATTTTTTTTAAGCAAAGTGTACCATGTTATTTTGGTAACACAACAATGGTATCACTTTCCTGTGTACAAATTTCTTTCAACTGTCCCTTACTTAACTTCATCCTCATGTCATGCATGCACTTCAGCCTTTTCATATGCAGAGCTAATATGATACAGTTTGTGCTAATGAAATCTAATTTAACATAATACTAACATACTAATAACTAATACTGATTCTGGGCTTTGTGAAACATACTTGTTATATAACTCCTGTCATGCAAGTTAGCTTTTCTTCTCTGAACATACCGACATTTCATTTGACTTTCTGATTGCTTTTATAATTTTAGCTACATTTTTACAAATTAAACCTTTACAATATGCTAGATATGAGCAAGATACACAGTCTAGCATGGAAATCTGCTTTGTTCTCTCCAAGTGTAGGTGAATGGGCAGAAAAAAAATGCTATATTTAATAGTCATGATATTTATAATAGCCCTAGTCATGCTATCACTTGCACCTTTTACACTTAATCAGTACCACTAAGGTCTCAGTAGCACTGTCAGGTGAAGTGCAGTGCATATGTTGGGTTTTGCAGACTTTCTTCCAAGCCCTCTCTGCACAGTGCTGAACCATGGTAGCTCCATTGTAAGGTATTCAACAATAATTAAATTGTATTTGCTAAAGGGTTTAAATGATATTCGGCTTTCTGATTTCGCATCGAAAGCTGCTGCCTCACCCTGAACCTGTGGAGCATAATCACTTCCTTTCCATGTCAAAATTTGTTGGTGCTGATGATGGTTGTGGCCCTCCTCAAATGCCTGGTGACATCCACAGACCAAACATGGGCTGTGTTTGCAATCCAACAGGCATATTTCCCGGTGCTCCGAATATTTATTTTCCAGGGGGGAAAATATCCTGTCTCCCAAATTTCAGCATCCTGGCTTCCTACCTGCAACTGCAATACTTTCAGTCCATTTGCTCAACTAACCAAACATAGTGTTTGATTTGGAAAGGAAAATAAGCAGCAAATTGTCAAATTACATGATGCTTAATTGAAAATAAATAGTACAGATTCTTTCCCTTAAAATGGTCAGTTCCGGTCCTGATTTTGCAGGTCCTTCAATGCAGATTGAGTTAGAGCTTGTGTGTAGTTTCAGGCAGTTTCTTTAACTGGGAATTCCTTATTGCCCTTCTCTGTGGCACAGGACTGGCCTCACCAGACCCCCGAATTTTTTAGTAGAAAAATGGCTAAAAGACTAAAATGAAATTATGTATATATTAGTCCTTATGTACTTTATAAACAGATAATAAGAAAAATTGCCCTAACTTAATTGACAGGTGTTTTTTCCTAACTGTATCATGTGTTATACATGGATAGTGATATTTTAAGAGTAATTCTTCTCACGAGTAACATCATGCATGAATTTGTATCACTAATTTGTTGTGTGTTGCTGTTTGCAGTCACCTCAGTTGCTCTCTCCAACACCTACTGAGGTAATCCCCAATGCCTTTGTTCTCCTATTCTGACCCATTTTGTGATGCATAAACCTCGTCATATTGATAACCAGCAGTGTCTGAAATGTGGGGTTTGCCCCTTGCCTCTGCAGTGCATGGGGTTTATAATTTATGATTTCCAGAGTGTTACTTGTGTTCAATATGTGCTTTGCTTCTGGATTGTCATCTGTATGCATCAGTCTCCACTGTCATCCATGTTTCTGCTTTCCAAAATAAAGGTTGTATGGTGGTCACTTCTTCAAGCTCCACTAAATAAATTATATTGGGAAGTATGATTTATGTTCACATTTAAAGCTGCCTATGTGAGCTGATTTGAATTAATGCTCAGCATAAATTTCTTTTTTCTTCTCTTTTTTTTTTTTTTTATTCCACAAATAGTTAAATTACTTATACTATTTGTGTACACCTACTTTTAAATCATTTGCACATACCTGAACTTCTAGGTCTGTGTATTTTGATGTGCATTAATGAAGCTAGTCATTGTTTTAAGAAACATCACTTTGGAAGCAGTGAAAGCATTTCATGTATTTTCCCAGATATTAACTCAATTACATATCATGGGTCTGGCTAATTTCTCCATTATCCCAATTTTATGTACTGCAAAATTTTGGTAATTGTGGAGAATTAAGGACTGTAAATCACTTTAAGAACTGGTTAATAGGAAGGTTAACCAGTAGAGATGTAATTTATTTGATAATTTAAAAATAAAAGCATGTTGTATGTAGTATTTGGTTACATGAACTAGGTTGACTGTTCCTTGCAGAGACACAAGGTACACAAAGGTAAGGTTTGAACAATATGAAAACTTGGTGTTTTGGAAGATTATAATAATGTGCCAATATTAAGTTCCAAAAGTGATACTGGTGTGGAGGTTGGGACTGCCATAATTTGTGTATACTCCCATGTTATCCAGCTTCTCTGTGCTTGCTGTCTCTTTTTAAGGAGTCTGTGATCAGGTGCTCAGGAACATCATCTGCAAACTTGTCACCAGTTTTGTTGCAGGGTTTTTTGTTAGAGGAGAATTTGACTGTGTCATGCAGTTGGACACATCACAGACCATTAGCTGACACTCATATGGTATTTAAATATCATTACAAGTCTTTGTAGAGCCATTGCAACACTGCATTGTAATTCTCATCACTAAGGTTAGAGTGGGTATTACACAGTGTAGGTGCTTTGGGAGGGAAGCATCTCAGGCTGGACATAGAGGAGTTGATGGCAGAATGCCTACAGAACACTGCACACTTGGGAGGGCATCAGTTGTTCTTAGCTTTTTTGTATAATTACTTCTGAACTTGATATCAAAGCAATAATGCTGCTGGCCACTATACTAAACTGATTTTCCACTTTTGAAAATGCAGCTGGTAGGTCTGGGGTGATGTTGAAGTGATGGAGCATATCTTCTCCACAGGAAAAACCTGATGATGTGAGAATATTGTACATCTCTGTAGAGTCAAGGATAGTCCCTGAGAAGCCAAATTCATCTGAAGATGAATGTATAGACATAATTAAGTTGTTCTGATAGGAATTTGGGAGATGATGGTAGGGCTAAGTAGGATGTTTAAATGTCTGTTTAAATGATGAATGATCCAGTGGAAGTCACACAGGTGCCTAAATGCATCCCCGTATTCATGATAAGTGACGAACACTTGATACAGTATAGCATATCTTCACACTTTTCTACTGGAATAGAAGAGGGGAAGCATTTTTTTTTTTTTTTTTTTTTTTGAGCATGACTTTCCATAAAAGAGCATCTGCAGGTTACATTGATTTATTCTAATATGAAGTTAACTCAAGCCAATTCTCACATCTTAAAAAAGGGGGAAATTTGAATTTGCTTTTATAGCTAGTTTACACTGTCACTTCCCCATCTATTTCACTCAGTAGTGCTTTTACTGTTAAGAGGACCCTACTTACAAATTGCAATTGCAGTTTAACTAGCTGAAAATCAGAGGCTTCGAGTGTGTGTACATGGTTTTAAGTGGTGGAAGCCAAGGGTTCAGTGGGAATTTTGTTGTATGACTGGCTCTCTAAAGTGGTGCAGTATTAATGCTAATGCTACAACGTGGGTTAATATTAGCTTTCTTAGGGTAACGACCATGTTACAATGTGGCACACTGGGCAATTTATACAGTCAGTTTCATGATGTAGTGAAACCAGCAAATGCTGATTTTTGTGTTGTCTGTAACCATTATGCATATGGATACAAAGTGACCATAATACTTTCATGGTGACCTGAGCTCATCTTCAGGAAATTACACTGTTCGAAACAACACTTTTACAGTTCTTTTCAAATTGAATTATAATTTTAAATTTATGTCTGTGCTGACTTTCCTGGCAACATGACCTATCTGTGATACTTGGCAGGGCTCTTTCAGTCACACTGCAGGTGGAGGTGCTGAAAGCCACATTTCATTAGGATTGCATGGAATCTTAGAACAGCATCGACTCCCATCTGCCCAGAGCAGAAACATGTGAGATGGCATATTCTGCCTGTTTGAGAAGTCACTTCTCTTCTCTAATAACATGTATTTCCTCTCTTCCTCTAAGGGTGACCAAGATGACAGATCTTTCAAGCAGTACAGGACATCAAGTCCTAGCTCTGCTGGCTCCCTGGGCTATGGTCGGTACACCCCCACCTCCCATTCTCCTCAGCATTACAGCAGACCAGGTAACCAAAAAGCAGCCTCACTTATTCTTTAAGATTTTTCCATTACTTTGTGTTATGTTTTAAGTAGAATTGACTCCAGCAGACAGAGGTTTAAGGTGGAATAGAAGTTCATTGCAGTGATTTATTTATGGTGGAAAGCAGGTTCCTTGAGGAGAAAGGAAACAACTGCTTCAGGAATGTGCATCCAAGAAAACAAAACTAGGCATTTAAGAAAAATTGGTTTTGTGTAGACACAAGATAGGAGGGTTTAAGAGACTTAATCCTGGTCTCATCCTGCCTGAAGGTACACACTCAGTCCTCAGCTCTTCCAAGGTGTGGCACAGTAGCAGTGAGTGCACACAAAGCCAAGAGGGTGATTGAGTGACTTTGTGTTACATTCTTGTACCATAGGGTTCATGTCCCCTTTCCACAGTGCAAGAGCTGGAGGAATGACTGAGTCTGATGGCTCGATTTTGGAGGCCAATTTGCTTTACTTGAGAAGTTTACAGAGTGTTTTTTGCAGCTTTGGGCTGTAGTAGCAGCTGTGTTGGTGCTCTTGTCACACAGGAGGGATCATCTCCTTTTGACCTTTACATGAGAATGCTTTAAAAAAACCCATTTGTATTTGGGCTCTGTACAAGTTTTTATCCTCAAAAATAATCAGTGAAATTGCTCAAAATTAATTGTATTTTTTCTCTACTCCATCATTCAGGTGAAGAACACAGAGAATTTATATTATTTTTTGTTGTCTTTTAATTTCATTGGGGATATAGTCTAATTCTAAACTAGTTTGGAAATTTGTAATTTCTTAATCTTTCCAGGGGAAATGAAGATTTTAGAGGTTACAGAAACAGTTATTACAGAAATTGAGTATTTGTACTACACAAAGTCTTTGTCAAAATGGAAATGAGATGAAGAATAAAAAAAAATCTGTTCCAGTGACTCTAATCTCTCCTGAAGGTCTTGTAACTCTCATGCCTAATCTTAGTATCCCAGTGTTAAAGCAAGGAGGAGAGACAAAAAGAATTCCAAATAAATTTCTAATACTTTAAAATTTAGAAGATAGTCTTCATAATCACCATTTTTAATAATTGCCACTAGTCCTCCAAACTGTGTTACCAGGACATTATTGCAGCGAAGCAGAGATGACTTGAGAATATTTTTCAAGGTACTTAATCACGTATCTAACTTTCAGAGCTCAAATAACTTCAGGATGTTTCTTCAAATACTTAAATTAAGCATGCACTGGAGTGCCCTGGTGCATTGTAAATCTTACCAGTGTGCAGCACCGACAGTGAGAACTGGACCCGCTTGTGGCTCAGTTCTCTGCAGAGACAAGGCTCTTCTCATTTCATTTCATTAGATCCATTATGAGCATTTCTCATTCCCTCTTGCAGCTTTTTAATATGCAGGTTTTCCCGAGTGCAGCCATGCTTTTTGTGGTGCCTTTTCTGGAATATTTTCTGATGCATTTTGGGTGATGGCCTTTCTGTCTGTGGAAAGCCCCTGTCCCTTGGCCGACCCCACAGCGTGGCCACTGGCATGTATTTTAGCAGTAACCAGAAAAAGATGAAGACCTAAATGTAAACTGTATGTTTTCTAAGCATCAGGAGGAAAATGTTCCTGAAAAAAAGGATGGCATTGTAATTTGTGGCTTTCAGTAAGTGAACTAAATAGTTTATTTTCACTTACTCTCTGTTGCCCCCAGCTGGTACTCACAGTCTTGGTACCAGTAGCTGCATCTCCCTGCCCCAACACCCAAGCCTTACATCTATATTCAGACATCATTACATCCCTTTCTTCAAAGGTAAGGTCCAGGAATGCAAAACCGTGCTGTGATAATGTAGATTTATTCAGCTGTGTTTCACTTTTATGTCTGTGCAAGCATGGCTTCCACTTGGATAAAATTTGTCTTAATTTTGTGCAAGTGCTTCCTTGATGTACTGTGTAAATTTTACAAACTAAGTGGGTATGGGGTTGTTTTTTGGGTTTTTTTTTGCTTTTTCAGTGAGTGTTCGGTGTCTTTCAAAGGCGTAGAGGGAAGGAATTAGATTTTATAATGAAACTGAGGAAGGGAAATATTTAAAAGTCTGTTGGTTCTAAAATGCCTTTACCCTTCTTGGTGATGCTAAATAGTATAATAAGCTTACACATCTGATACAACATAGGATGATCAGCTGTCTAACCTTCCAACCTACATTTAGATATTCTTCATATTATTTCTAGCATTGCTAAAAATTATGACAGTTGGTTACATCAGTGCAGCTGCACTGACTATCAATTAATCTGTGCCATATCTTATAAAAAAGTAACTGAATCTGTTCTCCTTGCCATTAGTTTTTTTTTGTTTGGTTGTTTGTTTTTTTTTTGCAGTGTGTATTAACTTCTAGCAAACTCCATATTGTGGATGAGGCAGTGCTGATGAATGCCAAGAACCTCTGAGGCAAAGGCTTTCTTTTTCGTCATTTGGTTGCTTAGTCGTTGTCTGAGAGAAGGCATTCACCTACGACATTTGTCTTCCCCTGTCATCTCTAGTAACAATATGAACTGAGAGGCCTCAATAATGGCAAACACGTTCAATGCCTGTTCCTTGACTCTCATGCACTCTCTGGTATAAAGTATAACTGTTGTTCTTGAGGTTGTAACCGGTAAAGAAAGGGGAATGACCCTCTGCAGGAGCCAGATTTGCACATTTAAGCAAATAGCAGGTACTCATTGCCTTTGGAATAATAACTAATGCATCTTTGTTGGGCCCTGATGCTGCCCAAGGTCAGCTGAATTTTACTGGGATAAACAGGAACAGAATCAAGCTTGAGACATCCAAATATGATCCTTGAGAAGAAAATTTTGGAGGAAAGAGCTGATGAGATTAAACTACTTCTTGTTTTAGAAGCTACCTACAAAGCTCCTTTCCATGACCAGAAGCAGTCAGCCTCCCACACATTTCTTGAAAGGCTGGCACAATTCCTGGTATTCTCTGAGGCACTGCTTGAACTTTTTTTTTAATCTGTCCTTCCATTTTGGATGGTATTATCCAACCTGGTGTACTGAGTAAGAGAAACTTCTTTGGTGTGCTGCAGCACATGATTTCAGTGTATGGAAAGCTCTTCCTCAAAGTCCCGTTGGCAGTTGCTTGGCAGCACTCCTGTGCAAATGAGTTTCTGCTCAGTGCTACCTGCTGTTTCTCAGAGCAGCAGCAGTTATTAAGTGCTGCTGTTTGGTTGAAGGAATCGTCAAGTGGTACCTACTTGTGCCCAAATAATTATTAGTAATGTGATCAAAATTATAATATTTTGCAATTCTGAGGCACTTTTTAGTCAAGGAACTAAAATATTTTGCAGGCAGTATCTTACAGTGCCTCACAGTGTTCCTGTGAGGCAGGTGAGCCTTTTTATCATTTTCCTACGTAGGTAATCCTGAGCCCTACCAAGGCTGGATAGATTATTCACTGGTTTACACTGAGTTAATGTCTCTGTCCAAAATGACTCAGAAGATTTTTTTCATCCTCTTCAAGGTCTCTGAATTCAGAGTTCCAGAATGCATTTTTTTTCCTAAT
Organism: Cettia cetti; assembly: GCA_013401135.1. Classification (NCBI taxonomy): domain Eukaryota; kingdom Metazoa; phylum Chordata; class Aves; order Passeriformes; family Sylviidae; genus Cettia; species Cettia cetti. Next base: position 142,614 of record VZUI01040575.1, read on the forward strand.
CTTAAGGAGCCTTTTGATGGTGTGGGTGTGCTCTTTTTTTTCCTCTTCAAAGTGGTTAGTGTGGGAAGAGTGGGATTATAGCAATAGTTGGTTTGTGTCCAGACCGACATTAATGTTGCCACTTCAGTTTTAAAAAAGTGAAATCCTACTTATTTAAAAAAAAAAAATAATCCAAAACTAATACACTGCTTTACTATACTAGAAGTAATCTTTTTAAAACCAGCACTCCAAGTATGTCATAAAAGAGATTTCTTTATGCTTCCAGTAGACAGATACATTACTACCCTAGGGAAATTAAGACATGCAAAATCTTTCTTTTGATTTCACTGAGGTCACCTCATATTCTTCCTGAGAATGACAGGGTTCATAATTTTTTCCAGTGACAAATATGATTACTAAGTTCCTGTTCTTCCATCAGTGTTCTGCAGTCTGGCTCCCATGAACTGTAATGGGATAAGCTGCTATTTATCATGAAGGCAAATGATTTGTTTGTGCAGGATTTTTGTCTTCAAAATAAGGCCTGTAACAATCTCAGTTCAAGAAATCTTCGCAGTTCATGCCCTCGCAGTAGGTGTGATATTCCAAGCACCTATGCTTGGTGTAGCTCTTCCTTTTGAGGTGATGGAGTCTTTAGTGTGCTGAGCCCTGCTGAAAAAAATGTTTGCTTAAAACATGGTGGAAATTATCTTACCTTTCTAGTGCAGGCGCACAGCTTCCAAAACCCTTTTCTAAGGGCTTAACTTAAAAAGAATTAGCCATGAAACTTCAAAAATCTTTTTCTAATTTAATATACCATGGGCAGAGATATTAAAAGGGTCCAGTTTTGTGAGTAGACTTGGACAGTTCCCTCATTAAACCAGTGGCATCTGTTGGTTCTTCAGTCCTGAACTTAGACAGTTCTTACTATAACTTATTATAAAATTTCCCATCCTCACAGATAAGATAAAAGCTGACTAAGTAGGAGATATAAACAATATTATACTTTTCCTGACAGTCCCTTGAAAATGGAGCTTGGTCTGAGCCCTGGTCAATTGGCTCTACACACACAGGGTTAAAAGGACAGCCTGCCCTGTCAGCAACCAGAAGACACAAGGAAGTTTTTGTGGTTTACACTCAAGTTCAAAGTAAGCCTCCCCAGATTCTTTCCAAGTTAAACAACATCCAGGGAAGAGTTCAGGATTCTGGTTTTTTGCTCTTCACTGATCAGTAGAGAAGATCACAGCCTGTGGCTGCTATGGCAGAAGGCAAACCCAAAAGTTTGAAAAATTGCTCTCTCTGGTAGTTGTCTTTTCTCTGAGACTTTATTTGAAGTTCTTCTTCAGTCTATACTAGGCAAACCTTGAAAGAGATAGTTTATTGGCAAAGTCTCATTTAGAGATTTAAATTACAGCCTAGCTTAAGCAGCTGTCTGTAGTTCCTACTCATTAACTTTCCACATGGGTCTTCAATTTGCTTTATTATTAAACACTTATTTTTGTATGCAAAATGTGAAATACAACTACTCACACGTTTGTCCAAATCAGTGGCAGAATTAAAGTTCAAATGTGCATCAGTTTGTATGAGTGGGGTCCAAGAAGAACCTTTTCCATCATTTCATCCTTAATTCTTCCATTTTGAGCAAGTTAGAGGTGATGGCTTTGCAAACTGCTCCACACAGATGATCCTTGCACTGAGCAATTTTTAGATTCCCTGTCCCCTGGTACTTGCACTTATACCTTGTGTTCCTACAAGTTTATTCCTCTTAATTAATGCTTCCTCCTGATTCCTTGCTGACGCTCTACCCTATCACTGAGGAATGACTTTCTGTGTGTGTATGATACCAGCACCTTGGGTCACTGCTCAATGAAGTGATTATTCATGCAGATCATATATGAATAGGCATTTTAATAATATGCTAATTTTTAAGTAAATGAGGAGTTAATACACTGTGGAAATTGCCTGAGAACTTTCCTTTTCTATTTAAGTTAGATAACTCCAATAGCAGTATCTTATTTGAGTGAAGGACATTACAAAATTTTTAAGAATTTCAGAGGTGTAAGGGACTTTATTCTAATAAGTATCTACCAGTGACATTGAGGCTTCTTCTATTTAATAGGGATGGGCAGGAATCTGGGCAGCAAGCAGCAAAGAAAGAGGGAATTAATGAATGTAGAGTGAAAACCTGTCCCCACGTTTTTCCTTCCAAGAGCTAAGTGGGAATCAAGAAGCTGAATAACTGTCTGGTTTCTTGTCTGAGGACTATTTGTCTGCAAGCTCATGGTGGTGCACCAAATTCTTAGTAATTCCATATTTTTTTTCTCACATTGTGGAAGGACCACAGGCTATCATGACCTGTAGTTGGGATGTCAGTCTCTCAACATCCCAGATTAAACTTTTTCAACAAGAAATCACTGTTACTGAGTGGTCGCAGCCCAATAGCTTTTGAGTTTTAATTTTTTGTCTAGTGTGAACACTACAGACACAAATTTTAGGATGGATTCGTTAGTGTATTGTCATGAGATAACACAGCACGTTCTTCTGACCTTGTCTGTCCCGTCTCTGCTCCTGCTGAGCTCGGTGGCACTGTCCCCTTGACCTCAGTGGTGCATGGCAAGGCTGGCTTTGGTGACAGTGGGATGGCCATGCACCCACTGCTTGTCACCAGAGACCACCTCCACAGGCATGGCCTCGACAGCTCTGGTAACCCAGTAGCTCTGTGATTAGGAAACATCCCCTTCATGAAGGCAGAACTGAGTTGCAGATGTAATGCCCTGAGCTGCTGCACTTTCTTTACCCCAGAGAAACTTGCTACAGCTTCATCATTATTAGCCATCAAATCTGTGCTTCATCCACACTAAAACAGTAGCAGAAAATTAACAGTCATTTGATGTAAGAATAAATGTCATGTTTGCTTCCAGTTGCTTAACAGTGCTGTAAACTAAAAGGATTTTACAAGTCCCAAAAAAGTAGAGCTTTACTTTTTTGTTTGCCAAGCAGCACTATAATGCCATAGAGTGTGCTTCAGGGAAATAAGCCAAGAGGAGATGAATGGTACCTAATAAGCATTTGACAACACAAGTGGAAAACTGAATATGGAAAAATCCTATGTATATCTTGAAATTTGATGAAGTGACTATGGCATTATAGATCCATGACTTGATAATCCAACCTTGTTTGCAAAAAAATGCTGTGGCATGTTACCTGTGGGAAAAGTTTGCAATTGAAATCTGAATTTCAGCATTTATTTTTGTCACTGATATATGCAGGATTTTTTTACTTAACCATAATGTTTATATTTTGATCTAGTCCTGCTTGAGATAATTTAAACACTACTGAATTATGTATTACTAGTTTCAGGGGCAGGCTACGAGCCATAGCATTAAACTTTTAAAGCGCTTGATCCGTAGATTATTCAGTTAAGGCTATGCAAAACACATTGCAAGATTCTGAATGTTCTTATCCTTTGATTTTCTTTTTTAAAGCATCATTAAAAGAGAAGTTTTCACTTCAAAGTTGGGCGTCTTAATCTGATATCTATCAGTAATTTCTGATGAGGTGTTTGGAGTCTGAGCCAGTATACTATGCTGAAAAATAATGGGTTTTACAAAAACATATATTTATAGCTGTTGGATTAACAAGTCATACTAAACAAGCTTTTATGCTTGAAGTACTCTACTTTGCTTTCCATTTTTCTTTTATCGGCTTTCTTTGCTCTTCCCCTTGGAGGCAGTGAAAGTGGTCGGAGCACTCCAAGCTTATCCATGTACTCTGACAGCAAATCTTCACCTTCTGTCTATCAGCAGGCTCCTAGGCATTTCCATATTCCAGGTAGGCATTAACTGCTTAGCTTTTGATCTTCAATTTCTGACACCTGTTTACTCTCTTCTGAATGTAATTTTTTTTTTCTTTTTGGCATTGGTTTGTGAATTTCAAAGTGCAGAAAGAGAAAATGTCTACTAAGTGAATATCTATTGTTAAACCTCATCTCAAAAATAAGAGAGCTGTGTGCTCATGTACCTATCTGTTAAAAATTGCTTTAAAGAAGGCACAGAATGGAAAATGTTAATGAGAGTACAAAGTTACAGCAGCGCTGGCTGAACTAGATGATCTTAGAGGTCTTTTTCAGCCTTAGTGATTCTAAGATCCTATGATTTATAGTGCCATAACTGCATAGATGTATTGAATTTGTGTGCAGGAGTTGTGTGCAGGAAGGGAGGGGGGGGTTTTGTTTGTTTGTTTTTTCTTATCAGTCTATTCTCTGATTTGAAGTAATATTAACATAAACTTCAAAAGAAGCTGGAAGACTTCAGAACTGCAGGAAGCTGATTGTTGCTATCTTTGTATATGTACTCTACTGTTTTCAAGTTCAGTCAAGAAGCACATTAAACATACATCCACACCATTTAGCTTTTTGACTGCTGAACACATCTGCCTCCTCACTGTAATAGTTTTTTATTCACATTTAGCTTCTGTGGTTAATGTTTCTGTATGCAGACCACAATTAGGAATTGTGTCTGCTCAGGTCCATAGTACTGAGTAAATCTGATGTCTGTGATATGGGAACCCTAGATGTGGCTCTGAGAGCTTCCAGAAAATCCCTGGAAGGCCAATTCAAAGTAAAGAAAAATAATAGGATTTCCTAAAAGAATAGTTTGTATTTCCAGTATAAACATTCATCCCTGAACTTGTACACTTTATTTGTAAATAATGGAGAAAATCCTTTTCCAGGTGTGATAGTTGTAGTAGTCTACTGTACTCCTATATGACTTTTAAATAGTGGTAAGTGTGCCAGTTCCTTTTTGCTCTCTGTGAAGTATGTACTGGTAGTACACCTACATATCACCAAATGGATGCCACTCAAGCATTTTGAGGGACTTAGGGGGGATTATGTTCCATAGGTAGATATAAAGATTTTCAGCATATGGTGGGTAAAGTTCTATTCTCTTTTAATAACCAGTGAATGGCAAACCACTGAATGAATGTGTAGTCTTTGCTGAAGTTTTTGCATTGTTATTGTTGCTAAGAGGAGACAAGAGCAGTGTGGTCTGGACTGCTTGCTTACTCTTTCGTTCTTTCCTTTCTCTTTCCTCTTCCTCAGACACTGGCGTAAAAGATAACATCTATAGGAAACCTCCTATCTACAAACAGCATGGTACAGTCTGCTTTTCTCTTGCTGAAGTTTTATCTATGTGTGTTTGCAAAAAAAAAAGTGTATTGACTCCTAAATTCATTTACTGTAGTCTTTGCATTTCATCATGTCCCTATAACCTCAACTAGAGAAGGAGAAAAAGTAACATGAAAATTAAATAGTGTTTTGTATAACATGATGTCCAAGGATACAGTAAGTTCTCCAAAACTGGGATACTGGTGTTCTGATATGCTGTGATGATTTGGAGCTGATAATAAGTGCCACATAAACTGCTGTGCTATGCTCTGACTGCTGTTCCACGCCCTGTTTGCCCTCTCCTGCCCCTCTGTGCCTGCTCCTCAATATAAATCAGGAGACACAAGTCCTCAGGCTGAACAAAAAAAAGAGAACAGACAGCAAAAATAGTTAATTGTTGTAATGGTGTTTGGAAAAATCATGAACAAATGCAAAGTAACAGTCATCTAGTGTAAGTCACCATGGTTTCACTCATTTACAGAAGCTGAAGATAGGACTCTCATATCCTGTATCCTGGCTGTGTAATTTAATTTTATAGACACTTTTGGTTTGCTAAGAGGATTCAAAGCAACAGCTTTATATTTGCAGGCTGGACATTTTTATATCATTTTGCTGTCTGTCAAAGTCTGGATTATGTCAGTTTTGCACTGCTGTATGGAGTTGTCCTCATAATCACTGAAGTGAGCAGAGAATTAAACTAGCAAGTCAGCAATCTCAATAGGTTAACAAGAATATATATTTTAAACTTTCTTTTTTAGATTATAGGTGCTTGGAAAGATTGTGTTTGAAATACTTTTTTTTTCCTACCAGAGGGGAAAACATAATTTACTCTAACAAAAATATCCCCAAAAAACATAAAATTCAGAAACAACAACAAAAATCAATTAACTTTCCTTCCAATAAAAATGATATAAATGAAAATCAAATTTAAAAAGATTTATCTTTTGTTCTGGAAGAACTCCTAGCTAAAGCATGAACACATGAGCAGCTGATGATTCAGCTCCTCAAGCTAATGGGACACTGAACTAATTCATGCTGAAAAGGAGCCAGAGAACATTCCTTTGTTGAAGAGACCAAGTTTGAACAAACAAGCACAAAAATGTTCTTTAAAACAAGAAGTGCAAGAAGCTCTTCCAAAACATTTGGCTTTAAAATGTTTTAGTTACATCAGCACCCAACAGATTTGCTGTAGCTACAGCTTCTGTGTTTCTATTATAAATAACCAACTTCAGAATGAAAAAAATGGGCCATGCAGACGATCAGGTTCAGAGCTGAGTTTGGAAAATGAAGAGTGTAGGAGCCTGCAAGATTGTGTGTGCGCGTGTGTTTGTGTTTTAGAAATATTTGAACATCATTCAAAGTTACTAAAAAAGTTTTGAAATCACATTAGGATTCATGACAGAACCGAGTATCCCTTGTAGTGGTGAAGCTAATGCTCAGTACTGATGAATTTCAGGTCACTTGGATTTATCTGCCAGCAGTGAGTTATATGAAGCCTTCTTGGGAGCTTCATGGCCTTCACTGATTTTGGTTGTAAATCCTCTTCATCTCTTTGGAGTCAGATGCTCTCAAGATCTTGTGGAACTTTTGAAATTTCCAAACAGAAATCTTGAATCAAGCCTGGGTTTCTTTTTTCCTTTAAAAGTATCAATGTCTTGAAACAAAAATAAAATTTACAAAAATGCATCAGATCCTCTATAGGGATTTCTGATTTAGTGAGAGCAAGATCCATATTCCAGGTTATTCCGTAACCTGGAATAACTTGTTGACTCGCAGTTCAGTGTGTGCTCCCAAGATATCTGTGAACCAGGGTTAGGTCCTTCTTGCAATGTAGGGATTTTATTCATCATCTGTCACATTTGAATATTCCTTCCTATTTATTCCTCAGAGAAGCTGATTGCCATCTTGGGAAAACACCCTTGTCAGGATGCTATGAGATAACTGTGAAAACCTTGTGTTTTTTCATAATGCTGTACATATTTTCTAACCCAGCTTTTATTATTATTATTATTTTATTTCCTCCACACTAAATTGAAGGGGTGGAAGCATCCAAACCCTCTCCAGATTTTCACCTCTAACCTACAGATATTTTCCTTATGGCAATTTGTCATTTTTTAACTGCCACCTCCTCAGCAAAACCAGTTAAGGTCTGGATATTAGCCCAGTGATGGCACCAGAAATTGCATCAGAGTAACATTGAAACACTTTTGGTGGTGGCCTTTCACCTGTGTTGTTTAGATGCAGGGCAGATCATCTGCAGACTTCATGGCTGGGGAACTGGAAAGGGCAGAGTTTTTCCCAACTTGCTGGGAATTTTGCAGCACTTCTAATGATGAAATTTAATTTTCTTTCCTTCTCTGTCTCTAAGAATCTCATCTGAGCCTTGACTTTTGTATAATCTTCCTCTTAATAATAATTACATTTTCTGTCTACCTTGGGTTGCACAGGGCCATTTTTCTCAGGCACTGCAGACAACCCCCTTGTTACATTAATTTCTCATGCTATGTCCTTCCATTATTCCAGTTTTGCACCATTAAAACTCTCCCCAAACTACCCAGAGGGATACAAAGACAAGTAGGGCTCAAATTTTAAGAACTTACCTGAAATTGTGTGAAATTTGGCACAAAACTTTCTCTAAGATTCTTGAGTGTAACTTGGTGTCCAGAACAATACCCTGGGAAACAAAAGATAAAGAAAAAATGGATTTGAGGCTTGGGAACTATCTAATGAAGAGCTTTTAGGTTTTCAGTTTTCTTCTCAGCAAGTTGGAAAGTTACAAGGAAATAACCCAATGGTAAAGCATCAGCAACTTTTTTTGGGAAACACTCTTTACTCTTTATGAGGACAATATGGGCAGAAGAGGAAAATACAGTCATAAAAATTGGTTGGCCAAGAATTTTGAATTTTATAGTCTGACCCAATCTCTTGCAGATTTTATAAAGAGGCAATGCCAAGTTTGTTCATAATTTTCTTTACCATGATTGTCTGCCCTCTTTGGGGACCCAGGAGATCCAGGTGTGCTGACTACAAAATACCTGTGGGACTACTCGTATTGTCATGGTCATTGTAACAGATGGGGGAAATGGCTTCTCTGTGAGTGATGGCCATAGAAATTTGTCCCTAAGTTATGATGTACAATCCTTTTTCCCACCAATCATTCCCAAAAGTAGTTTCTTCCTGAAAATTCAGGTTCAAAATCCATCAGGAATAGAGTCTCTAAATTCACTGCATACATGAAAGATGAGTATTACTGTAATAATTTCAAAATTATTTTATTAATTCTGTGAAACCATAGCTCTACACATCAAATTTTCTGTCAAACTCTTTTTTCTTTAATTGATTTTCTCCCTCCCTTAAAAATATTTGGAACATAACTACAGTCAAAACAGAAGACAAAAAAGATGCATGCTGTTCAAATTTTTAAAATTAATTTAATCTTACAGCAGCAAGAAGAGCAGAAGGGGAGGATGGAAGCTTGGATCAGGACAGTAAGAAGGTAATGACCAGAAAGAAAAAAAAAGTATTGATCGTTCTTGAAGTAACTAATTTTTAAAACACGTACATATGTAAAGGTAATCTTTAAAATAATTGAAATAATTATTACTACTTTTAGGTCTTTCCAAAAAGACATTGGAAAGCTTAATCTCTCACCCAAAGGGTTTAGAATATATATTCTACAGTAAAGAGAAGTAGGGATATTGAGATTAAGAGCCATAAACTCATGGATTTTCACTCAGTCTCAATATCTACATAAGTGATTCAGCTCATCCTGCAGACTTTGGGTGCGCATTAACCTACAAGAAAAATGTCAAGAGCAGATTAATTATAAGAAAATTACATAGAGCATCTTCTAAAGTAGGGCACAGTGGGCAGCTTCGTGAACAGAGAAACTATCCTCAGCCCAACTAAAAATTAAAGGTTTCTGGTAGCTGTGATGTCTAAGCCATCATGTCATCCACTTTTATAATTTGATAATGGATGGTACAAGCTGCAGTGAGCATAAACAGACAAGCAGTTCACAAGGCATCTGAGACAGCTGAGGTATGAGAACTGTGTTAAATCCTGTATCTCATAACAGCCTTTTCCTCTCTGCAGCTGAAGACCAGTTGGCTGATTTTGAAGGGGGAGATGGACACCAGAACCAACTCCCCGGATTCGGAGACGCGGTCGCTGTCCCTCACTGCCGGGAGCGACAGGGCGCAGGAGAGCACCACCGCCGGCTACTCCCGTGAGTAGGGCACTGCTGTGGCCAAGGACACTCGGCTCCCTGGCTGCCCCTGTGCTCCATCTCTGCCAGAATAACACCCAGTTTGGTCTGCCATGGCTTGTGAGCGTTCAGTGCCTCCAGGCTTTGATGATGAAACTATTTACAGTTTCATATTAGTGAAAGAAGCAGCACTGCCCGTGTAAATGAACTGTTGTCTCTTTGGGGAGCAGAGATGCCTTACCACAAAAACCAACTCCTCATAAGAGTGCCCATTTATTATATGATACCCATTTTCAGTAGACAGGATGGCAGTATCAAGCAGATTTTTCATTTCTGCTAATTAGTCCTTGACACAAACTATGTATTTTGAATATAGATGGAGCCATTACTTTATCATGATGTGCATAAAGATTTTGTTGCTCCAGAGATGAACTTAGGCTTTTTTTTTTTTTTTTTTTTTTTTTTTTTTTTTTTTTTTTTTTTTTTTTTTTGTTATTGCTCACAGTTATAAGGTCTCAGAAATATTCCAGGTGAGAAAGGGAATAATTTTGTAACTGAGTACTGGCCTGGAGACCATATGCCCGTGCTAGCTGTCAGTACCAAAAGCACATTCTGCACATTTCTTGTTACACATTTTGACAAGTCAGAAGCATCAGTATTGGGCCTGAATTTTACTTTTATGTTACATACATGACAAAAAGTAAGTTTAATGAATTTTAAGAGATAACTGGGACAGTTCTCCCCTCCACTTTATACCATGCAGGAGGTCATCCAGGGTAAACAATCTGGGGAAGCAGTTTTCCAAAAGAATGCACCCAATGCAAGGCATGTCTGGCAGCAGGGTTAGGATGTCAGTCTTGTGGGCATTTTGGTAATGTGATAGTTGGCTCCATCAACTTATATTAAGGAAATTATGGCTTAGCTATGCAAGGAAGAGGGAAAACAGATGCTACAAAATCTGTCACAAGGCTGTAACAAGATAAAGAAGAAAAGTTATTTTGTATCATCAGTCTAGTTTAAAGGGATTTGATAACTTAATCCTCACTAAAAGTCACAAACGTTCACAAGGTGTGTTGCAGGATTCCCTGTGCAGGGAAAACTAAATCTGAGCACCTCATACACTTAACATCTGTAAATTGTTGCCCACGAATGAACACCTAAACCTTTCATTGTCATACACACATGGGGTATGTCTGGAAGCTTTATGGAATAGATCAGATGCTCTTCTACACATGTTTTGAGAGACAGTCCTTAAGTGCAGATTTTAAACAGAGAGAAGTACATAGTACACCAAGAAGTGTTATACAGAAACAACATATGGTGTTCATTTTTCCCCTGAGAATGTTGCTATACCTGTCACTCTGCTATGCTACCATTTCTTTCATATTTTTGGCTATATTGGGAATGTGGAACTATTAAAACTGGAAATGCAATAGATAATTCACACCTCTGTGTCAGGGTCAATATTCATGCCAATATAGGTTCTGTAGTTCATTTTCTATTGCTTTTTATTAGCATTTCTCTGTCCCTCATGAAAGTTGACCCAATTACCAAATTAGGAGTTATGGAAATGACATTGAGGAAGTTTTATCTTCCTGAAATTTACACTTCTCCTTTCTTTATCCTTTTATTCATTTACCTGACTGTTTTAATACCTGTGGACATCCTAAGTAATTCCTTCTCTGTTCAGTGTTTCCCTATTTAGTTCTGAATATTTGTAGTCTGTCACATGCCCCCCATTGGCCACAGAAGAGTAACATCTCTACCTCCTGCACTTATGCTTGAGAACTCTGGCTTTCAGCCCCATGTCTGTGACATAGTCAGTGACTATCAGAGAAAATAAACTTGTTAGGTATGGGTTTAGTGCAAAGTGGTTACATGCAGAGTGGAGGGAGTTAGGAGGCTGTGAATTGGCAGTGATGTTTCCAGATATACTGAGCAAAAAGCCCTACATTTCTCTGTCCAGCCTCTGAGCAAACCAGAGAAGGGTTGTTTTGCTCTAGAAGACATTTTGCCACATTACATTACTTAAATGCCCAGAAGTACACAACTAACAACACAGCACACCAGTGTGAGGCTTGTGCAATCAACAGGCAAGAGTGGAGTTTTTATCTCCTTACATCCACCTGTGAAAATAGGTCTTGTTTCTATATCTGTAGATGTGTAATAGTTAATCATTCACCATAATTCATGATTTTAAGTGTTGTGTATTTAGGAAAGCAGACATCTAGGAAGGCTGTTCCTGTGTCCATGATGTGCTGAGAGGCAGCTCCAGGCTGGAGTGAATGTCGTTCTAGACAAAGCAGGAGCCCTATCCCTGCAGAGGTGGCTGCTGTTCAGATCGTGTGTAGTTAACAGAGGAAGGTTGCTGCAGTCAGCGGCCCGGTGCTGCCTTCGGGGCCGTTCCGGCTGCGTGCTGCGCTCCGCTTCTCCCCGGCGGCCGCGCGGTGTCGCCGGAGCCGCGGGTGCGGCTCAGCCCGGAGCTCCGGGGCAGCGCCGCGCCCGGCTGGGCTCTGCTGCAGGCGTCTGTACCTTGGGCATGGCTCCTCGGTGACTCAGTATTAGCGGCAGAACAGAACTCCCTCGCCCATCTTCTCTGTCGCCAAAAGGCCGAGACATTGATCTCCACACTAATGTCCAGCATAGCAGCTTTTTCCAGGCAGGAGCAGAGATGACAGCTTTGTTGCAGATACAGGCATTCTGTCGCACAAGTATTACCCTCTTTGCTCTCTGGTAGCACTACCATTCATGTAACAGGCAATTATAAGGGTTTTTTCATTATTTTTCCCCTCTAAAATATAAAAACTGTAGTTGCCCTTCTCTAATGGTAGGAGGTATTTGGCGTGCAATTCAATATGTGTTTATTGCTCCCTATTTAAGTACATTAAGCGCTTTGAATTTTTTTTCCCATCATGGCAGCCATTCACTGGCCTACCCTTATTCCATTAGCTTTTCATCCTTGCTCAGTACTCCACTTTCTGTTCCATGGATGAAATATTCCTTCAGTGCTCGAGCCCTACCTGGGTTGTCTTGCGCCTTTGCTGAGTGCTGAGTACTGACACAGTGCAACTCCAGTGATCCCATTTCTTCTTTCCTTGTTCTCTTTTTATTTGGATAGCTGGAGAAACTTTTGCTATTTGTTTTAATATCATTTTCAGTGTTTAACTCAGCTTGACTTCTGGCAGTTTTCAGTTTATCTCAGCACATTTTGAGCTCTCTGCTGATCCATCTTTTGCTTTTTCTTTCTGTATGCTTATTCCTAATAATCTCCTTAGGGTATTTATTAATCCAGTGGGGTCTGGATTCCCTTCCTGCATTCCTCTTTGGACACAGACTGCTAACAATTTTTGACAGAAAGAAGTATTGTAAATTCAGTTCTTTGAGCTATCTGACTTTTCTAAAACTTTGCATCAGTTTTACATAATTTCCTATACTGGAATCGGAATGTTTATTACACATGTGTCTGTTCTTCTACTGTTTAACTTCTAAACTTTCTTATTAGAGTCTTAATAATAAAATTCAGGCATTTCAGTTGTCTCATAATGACCACACACAGTTTCATAATTGTGTTACATCATTTATTCATACACTTTGCTAGTTTCTCCATCTTAAAACTTTCTGTCACTTGGGTGTATATACTCTGGCTGATGTACTTTATCCACTCCTATATCTTTATTTTTGCTTTTTTCCAAAAGAAGCTTTACAAAAAGAAAAAAAGTTCTTATTTTTTTAAGTGTTAAGGTATCAACCTATCTTTTTAAAGAAACAAAACCAAAACCCAGGACTCATATAGCACATTCAGAAGTGATGATCTAAATCCCTTTAATCCCAATTTCAACACCAAGTTGGAAGGCAGAGATTTCACAATCTCTCAAAGCCCCACAATTCCCTCCACGTTGTGCCCTCGGCATGTGGCTCTTTCTAGATATTGTTACACATTTCTAGGTATTGTTCATGTGTGTGAAATGTAGAGAAAAGATGAGCATACATCATTTATATTGCATCTCATTGATAGAATATTTGCATTTGCATGTCTTTTACAGGATTTCCATATTCTAAGTCTGCTTCTCTACCTGGCTATGGAAAGAATGGCTTACATCAGGTAGGTACACATTTAAATACATTCTCCAGGAAATAAGGCCTCATAAATAGACAGCTCAGTAACTAGTTGAAAATCTACACAGTAATAGCATTTCAAAGGTGTTTTGGCTGCCAGCCCTGTCTGACAGATTCATTCCCTATGTGGGTTACAGTTTGTGTCTCTGAAAGAGTAAGACTGCCTGAGACTGCTCCTTTTCATTGTGCGCATCATAAGCATTGGGAATCTTGATTCTCCTCCCAAAATAAATGAAGATCTAAGATGTACAGGCTGCACATATTAATCATAGCATAGCATGAATTAATGATAGAGACAGGCCTATAATTAGGCATGTAATGATCTTAGAGCAAAGGTGGAACAGCCCACATCCATTGCATTCCTTGAACCATCTGTTCTGTTTTTTCTAGTATGAATGTGTGTCTGTGTGTGGTATGTATATTCACACATAGCCATTGTAGTTTCAAGGCAGGGAGGGATCAGTGAAGATTGAATGACAAGCAGCAATCTAGAAGGAAAATTGTCTATCAAAATTATGATCAGAAGAGACTAGGAATTGTTTTTTTAATACTTTTTTGCAACTTTTATTAGTTTTTAATAAATGGGAAGCTTTGACAATGTGGCCTTTCTCTGACATCTGGTGTTAGGAATTCTCAGTTCATGGCTTATACTATCAGGTGAAAAAACACTATGGTTTATGGTAATGAGCTGTCAATACATAAATGCATGTGCACCTACCTTTTGAATAATTGATTTGTGTCCAAATTGCATGGAGAGGACCTTGTTCAAACTTCTTTCTTTCTCCAAAGGAAGATGTGAAACCTGCAAAAGATTAAACTTCCTCAGTGACAAGAGTCAAACTAAAAGTTATTTGGAAGGAGCTACAAGAAAGAAATTATCAAGGAGTAGCTAAATGGATTTTTCAGTAGCTGCTGAACTCCATTCCTTTGAGTTAATATTACAGGACTAATTATGCCCATATTGCTTCAATACCTGGTTTATTGAATTCTTCTCTGAAGAAAGGAATGATGCTGTAATATTATTTAGGAATAATATTTAGGATAACATTTAGGAATTTAAAAGAGTTCATATAAAACTAACCCCACCTATGTGTCAAGAGAGGTTTTTCTGACTTTTCAGAATAGGTGTTGCCTCAAGTGAGCAAGACACTGACTTGTGCCCAGCCACTGCACTGGTGAGGCACCAAAACCATCCCAAGGCTTCCCAGAGACGAGGCCAAAGCACTCAGGATGCCTTGCAGTGTGATGGAGAAGCAGCAGATGGCAGTATCTGTCCCAGATAAAGAATCCCAAACCTGAATAAGAGTTGAAAAGGTTGATCATGGTCAAATCCTTGAGGCCAAAATTCCTCTCAGAATGGATGTCCTCTGTTTGGATTGCAGGCTCATACCAGCTTTTGTGGTTTGTTATTTTTAATCAGCCATCCTAGTGCTGCATAAATAAAACCCCAAAAGCAAACAACAAGGAGCCTTGCAGGTTATTGTGGGCATAGCTGTACTCACCATTGATACCCTAGCAGGCAAAAATGAGACTTGGAAAAAAAAATCATATAATAGTTCTTTTCTGATTTTCTGATTTTTCATCATAGCATTTGTCAGCAAAGGAAGAAGACAGTGGTTCAAACAAAGCATATACACGGCACAAGTAAAGTTCTCCCTAGTCAGTGGCACCAGCAGTGTGAAGCAGAAGGCAGAAGGAGAAAAATTGCAGAGCAGCAGAAGTCATTTGTGATGATGGCAGTAACACAGCATCACAGAAAAGTGACAGTCTCAGTGTTACCTTGCTTACTTGAGCAATTAGGTCAAATTTGAATGAGATGTATTTCTCTTTTCCTTACGCAAGGATCTGTATTTTGGTTTTATGTCTTTCTTTTTTCTCTCAACAATGTTCAGAGTGGAGTTTTTGTGTATTTTGCTGCAACATTGCTTCTTTCTTTCTTTCTCTGTCAGCCTGAAACAATGGGCCAATATGAAACAGACCAGGAGGCAAGCTGGGGGATGAAAGGTACTTCTTTTTTTTTTTTTGCAATATAATTTCCAGTCCCCTTGTGTTTTCAGCTTTTGAGGATTTTAATTAACATATTTCCATAAAGGTTACTATTCTGAGCTCTTCCTGTAGTTCACATAATAATGACTAGCCAGCGCCACAGCTCAGTATTATGTTTATCACAGAGAATCTTCTTTTTACTTGGCCCAACCTAAAGGCCTGACAGAAGTCTTGCATCATAGGGTGGTGCAGCCAGGCTGAGTCAATAGCAAGATCTTCGATATGTGGCAACAGCCTTGTAGTGTTGGTCTCCTATCAAAGATAGGAAGAAATTTAAGATAATCATTCCTTCAAGTCAAGTTGGAAAAAGTCCATTGTGCTTCTTGGTTGTGTTACAGTGTGCTTAAAATGTGCAGAGTTCAAAAAGCAGAATTTATTTGCAGTATTTTCTTTTATTGCAGTTTTAAGTGGACTGTGCACTTAATATGGAACTTGGGTCGGAATTTTCCAAAGACCTGAAAAATTGTATTTCCAAGACACTTTAACTCATTTTAAAAATCTTACTCTAATGCTTCACTTCATGACTCTGTGTTGAAATCTTTGTCTCTGTTTGAATAGGTTAAAGTACAGGTTTTGATAAGTAGACTCAATCTCTGATTTAATTTCAGACCATAAAGAGGTCTGTGAAAACATTTGGGCTATCCTGGTAGCATTTAATCACCATTGTGATAAATAACGTTGTGGTAGTCATATTGTATATAGTCATACACTGACCTAACTAGAATTCCCTAGTGCTAGTGTAGATCCAGGAGTCATTGTTACCACATCCCCAAATCATCTTTTCTTCCCTATTGTTATTCCCACTGCAGTCAGCCCAAGTGGAGGATGTCAGAATCTTGTAATATCATATTATCTCAGTCGTTTTCATATATGTTTCCAAACTGACATGCCTTTAATAATCCATATATTTTAACTATTTTCAGTAAAGAACAATAAGGGCAGGAGTTTTGGATGACAGACTGACTTTGCACATAAGCTTCCTGTAAAAAGAGATACCCAATTTTGCCAGACATACTCACCGTGTAACCCAATGGCATCAGGAGATGGATTTTCTGTAATAAGCCTTTGATTTCCAGGACAATTGCTTTGGTAATAGACAGTGTTATAGGCATTCAGGGCATGGGGGTCAAATTCTTACTATGCATGCAGTTATCCAGCAGCTACTGAGAAGAGAGAACTGTAGTAGCATAGCACATTTGTGATGTACCTAGATGTTCATTGTGGTAACACCAAAAGATGGCTATAAATTCTAAATTCTGAACCTGTTCTCATTCTTTTGCAGAATACAAGGTAAGAAGGGCTTTTCCAACACTGGAAGAACAATCAGATTCAGCACTTCCTAGCAAGGTTACATGGGTTCCTTTCTTTTATTTTATTTTGTTAATTTTTGTCCCAGTGAAATATTTGTCAAATCAGGATGCAAGTATGTACCATTTTTTAGTAAGTTCCCCATACCACCATTTCCATGCCTCAGAATTGGATACAGCTGGAGTTCATATGCTCTTGTCTTTTTAACAGATTTATCCTTATGAAACACTTATTGTAACAAACCGAGTTCATGTGAAATTGCCTAAGGATGTGGACAGGACCAGGCTGGAGGTAGGAATGATGTTTTCTCGACAGTTTTGCAAGCATTTCTCCCGTTTGCTTACTATCCTGGATATCCCTGTGCCTCAGCAATAGCAGCAAAGAAGAGAGAAGAGAGGAATAACATTATGTATTACATTTTTTTTTCGAAAAAGTCAGTATGTAGGCAATTTAACTAAAAAAATTGGCAAAAAACCTGACAAATATCCGATCAAATGGTGTTTTACAAAGATACGGATGAAACCCATCTGTTTTGGATGATTTTACAAGGTATTGGAAGTTCAGGTGGGGAGTGGGAAAACGTGGAGTTTGTTTTGGTTTGAATTCATGTAAAACCATCCTCACAGAATAACCTAAATATTACAAAAAGGCTCCATTTATCCTGAAAATACATAGAGCTGTGTTTGGTCTGTTGTTTTATTCAGCCTCTCCCTTGGCTGTGTGATCTGTGGTCACTCTACAGCAGCTTTGCTGTATCATCCACATCTCACTTAAATAGAGAAATACAGATATAATTAATCATAACAGAAATATGAGTTTCCAGAGATCTAATCCTGAAGTTGATGTTCAAGCAAAATTCCCAAGGTTGATTTTTGACTGATCAATGATGGATTGAATAAAGACTTGCCTTAACTAACCATCTTTCTGTGAACTACTATTAAGAAGTAGAGATAAAATAAAAAAAAACAAACGTGATAGCAATATTGGACCTTTAGAGAGATTTATATTTTAATAAATTTACTGTTATTTTGAACTTGATAATATGACAAGAAAAGAAGAAAGAAAAATTGCTTTTAGAACAAGAAAGGAGGAAAATCTTTGAAGGAGGAGAAAGTTCCTCATTAAAGATCAGTTTTAAAAAGAATTAATTTACCAAATTTGCATACATGTAGTATGTTTTGAAATTGGTGTTATGCTCTTGAATACTTGAATGTGCTTGTCACTTGATTTCCCAACAAGTAGTGTTGATTTGATTGTAAGGAAAAGAGAGCCTCAGTTATGTGCTGTTTTAAGCATGGTTTATAGCAAGGCATGATAGCAATACTAAAAAGCATGATTAGTCTGGAAAAGGAGCAGGGAGCTGGAGGGATGCTCCTCTGGACATACCCTGTAAAGGATTCTTTTATATATATGTACACACGTGTGTATGTGTGTGTTGAAGAATAGATTCTTTGTTTAAACACAGCAGACTGGTCTGAATAGCAAATGCAGCTCTAAATTGCTTTTTTAAGACAACATATAGTTTGCTTTGGATGGGTCATGCCTGCCCTGGCTGCCATTATCTGTAACTCATACACCATCCTCAGCTGGGATTGCTGTTTGTTTAACTTTGGAGCTGTTCAGTCTGCCTCACACCAGGTGCAGCACAGGGCCTGTTGGCTCAAGGAGCCCAACCACTTCAAAGATCTCACAGAGGTTTGCAAAAAAAGAACAATAAACAAGATCTGCTTCAAACCTGCACCAGAAAAGCAGTGAGGAGACCAGGCCAATCCTGCTGATTGCTGCACTGTGTTAAACATATGTGTCTGCAGGAAGGACTCCTTTGTAGACTGTCTTACATTTAATAGGGATTGGTAGTTTTTTAAAATAATTAAATTATCAGAGTTTTAATAGTACTGTAACTGCTGTAAGAACAGAGGCAGTTGCTTATCTACACATTCAAACCATATGCAGAGTTGAGTGACTGGCACAAACCATTGCCTTCGCTGTCAGCTCTTCCCCTCTTTCTTTACCCTTTCTTCTGTATTACAGAATTACTGAAAATTGCTTTGCATAGAAAAGCAGCTTATCATTATATCATTTTTGTGACAGAAGTAGAAGATAGTAACTTAATTATTGACTTGTGCACTCAGCAGATTTCAGGCTTGGGCAGCACCCAGGACTCAGGGAGCCCAGGACTATGTGGGTTTATAGGTTTGCACAGAAGCAAACTGGCCTTAGAAATGTGGATACAGACAACTGTCTGTTAGCAGAGGGCCCACTTAACATATCTTGGTATCTCCAAGCTTTTGGGGACAGCACTTGGAATATTGAAAGCATATACTAAGGTTATATTTCACCCTTTCTTGAAGTCCATTTCACACTTCCTAGAGGGTGTGATTCAATGCTTGAGATCTCTAAGAGGCAAGTGCTCTTTCCAGTTGGAATTGGTTTCCAGCTGATGTTCTGTTTTCATCCTGTGCATCCAATGTCACTTGTGAAGGGGCTGGATTTTGCCTACAGAAGGGTTTTGCCTGCTAAGCCCATGTATTATTCAAACTGTAGAGTGATACATCTAGGAAAATCTCCTAAGAAGAAATCTGTGTTCTAATATGCCAGTTTTATTCTGATTATTCGTGTGGGCTGAAGCCTCACCTTGCTGTTGCTGCTGCAAATCAGAGCAAGCTCCTGGGTGTGATGGCTGTAGCCAGGGTACAGGTGGTGTCAGTGAAAGGAGACCTGGAGCTTCTGTGCTTCATACCAGCTGTTAAACCTGAAAACAGTCTTTCTGTGTCTGGTACCCACAGAATAGCTGTCACACACATGATGTTTCTGATTTCCTAGTCCATGTAGGAGCAATAAGGTTGACTAAATTTGCATGAGGTCGATTTGTTTAATAGCTGTCTCACAATTTGACTTGAGGCAGCCTCTTCTTTGTAAAACAATTTGTTGTGAACTTTGAATGATCCATCATAGATGTCATGGAAGGGACACTGTTGTTTGTCTATGATTCACTCTTCCAGGGAAAGTCTCCCATATTGAGTGTTCCTATCATAAAAAGTGAACTCAAGTCAATGGTATTAGCTCCTGGGGTCAAATTAAGGGAGGCTACAACAAAACCTTGGCAAATGTTCAAGGACCACAGGAGGGTGGGGGTTTAATGGGTGGTAGTGTTTTCCTAACTTCACTCCCATTGTGAGTATTTTTTAGATTACGCTGTTGTGCAAGAAACTTATTTCAAGGATTATAAAAAATATTTTCCTGTAAAAGTGCATATTTTTCTAAGCCCAAGAGGTATCTAGAGATTAGAAAGGCTTGACTGGTAATAAATGCGTTCAAATAATAGTCATTCTTTCCTCAAAAGTACACGTAACTAAGCATAGAAACACTCAGCATGCTTTTGTTTGCTTCTCTTAACTTAGCAGTGAGACACAAGTACCCAGTTCCTTGTGCTCTTCTGAGATGTTTACACCAACAGTGCACTAATACATGCAGCACCAAGAACTGGTTATAATGAGCAGCCTGCTGATTTTTAAATGAGTTACTTGCAAGTTGGTTTTTGACTGAATAGCCTGGATCTCACTTTTGTGAAAGTCAATTAGAAATGCAAGGAATTTACATAGATAAGGATTTGGCCAAGGAATTTTTGAGGAGTTTCTCTCTGCCACGGTGCTGTTTATTGTAATGTTAGATGAATGGAGCAGCATTCCCACAAGCTATTCTAACAGGAAATAGTGAAGAACAAGTTCATTCACATAACACTGCAGAACAACAAAGCAGTAACAGAGGGGTGGATTATACAGGCTGGGTGGAGAAGAGGAATCGCACCCTCACCGTGTCTGCAGATGACATGAACTTTAGGGAACTGCAACTGATGCTTCAGTGAGCAGAGCCTCTGTTCAGAGGGACCTGGCCAGCTGCAGGAATGGTTGACAGACACTTCATGAAAGTCAGTGAAGATAAATCAATGTTCTTGCACTGGAAACCAAGTAACGCTGTTGATCAGAACAAGATGGGTGGAACAGCTCTGAGGAAAAGCTCCTGATGATGCTGATGGGAAACAAGCTGAAAATGAGCCAGCAGCTCACCTTTGCAGTAAAGGAGTTATAGGGCAGAACATACTCTTCCCAGAAGGTGGCACTGGAAAACCAAGTGGCAACAGTCACAAGTTGCAGGAAAGGAAATAACAATGGGATACAAGGGGAATGTTCCTCACTGGAAGAGTAGCACAGTGAACACGTTGCCCAAGAGGCTTTTGGAGTCTCTACCCCTAAAGGCATGCAAAACACAGCTGGACAAGGCCTTGAGGAATGTAATCTGTTTTGTCTTTATAGTCTTCATGGTCTTTAGAGTTGGGCCTGCCTTGAAAACCTCTGTAAGTCTCTAATTTGCCTAGATTGGTATATTTTGTGAAGATATATTAAATTTACAAACCATGATTAATTGGTGAGTTAGCTGCAATAGCATTTGAAAAAAATACAGACAATTTGGTCTATCTTGGAACTTTTTTATCAATTTTTTTTTTTAATGCAACAGTTAAAATGTAAGTGTCCTAGACTAAAATTCCTCATTTTGGACAACTTAAGTCCCAAATTTTCAAGACTAACACATCACCTTTGGATGGTACACGTTGGCACATTCGTTATCTGCTGCTTCCCAAAGAAAGTTGGGCTTACAGACACTTTCAAATTTCTTGAAACCTCTTCTAAGTACTTGAATACTTCATCATTTGAGCCTTGGGCTCCTAAGAGCATGCACCTGATACTTTTATCTTAGCTTGGATATTGTTTGCCTGTTCTTCAGCCACAACAGTGGGGTTCAGTGCTTGCACATTCAAATTGATAGTTCATGCCCAACTGCATAGATGTATATTTTTTTTCCTTCTGCAGTTGCTTTTATCACAGAATATAAGATTTCTTTTGTGGTCACAGGCTGGTAGTTTTGAAAGCCAATATAGGTAGGATTTTCCATTTGGAAACCATGTTTTAGTGTTTTGATTTGATTTTCTTATCTTAATGTATCTTAGGTTTTTTTAGCTGTTTCTTCTGCATGTCAAAGTTTAAAAGCATTATCCATTCATGCTTATCAAATGCAGTAGAAAGTAAATTATTCCTCTTTTTTTTTGAGCCTGTTCATTCTTTGTTTAACTGAGACAATTGTTAAGGAAAAAGTACTCTGGAATGTCAAGTAGCAAACTTTCATTTGCCACCTTGTTCTCTTGTAAACAGAAATGAGAAATTTAAACATGGGTGCGGTCTTATTTGAACAGAGCACTCGCTTTAAGTCAAACATGCTTTTCCTCCTGGAACTGCTTGTCTGGATTTGCTTTAGGGATAACATTTTTTCCACTAGTTTTCATTCAACAATCACCCTGGGTTCCAGCCATTTGGGCTTCAACCATTTTAGTTGTTTCCAGTAACTGAGCCTGAATTTTTAAGAGCCGAAGCTCCTGGATGTCATTGATACAAGTAGCATTGTGTGTCCCACCTCCCCTGGAGCTCAGATGGGGAAAACGAGAGCAAAACTGGAATGCTGTGTGTTTTGCAGTTTGTAGTTTGGGGCTGGGTGTGAGGTTATGGGCTCACTTCACAATAAAGCTCATAACCTGGGGTGAAAAAGTGCGGGTCACTGACTTCAGTAGAACTACTTCACACTGTTTAACTTGAAAAATACATGTGTGGTATTTCTCATTCTAGGCATGTGCTTGTGTTGTGATCAGTGATGCATGTTTATATCAGATTTCAAAGCCTTTTACAAAAGCAGCCATTATAAAATGAAAATACGCATTAGAATTGATGTGATATGATGTGAAAAGTAATTTCTGTGTGAGTGGAAACACTGTAGGAGTGAACAGAGATTAGATGTGGAACATTTATATTACAGGTCCACTATAGTCCAAATTAAGGGAAACTGGAAAGTCTGCTTTAAGAATAAGGTATTTTTTGCCTAAAACACATGAAAATTTTGAAACTCATTATTTTCTTTCTATTTTCATAAATTATTATGGATTCCAAGGTGGTTTTTTTATTGTTTATGAATTATTTCTTACTTATACAGCATTTTTTATCAACTGTCCATTGGAGGCAATGACTTATGTCAATGTCAGTAATGAAAAAGCTCGTTTGAATGACAGGATGGTGGCATAGATTGTCATCAGAGATGTTCTGTGTCTATGCTATTTAGATAATATATTCATATACCAGAGAGAAAACACTTGCATCAACCCAGCTTTTTGTACCTTCATGGATGAGTCAGCTGGGAAAAAATACTGACTGTACAATGCTCCTACAGAAGATTTTCTGTGTGCCTTGTGATATTTCCCAGGAAGTTAGATTGGAAGTACCCTGCAGTGGTAAAGCTGAGTGGAATGCAGCTTCTCTGTGAGACTTCATGGTACCCTGAAATACTGAATGAGATACAGCCACAGATCCAGGAGCCTTGTAGAGGTGCTTGGGGTGATATGGGCATGGGGAAGGGTCTCAGACTCCTTTCCTCACTGCTTCTATTACACAGCTTTCCCTGAGAACCTTTCTGGGGCCCCCCATTGCTGTGTGGAGGGGATCTACAGCTCCTGCCAGGCTTGGCTGCACAGGGGCTCTATTTGTGTTGTCACTAATTTCCCTTATCTGGGGTGAATGCAGGTGCCTGCTGTCTTATCCTCTGATCAGCAGAGCTGCCTTAGTCATCTTTTGATACCTTTTAAAGTTCATTAGGTGGCAATTCATGCCATTTCTTAACTTTCTCTCCCCAATCACATAATTACTTAATAGTTTCAAATATTTATTGAGCATGAAGCTTAATTAGGCTGTAGATGAGCATAACATTCAATACTCCCTTGGGAATGTGGCACATGGCTAATTACAGCTTTGTAATTAGCCATGCAGCAGGCTTAGAAGAAACCTCTGAAAAGCCTGCTGAGCCCCAGCAGTGCAACAGAAAGAGGGGTGAAGAGTGCAAACCTTGTGAAAGCAAAATGAGGATTCAAAAGTCAATAAAAAAAAAATTCCAGCAAATTTGGATTCACCATCTGAGATTTTCATTTGGGCTAACCTTGAGAGGCATGAGAGAAGGGAGTTGAAGGGCAGTGAAAAAGAGAAAAACTGGAGAGAGGAAGAAGCTATTTGTTTCTAATTGTTGAGATACTTCTACAATCCTGAATCTTACTATAGGAAAAGATTGTATCTCAGCAACAAAGCTTGTGCTCCAACTTGAAGAGCTAAGGTTTGGTTATTTACATGAACACTCCCCTACCTGTGAATAAACCTTTCTCAATAAAACCCTGTTTATTTTGAGTATTCTTCATACTGAAATCTCTGAAGATCCTGTAGCTCTTATTTCTGGATTTTGTGAATCAGAAGTTGGAAGTGTTGCAAGGACTCAGAATAAAAACGAATTGAAGTAGACAGCTCCTTAAAATTACTCTCTATAAAACAGTAGTGCCTCGGAGAGACTGGCTGAAAGAGTCACTACAGATTCAAACAAGGGCAGTGTAGTGCTCAGTTGTCATTTCCCATGAATATAGCAAAACAAAGAGCAAATGAGGTTTTAAATTCCTCTGGGAATTAGGACCTTGATTTTTCTAGTCTACAACTCATCACCTGCTTCAACTCATCACTGAGTTCTTGCATTGTTTCAATATTGACTCAGGAGAAAGTAGGATATCCTCTGAGCTTCCTATATCAGAGCAGGTTTTCACATGAGGACTCCCATCCAATTACTGACACAGAACAGAGATGCTTGTGATGCACGCCCCGGTCACCATCTACTGCAGGATGGCTGCAGGTGAACTGCAATTTTATCTTTCTGTGACTTATTCATACTAATGCCATGTTCCTAAGTGTTGGTTTTGGTTAGGGCATTTTCTTCACGCTAGCTGGTATGGGGCTGTGTTTTGGATTTGTGCTGAGCACAGGGTTGATAATTCAGAGATGTTTTTGTTTTTGCTGAGCGGAGCTTGCACAGAGCCAAGGGCTTTTCTGCCTTTCACATTCCACTCTGGCAGGGAAGTTAGAGGTGAATGGGAGGCTTGGAGGAGACAGAGCCAGGACAGGTGACCCAAACCGACCAAAGAGATAATCCAGACCATGTGACATCATGCTTATATATAAATGTATAAGTGGAGGCTAGAAGGAAAAGGGAATATTGGGAGTTTTTGTCTTCCTAACTAACTGCTATGCATGATGGGCCCTGCTCTCCTGGAGATGGCTGAGCACCTGCCTGCCCATGGGAGGCAGTGAATTAATTCCTTGTTTTGCTTTGCTTGTGTATGTGGCTTTTTCTTTCCCTATTAAACTGTCTTTATCTCAACAAATGCGTTTTCCAGCTTTCACCCTTCCAATTCTTTCCCTGATCCCACTAGTGGGGGCGTGAGTGAATGACTGGTTGCCAGCTGGGGTGAAACCATGACACTAGGTATCAGTTTTGAGCATCTCTGAATTTCATTAAAAACTAAACTATGCTTGGGAAAAAGAAATCTCATTGAATTAAATAAAGATTATAACTCTATTTAGAATTATTACTGGCTTTTTAGTAGACCACAGAAATAGAGACAAGCTTCATTAATTTATAGTGAAAATCACCACTTCTTTCTGAGATAACACTGTGGAGCAAGTATTTGAATGTGTAGTTAATTACTTTTGTTCTGAGAGAGAAAAATGAGGTCATGTCTGTACTGCTCATTTTCATGTTCATGTTTCATAGAGGATGAGGATTTTCTGTTCTAGTGCTTGCAATGCAGTGGAGAGGTTTAGCTCAGCCCTTGCTTAGTTCTGTATATCCTAATAAAAGCCTCAGATTAATACAATTTTATAAAAACAACATGATGCCATAGTCCTTTTGATTGTAGCAATATCACACCTAACTGTATAACAAATGCTGATATTCTGATGCTGAGGTCCAGTACAGCAGTCATTGTAGTGAAGAATCATCTTTAAACTGCTAACCTTATCTTTGAGCAAGGTTTTCAGATAGCATCATGTTAACATCATTATGTAGCTTCACTTACATACAGTGAGTTCGGAGTGTGGGCAGAACAGGGCCTTGGGAGGTCCTCTCCACTCTCCTCAGTGTCTGCAACATGCCCAACCTTGCTGTTGATGCAGAGCAGAGAAAGAGATTGAGTTAAGCTGCCTGAATATGGCCAAACTGTCACAAAGGGAATTAGGAATCACTTACTAGCACACTGTAAAACACCCAGACTTCCTATGTAAACAGGGCCAACTCTAGTAAAAAAAAGGAATGAAGGTTGTTTTTACTAGTAAGTTTGGCCATTCCTTCCTTAAATGGCCCAGTGATGCATTGTTAACATAGCTGGATATTTTAAGCTGATCCATTCCTGAAAAAAAGAAAAAGGAAATCATGTTCTTGGGCTTGTAAAGCATAGCTTCACACATACTCTCACATACCTCAAGATTAATATCTTTCATATTCCCTCCTCATGGTTTTCAATTTCCCTTCTTTTGTTTGACTAATGAGAGAAGGTAACGCTTCAGTTAAGATAAATTAATATTCCAATAGCTGAGAAGAAAGATGAATCAGTCCAGGATATCTTACTGGTGCATTTTTTCTGCCTTTAGGTTTGGGAAGAGCTCTAGATTTTAAATCTTTAAGGAAACCTGTTAGGAAAGTCCCAACAATAGCGCGGGCAAAATTTAGCATCACATATACATAGAAAAGTATAAAAAGTGACCATAAACTTCTCACACTGGTGTAGTCCCCTGGTGTTTAGACCCTTCAAATACTTGTAGATATTACCATATTTTACCTTAGTCATCATTTGGCTGAGTTTAGACATACTTAGTCCTTTTAGTCTTTCCTCATAAATCAAACTGCCACCCATGATTACCTCTGCTTTTATCTGAAGCTTTACCAGTTCAATGACATCTTTCTGGGACTAAGGTTTTATTCCAAATTTGAAGACAGAACTTAAATCATTGCTGCTTCTAGGATCAGTCCCAAATCTAGAGCCTATAGTCCTTAAGAAGGGAATGGTGAAATCTTCTAAGATGCAGGGACAACAGCAGGAAATATGTTACACCGGGGACAGACTGGCATTCTCACAGTTCAGACCAAAGGGAAAATGTTGCCTTCTACCAGAATTATTTTTACATGTGGATAAAGCATTGATGGAGTAAGAAACTGCTAATATGGAAGTCAGTTTGTTAGTCCTTGAGATGAAGGCATATGAGGAAGAAAATTAAAAGCAAAGGAACTCTCTAATTGAATAGATGTGGAAATGAGTGAGCTTATGCTTTCCCCATCTCAGTCACTTTGTCCCTGGGCTGGAAACTGTCAACTGCTTTTAGACTAGGCAGCACCAAATGAGACCTTCTGTGAGGAGGAAAAAATGGTGCTGTTACGAAACAAAACAAAACTTAGGTATAAGAAATAGAAAATGAGTGTATGCAAAGAATGAAGGTGGTGTCATCAAAGGCACAGGCAGAGGAGCACAGTGCACAACTTATTTGTTCTGGCTTGGATAGCTGCATGTGGATCTGAAGCTCACCAAGCCTGAGGACAAAGCAAAAGGATAAATGGCAAAGTACAGCATTGGAGAGGGAAGGGGGATTTGCACAGCTTGTACTGAGACGGGTGGCAAGCTTCATTAGGAGAGGAAGATGTAGCAAATGACTGGCACCCTGGAGGAAAGGGTGATTTAGGGCTCCTTGAGTTTTCCTTCATTGACCTTCAGTACTGGAACAGGTCTGATGAGACTGCAGCAGTTTTCTCATAATACATGGTATAAATTACCTCAGGAAAAGAAAAATGGCAATAACATAGTCCTTTTAAGGTTATATGTTATTTTCTGTGCTTTTGGAAGGTTGGCAAGGTAGCTTTACCTGCAAGGGTATATAGGCTTTCTCATTTTCTCTTTGAGTAAGAACTACAGTTTGCTGCTGCTTTCTCCTGAGTGAGGAGATGTCTCAAGTCTTATCCGCAATCTAGAAAGTAAAATAAAATAAACACACTTTGCTCATCCAGAGTTCTTTTTCAATCCTACAGGCTACAGACATGTTCCTTGCTGTGAGAAGTTGCCAAAGTTAAACTTACTTGCACTTATTGTGAGTTGCTGTCATTTGTCAAATGAAAAGTGAAGGCTCAGTTCCAAGATCTTAGTCATTGTTGTTCTGAATATGTGGAATCTCAAGGGAAAAAAACCCAAGGCTGTTCTTTCTTAAGAAAAAAGGACCCATGAAAACCATTCAAAGTAATTATACATAATGACTTCTTACAAACAATTTCTTTAGTTTTCTTGAGTAAATTGTGTTACAAAGATTAAGTCTTTGTTAATAAAAGGAAACTGAAATTTGACTTACAAATTAATTTGCATATTTACCTTTTCTACCTTTTCTGTGTGGATTCTAATAATTGCCAGAGAATTGTTATCCTATCTCCTTCCAATTCTTTATGTTGGATTTCTTCCCTTTTTCTCAATCTCTTAATTTTTTCTTTCTTTTTTTTTTTTAATATTAAAGCATGAAAACATAAAATAGAAGTGGATTTCTCAACATTTAAAAACCCTCTACTTTATCCAGCCTGAACTTCTGAGTAGAGTCTCTCCCCCTGGATAAGCACATTTTGGATTTCAGAATTTAGCAGTATGCTCTTTCCTTTGTTACAAGATTACTATCAGTGGACCAGTGTGGTGTCCACTGCTCTCATTAAAGATCAAGGCAAAACAAATCCAACTCTAAAATTACATTGTTATCAATCTCTTTAAAGTCCTGGAATAACTTAAATTTGTTTCAATGTACTCTGTCATCAGGCACCCTGGATAAACATACTTTTCCCCAAAAAACATAGCTTCTGCTCAGTTAGAACTATATTGAAAAGATTACTTTTTTCCAAAAGTCACTACTGCCATCAGTAATTTCATTTCCCAGCTACTTTGAGCTCATTTGGTTTTGATGCTGTCTTTTCCAGAAACAATTTTGGAATTTAAATGCAAACCCTAATGCATTATTTTGTGGTGTGTTTTAAAACTTAGGGCAGAAATATTCCTGTGCACAGACAAGCTTAATGATATCATTTGTATTTTCATTTTCAAGAGGCATTTGTCCCCTGAAGAGTTCCAGGAAGTCTTCAAAATGAGTATTGAGGAATTTGATCGTCTGGCACTTTGGAAGCGGAATGACCTGAAGAAAAAGGCCCTGCTTTTCTAAACCCTCCCGGATAAAATATGTGCTTAATCAAAACAAAAATAGCCTTGCCAGAACTATCACATGCACTTGCTGTTGAACCATTGTCCAGCTTCATTGTGTTAGTATGTGTTGGGGAAACAAGACAGATTAGATGGTAATGTGTTGGGATACAGAGAATTTGGTAATCTTGCATTTCCAGCTGGTTTTGTTAGTAACTCCTGGTCCTACCCAGTTTACAATGTGCAAAAAATCTAGCTTTAAATTTATTGTTGCTTGCATTTGTTGCTTGATGCAAATGGAAATTCTGGAAGGAAGAAAAAAAGGTGTAGCTGTACACAGGAAATGCATCCAACATTTTGTTCCATTCAGTTTTATAATGCAATTTTTACAGAATCAATTGAGTAATTATTATAGAAATTTTCCAGCGGGGGATCAGATGCTATTAAAAATATGGTAAAAGCCAAAGAAAAGCATATCTGCAAGCAATTATTGCAATTGTTTATCTGTGGTACTTTTTAAGAATGAAAGCAGAAATATGGAAGCACCTTAATTCTACTTCTTATATTTAAACACAGCATACTCTTTAAAAGATCATATTTGTCTAGAAGGTAACTAGCTATCTTTAATTACAACACCAGAGTTTTTATTTTATTAAGAATATATTGTGACATAAAATGGTTATAGTTACTAAAATGTATACAGACCTACTAAGATTTAGTCCCATTCATCAGGAAAACTGAAGCCTTATACAAAACTGGTTTAAGAGTGTATTGTGCCAGTTGACTATGTTTTCCTACTAGTTTGGGGTGTTTGAAGAATGGGTTTTTTACATTTCATGCTGATAAAATACCATGTAATCTTAATTACTATGTAGATAGATATATCTATCTATACAAGAATTATTTTCATTAATATATGTCCTAAGTGAAGGCATTCTTACTTTCTCAACTTTCCAGCTTTACACAGTAAGCCATGAGAACTGTGATGGCATTTGGTAGATGTGGAAGTGGAACAGTTCAGCATAAAATGTAACAAAAAAGCTTGATGTGCTCTATCAATAATACAGACAATTAGAATCAAATACATAAAACCCTCATGCATTACTATTTGCATGTTTCTGTACAAGTCAATTTGAAAGAAAACAAACTATGTGATACTGGTGCAGTACCTTGAAACTATCTTAAATAACAAGCAAAGCTAACAAAA
Source organism: Cettia cetti (assembly GCA_013401135.1). Classification (NCBI taxonomy): domain Eukaryota; kingdom Metazoa; phylum Chordata; class Aves; order Passeriformes; family Sylviidae; genus Cettia; species Cettia cetti. The sequence goes on from VZUI01040575.1 coordinate 172,759, forward strand.
TCTAAGCATTTGATGTAAGTGTTAGACCTTAATATCTCTTCCAGCTGAAAGACTGTATTAAATTTAATAGTATCATTTGGTCAGAGGTATGGTTGCTGACAAAGAAAGTTTTAAAGTGAGTTGCTAGTTTTGTGTGATACTAAATGAGCATTACAAAAAGTACATTTTTCAGCCATGTGTCAGTATTCTGCATTTTTACTGCCTTGGATGTTTGTACTCACCTTCTATTTCACTATGTCTTTTTGCATTTCCTTAAGGTAACTGGTTAATATATGCACTACAACACACTATTTCAACTGACCCAGCATTGGAAAAATCATAGCATTGAACATGCCTTCTTCCAACTAACTTTAAAAGTCCATGCTGTTGGAAATAAATATTTTCTCATGACATAAATGTTTTGTCTGATGATACAAATGTTAAAAAAAAATCATTAAAACAAAGACATAACTGAATGACTTTGCTAATGTGTGTATAATTTTTTAGATAATATTGCTGCTCTGGATAGGGTCTTCCTGTGATATTAATGTAAATAATACCTAATTTGCATTAAATTTGCTCGCTGAGGAGGGCGCTGAATGTACCTCTGAATGTCAAGTTACTGTAAAGTTGGTCTTGATTTAAACAATGCATCAAGCAACTGTCATGTCTCACCAAGGAAAAGTTGCTTCACTGGTGGTATGCAGAACCATCAGCCTGTGCACAGAACCATTAGCCAGTTTCAAATGACAGCTCCTGATCACATGTAGACCACATCCATAATGCTCCTCAACCTTGGAATAGCTTGTTGCATTGTTTTGTGAAAACTGGCAGCCCATTGAAATGGGCCAATCCTAAATGTGACCAGCAGGGTCCATTGCAACTACAAAAAACTAAATCCAGGAGAATTGGAGAACTATTATGAGAAAGCTTGACCTTGGCAATGAATACTCTTCTCATCCACATGTTCCTGGGTCATCATATTGATTACAGGCATCTTCTCAGTGATTAAGAAAATCGCAGATTGATCAAAGAAATCCGTATATAAGTGTAGATCAGGTACAGTATGGATTTTCATAAATCAATAATCATAATTCAAAAAATTTTTAACCACAGCAGCTTTTGTACTGGTGTAGGATTCAACCTATACTATAAGGAAAAAGTGCATTGCTGAGCACCACAGGCAATCGACAGCTCTGTGCTGCTCCACTGTTCTATGCAACAGTAGCTGTGTGGCTGATGACAAGTGAGGATGGTGAGCTCACATGAGCTGTTTGACCCATTTACACTCTTTTGAGACAGTTCATCTGGTATAATGTCAAACCTTAAAGGTCCTTGTCCTATCTGAGCTAAACCAGGTACAGCTCTTGTTTTATATACCCCCATCTAGACTTTTTAGCTCACAAGCATCAGTTCTTATCACAATGCCCAACTCTATTAGGAGTTGTACCCCTTCCTCTTTCTATATTTGCTGACAAATTCCTTTGCTATTCTGTGCTTCCTTTTATGGTCAGTGAAGAGAAAAAACACTCTCCATTCATGTCCTAATGTTCAAAATGTGAGATGAATTGCCCCTATCATATTCCTGTCCACTGAATATAAAGAAAGGCAGTCCCTCTGCAGAAGTACACATTGCAGGCTAACTTTGGATGAAATTAATTCTATGCCTACAGTCTGTTGGGGGAAACAAGCCAGTTTTTACCAAGTCAGTGGAATACCAGTCTGAACTACCACTGGCAGTTCCTAGACCATGTTACCAAATCACTTTCAAGCAATCAGAAAAGTACTTTGAGTTGCACAGATCTCACAAAACTCCCTAACACAGTAATTTTTTGTGCTCGTTATACTATTCACTAAACAGGCATGCATTCAGTGCCAAACACGCAAAAATGTTTTAGAAGACAGTCAGTTTATCAACTTACATTCCTACTACCAGCCAAAACCAAAAAGGAATTTTGGCTTCCATACACAAAACCTTTGCTGACTTTAGATGAACAAGTACTCTTGTGTGTCCTTACTTCATTTCCATGCAAGTTTGAAATGGTCTATACATGTCTGTTCTGTGCAAAGGTGGCACAACTCGGTAAGCTGTTCGTTTTTTCACATGGTACATGCCAGTGTATCACTCTGTATTTAAAGCACCTACTGTCATATGGTGCAGTGACCTATTCAGTTATGCTCTCTAGCCTAACTAAATTCACATTTACAGTATGATATTGTGTGCTGGATTTGGCACCAGCCAAATATACCAGTGTAAAAGGGCCATAAAGTGAGTAGCGTTGTAATTTACTTCACTGCTAAGTTGTCTGTACATCACCTAAACTCCATAAACCAAACCATGGTATACCAGAGAATACAAGATTTCTGTTTCTAAAATCTATCATGTTTTCCCCATTTAAAAAATTCAGATTGGAATTTCAGCCATGTAGTTTTCTTTCAGAAACTTTGAGTGTCTAATTAAATGTGAATAGACTGACATGTGCGTAGTAAATATTCAGGTTTATTTTAATATGGTTCCATATGCTAATCTTATACAGTATTATGAAATAAAAAAGGCATTTAGAGTAATGAGATAAGACTTTGCCAGAATTTTCCATCTGATAGTGTGGTCTGGTGTTGGCAGTAAAAAAACAAGTCTCGACAAATCATAGGCTGTTTTTCAGATAATGCTTTTTAAAGTTATTAAGTTACTATTCTGTAGTCTTGTTTTCAAGGACATGCTGCCTTTCAACATTTTTGTAAGTATGGATGTGGCTATGCAGCTCAAAAGGATCAATATAGCTCTTGGAGAAACTTATTTTGATATGTATACAAGAAGCAGGGGAATTCTGTCAGAGATTTCATTTTCGTTTTTGGATCTGAGCTGCATGTCTCAGCTGCTCATGTCAAGCCTATGTATGACCTAATTCTCACCTCATGTATTTTAAAGAAGACATGTCTCAAACTCAGCAGTGAAAGAGCCAGCATTTTATCATCAGTCTTTGAGACAAAGGAATATGTGGAGTTTTGTGGTTGATGAAGGAATATCTGACCAACAATTCCAGATAGGAAACTAGGCATGTCAGGTTACCATTATAGCTGTCTGAGAAGGCTGTACATTTTTGTCTGACCTTCTGCTATTTCTTTTCCTCATGGTTCAGGGGAGAACTCTGAAACCTGTAATTGCAGAAACAAGAAAATACCTATTTGTGAGAGTACCTGGAGTCTAATAACCCTTTGAAACAAGGCTAATTTTACATGAACAAAAAAGATACATTTCAGACCAAGAGAGATGCCTGGTCTTACATTCTGCATTTTGATTTTGAGAAGCCATCTATTTGACATTTCCCAAATCTTACCAAGACAGACCAATTGTTTGACTAACCTTTTCAAGTTCTGCAGGAAAATGCTGTTCTGTTGTTTGCAGATGAGCTAGATGAGATCCAAGGCACTTCTGTCTGGCTCTCAACTCTGGTGCATGAGCTTCAAAGTGTCCTTATATTCATATTCTCCTGCCCCTTTGATTTGTGTGTGAGGAAAAGGACAGGGTCATTTTATATGCTTCCTAAAACCTCAACTGACTTTTGACCAGTGTGATTACTTGGTAGGTCACAATTGTGGCTACCATTTTTCATATATCTTGAGTAGCTGAAAAGAAAAAAAAAAAAAAAAGAGATGACTGTTATTAATATCACAATGACAGATGTGACTGTCTTGTACACATAAAATTATATATCCCTTGCATCCCTTCTTAATATCCAAGCTGCCTCTGAGGAATGGCTAAAACCTTAAAGGCTCATAGAAGATGCTGGCTCAAGCTTTTTGATTCTTTGTATTCCTTCTCACTTTTTCTGGTCTGTGAAAAGCCATGTTAGAAAAAGTGGCACTCAGTACAAGTGCATGGCCATGAAAAGTGAGATCTCAGTAATTTAACTCCCAGGTAATGAAGCACCCACAGCAAATTGCAGTTTGTTATGTTATTGCAGCAGGTTGTTACTCCTCCTCACAACCACCATCTCTGTGAATTACAGCTTGGAGAAGTTAGTTCTAAATGCTGCTACTTTTCATAATTTAGGACATTTTCTTCCTTCCCCTCAGTGTTTGACATCTGTGCACACAGGTGCACTGGTGTAAGTAGGTAGGTTCCATGGTTGTAATGCTTGGGCAGGTGTCTGCAGCACCCCAGCAGCGGTGACCAGCCAGTCCTTCCCTGCCCATCTGCAAGCAGCAGCTCCGGAGTGATCAGGAGGAAACCAAAACCAGGCAAAAGCAACGTGTCCCACACAGGTAAATAAATATATCATAATTTGGGCATTAGTATCCCAGCCATTATGTATTTGCCTTTTGTTACAAGTCTGGATACAGCTGATTTCTGGTTTAGAATCTGATTACAGTTGTATCATGGATGGTTTGCTGTTGATAATGCTTTCTTTTATTACATCCTCTACCTCGTCTCTCCACTAAAAATTGCCATGTTTTTTATTTCTTTCAAGATTAAAACCTTTTTTTGCCCTTGATAGTTCTTCTGCAAATTTGTCTTAGCCCACTGTACCTTGTGTTCAGGAATGGTCTGATAGAATAAAGGCGTCCTATTTGCCATGTTATGTTAAGCACTATAACTTTTTTTTGGGGGGGAGGCAGGGTGGGGTGAGTGTTGGGGAAGAAGAAAACTAAGAATGTCTTTGACTTTTTTTATTACAAATCTACATTATGCTGATGCCTTGCTTGACCTAACCTCACTTTCGCAAACTGCTGGGGGTTTTTTTCAATCCAAGTGGACACAACTCTGAACTCTGACATGATTCATTATTAGTTCTCACACTACCACCATAATTTTTTTCTATTAACTTAAAATTAGGAAGGCACCATGATTGATAGCAAATTAAACAACTGAGGTTGTTAATGGTCTGTCTGAACTTCCTTTCAGTTCTCTGACCTGGAATAATTCACTTGAGGATCATGGTTAAAACTCTTCATGTCACTTGACAATTTTCCTAGTCAGACTTTTAAATAAAAATTCTCTCAAGTTATGGATGTGGAGCATAAACACTTTGAGCTCCCCATTTTTTCCCCAATTTTATAACAGACATTTTTCATCTGACAATTAGCTTTTGACAGATGGAAGTGCCAGGAGGACTGTATGAATTGCTGTAAAAGGATCAAATTCTTCAAAATGCATTTTTTTGTCTTAATCCTTTTTTTTTTGAGTATGATAACTAATTCTTTTTGTAGTGCAATAAAATAATAAAATAATCAAAGACTACTGAAGTAATTTACTCCATTGTAAATGGCACAGGGGACAATAAAAATACAGAATAGAAGCTAAAATTTATGTTTCAATAGGATTCCATTTTTGGCCAATGTTGCTTGAATTCAAAGAAAACAGGGGCAAGGAGGCAAGCCTTAGAGGAAATCTTCCCCTATTGTATTCAACTGTAACATAACTTTTAAATTTATAAGTAAAATTACAAGAATAGGATTTTTTTTCAAGTTAGTAATACCCAATGGCAGAGCTACTTTTCAGTGATTGTGAGGGCTTAATATACATTTAATAAAAGGATGTTAGCATAGTATTTTGAAAATGTCAGTAACTAAATGCTAATCCCACTGAAATCACTGGCATTCGTACCTGCACCAGAGCGCAAAGGTCAGGTTATACAGAATTTCTTCCAAAACTGAAATCAGAAGGAAGGATTGTTTGCCTATGTTTAGTTCAAACAGAAGAATGTAAGTGGAAAGTAACTATTTTTACCTGCACATTAGGATTCTGTAAAATGTATATTATCCATTTTTATATATTCCCTCCTTTGTCCTGATTCAAAATCAAGAACCTAATTTAAGATACATCTCTGTGAATTTATTTGCAGATAGTTGTGTTACTCAGACTACCTATCTGTGTGGAGAGTAAGGAGAGGCCTGTGCATTATAGAAAAGCAGCATAATCCCTCCTCTTGAAGTTTATATAATGCACACTTCTTCAAATTTGCTTTTTGCACAAAGGTGAATGGCATTTCTGCTGTGTATATCCTTTTGGGGCATATATGTACTCAGCACTGTAAGATTCCTGAAACAAATTTTTCAAGTGTATCTGAAATATAATTAGTTTTCCCCCCAGTGGACCTGAAAATTGTGTTGGACCCAAGAAGAAATAACTCATGATACTCTTCTAAAAAAAAAATCAAAAAGATGCTGAGTATTAGGTTCTTAATAACAATAACAATAGTTTCTGCTGTAACAGGACCACAGTATACAGTAAGAAAGGGAAAATTACCCTGTCTTTATCAAGAGCTTTTTTCTATTTGTAAAATACATTTATTCCTAGTCTGTAAATGCCTTGTGTCTGAGACAACTGCAGAAACAGTGATGTTTTCCTAACTGAAAAATTTCGAAGTAACAGAAGAATACTTCTGTTCTAAAAAGCCGTAACTTGCCTCCTGTTTTGAAATCCTGCCATCAATATGTTTTACTGAAGAGAGTGGCAGTTGCTGTAATGTCACTCCATCTCTTGACAGCCCAGATTGCACGGTATTTTTGTCTGCTTTTCCCTCTTCCCTGAGACCATCCATCCCCCCCGGCAACATGACGTGAAGGCAGGAGGTGGGACACATCAGGAGGCAGCTGCAGCAAGGTTTTCTCCAGGGAGCCTCACCTCCCCTGCCTCACACACCAGTGTCACAGGGCGATGTGGGGTCTCACATGAAGTCAATATTTTGCCAATTCTAGGCTTTTTTTGTCTGCTCAACCCTCCTTCCAAAGAAAAGAAAGAAAAAATCCAAAAGAGGCAAATTATTTAATGGTCTTTCTGATACCAAATATCAAAAACATACAGGCTTTTCCTTACAGCTATGATTTCACTTTAAGGTACTGAAAAAAAGAACATAATCTTGTACAGGAACTTTGAAAGGTCTTACTGAAAAGTATTGAGCAGACTTTCAGGGAATACCAGTCATCACTTACAGCATCCAATAGGTTTTCTTACACTTGTTTTCACAATAGGATGTTGTTGAGTTTTTGGGGCCTCTTAAACTAGTGAGTTGTCAGGTTATGGACTCAGTCCAAGGCAGATTTGAAGTGGAATTGAGTGCATCTTTAAAAACTGACCCTTATTTCTAAATGCCTAAAGTAATGTTTTCCTCCCTTTTTATATTTAAGTGAGCCAAATCCAAATTGCTTGGAATACCTTACAAGACATAAATCACAACAAATGGTTGGAGATTTCTCATTCCTGTGTTTCTCAGATTTCATCCAATGTTGATTTTCCAAGGGAAAAATATCTTAAAATATGCATAAATAACTCTTTTAAGCATATCCTTAAGATAATAAATATGGTCTATCATTGTCATGACTTTTCTGTTACAACACACTACAGATTATCTGACGGTTAAAGTCCTAGTCTTGTAAACAACTCTATTTGGATACTTTACTGCTGGGACTACTTGATTATTTTATTTTTCTTTGCTCTGATTATTTTCTTTTCTTTTGTGGTAACCAGTGCTAAAAAGATTACAGGAAGATAAGGGATCCCCATGACTAAGCTTCACCAAGTCCTGCCTAAAGCTTGTGAAGATTATTTCTACAGTAATGCAGTTACCCTTGATAGAGTGGAACTGTATAGTGAATTATTGAGAATAAAGACAGTTTGGAACATTGCATGAATATTTGGTCTTAAAGCTAAAAAGTGCTTTTTCAAGCTGGAGGACATGTATTTCAAATAGGGACATTTACACAGATTTTCTTTCTGTTACTTTGTGTTAAAAGATGATTAGTTTAAGAAGTTTATTTGGTGCAAAATATGACATACAGTTACTGTGGACCACAGATTTCCCTTAAATTATGTGACTTCAGTTTCCATGCAAGCAATTCCTTAGGAATCATTTGATTTATTTTGCTGACACTGTTTTCAAGGTGAATAATATGCTGTTCTTTTTAATTCTATAAAATAGAATTTGTATTTAAGTAGTGTCATTAAAGATTAATAGAAAAGAAATTAAATGAATCACTAAGTTGTATTTTGCAGCTGAAGTAGCTTATGGAATGCATATGTACAAAGTAAATAGTAGGGGAGTAATGCTAAGTGTAGCACTGTGAAAACTAAGAATTCAAATAAGAAAAAAATAGTCCTTTTGAGCCCTTCAGCCTGAGAGAGAGTTTGTCCATGAGGAATAGCTTGTGCTGTTTGATGATTGTCTTCATGATAGATGGCCCATTATTTTAGTCCCTATGGAGTTACCACCACAAGACATGAAGTCTTTACCAATCTCTCCAATAGCCTAAGGACTAATCCTTAAATTATCTCACTTTCATATCTGATAGAGGGCATAAAGTGCTTATTTTCTCGCTGATCTTGTGATGACTCTCTCTCATCTGTGTTTGTCTGCTGATCAGCTTCCTAACTTCTTCAGGACATTTCTGTGGAAGAAATACTCTGAAGTGTTGCTAGAACCAAGCACCCTGTTCACAGACCTCAGCACATCTTAGGGCAGGCAGAGGCTGAAGTGTTACTTAATGTGATGTGTTCATTAAAATTTTTAAAAGAACTAGAGGCAATAAAGCCAGCAAACACTGGAAGTACTCACTGCAAGCATACAAATCAGTGCTACTGTGCAGATTGCACTGTATGCGCCACAGCAGCCAAGGGCTAGGTTTTACAGCAAAGTACTGGATTGTTCTCCCTAGAGATCATATTTTACAGGTCCTGATACAAATTAAGTAGCTTAAAGAGAGCAATAGCTGCAAGGAATTGAGCCGTGGAGAAGAGGAGCTATGGTTTAATTTCTTCAAGACCGACTAAGCACTTTACTATTGCCTGAAAATCAGTACTTCTAAGTACTCCAAAGCACCCCCCCTTGCCAACTCCCAACAAGCAGAATACAAAAAGGCAGGTAGGAGCAGGCTCCTGCTAGAATAACTCATTCAGTAGGCAAGTCCTTCCCTGCCCATACCCAAAGGCATAGAAGAAAGAGAACAGCTGAAAGTGATATTTTAGGTTAAGTAAAGTTTGTTGAAAAGGTTGGGGTGTGAATTCAGCTCTCCTGTTTTAGGCTGTGAAGATCTCATGCATATCCTAAGTGGCCACACACTACATGCTGACTAAATAGAATTTTCCCTCGTCAAACCTGTTACATTTGGTATCATCTTCTTGGAATGATTAAGGATGATGAAACAGGACAGAAGAGCACATTAAACCTGGCCAGAACAAACCAAGTTTTATTAATCAAATTTTAAGGTGCTTGACGAGTTGCATACTCTCTGGTACAAAGCTACAAGCTTGTACAGAATTATGTACTTGCATGTCTAATGTTCCCCAAATATTTCTCACAAGAACACACTTGTGCATCCAACTGTTAGAGCTGAAGTTAAAGAACAGGCGTTTGGACATTAGCCAGACTAAAGACAAAGTTGCCTTAACTAATGTTATTCCTTTAGTGATATTCTTCTGTGGCCTCAGGTTTCCAGTTTCCACTAAACTAAGATGATGGAACCAGGTGTTAAATTTGTGTTGTGTTTGTGCATGATTTTACACCATTTCAACAAAAGAGTTTAAATTTTAGATAAATGCAGACATGCTCATTATGCCCCAAATCCATGTTATTCCTCCAGTGCTCAGTGCCCAGGTCACAGCATCTCTGGGCAGGAATGGGGAGGGCACGGGCTGCACTGAGGCTCCCTCTGTGATATCGCAGTATTCCAGCATTTAATCCGCGAACAAGCCTCCGACCCCAGGGAGGCGTTACTGTAGGGCAAGAAGCCCAGGTTTGATCTGCCAGCATCTGCCTCGCAAGGCGCACTTCAGCTCACCTGCCCCTGCCCGGGGGCTGCTGCGCCCCCCCCGCCTTTGTTCCGCTGGCTCCGCCTCGGCGCTGTCCCCTCCCCGCGGGGCGGGCCCGGGCCCGGGGGCGGTGGGAGCGGGCGGCTGCTCCCGCCCCGCTGTCCCCTCCCCGCTGTCCCCTCCCGGTGCGGCGCTGGCTGCGCTCCGCGGCAGAGCGGGGCTGCGGGAGGAGCCGTGCTCGGAGCCGTGCTCGGAGCCGCGCTCGGCCGCTTTGTGCCGGCAGCCGCCGCAGGACGGCCGCTAAGGTAGGAGGGCTCCGGCCGCGCTCGCTCCCCGCCCGCCACGGGCAGCATCCCTGCCGAGCTCCGCGGGCCGAGGGGGAGCATAGGAGGAAAAGAGGGAGGAGAAGGGCTGGATTCAGTAGTGGGCTTTTTCAGCAGCTGCTTCGCTGCTGCTCCAGGCAGCCCCGTGCTTGGAAAGCTGTGGGATTACTGGGAAAAAAAAGAAAAAAATAGAAAAATAGTCTCACTCGTTTTCTTGGCCGGGAGCAGCACATGGAAAGAGCTGGGAGGGAACCCGGTTATCGGGCGGCGGCGGCGGCTTCTGCCCGGGCTTTGGAAGGGCAGGAACCCAGCCGAGATCCTCCTGCAGGAACGCAGCCCTCCGTCCGCCATCCCGAAACTCACATCCCTTCCCGGGAAAGGCACCGGCCAGGCAGCCGCGCTGCTGCTTTGTACCACTGCGAGCTTCCTTATTTTCTGCCTTTTGAGGTGGGCAGAGATGGTCTCGCTGCAGGCTTGGCCATTTGATCCTGTTTTATCATAGCCGAGAGATTGCATCATGTTACAGTCGTGGAGTCAGTCAGGGCAAAGGCGAACAGAACCATCTTTCCAGATCCATTCCGCTGGCTTCCCGGGCCGACCCCCTCCTTGATTTCCTGTTGAACGGAGGTTCGAGCTGAGGAGCAGCCTGCCATTGGAGGCTGGGGGGGGACAGGTCACAGCGACGTGGTTCGATTTCTTCCACTGAGAGGTTTTTTGGAAACTCAAGTTTGTCGGTTCTACGCGCGGTATGTGTCTTGTGTTGAGGGGTTAGAGGAAACTTGCCAAAGATTTAGGCGGTAGGAAAATAATGGGCGGCAAAAGAGCCAGATAAACGCCAAAAGCAGGAGTAGCTCCATAAGCTGAAAACTGGAGTGGCAGGAGGTGATTGGATTCAGGCAGGCATCCCTCGGCAACCCGGGCATTCACCTGCCCTAAAGGACAGGGTAGTTGAGTAAATGCACACTCTAAAAGGCAATTTACTCTGAAAAGCAAGACAAGGCACATGTGAGAAACAGAGAAGTATTTAGCTCATGTCCCCTCTGGATCCTTTATGATCAGTTTGATGCAAACACTTGGTGTGCCTGTGCCTGTTCTGTTTATTGTATTACTGAAGTTTGAGGCTGAGATCCAACTATGAAATGATAAATCTCAAAGCCAGAGAAAACCAATTAAATAATGTCCTTCAGTCCAGAGCTTCTTAAGATGACAGATTCTGCTGTTCTTTGTGCAGTTCTTTGTTTTGTTCCACGGGGAGAAAAATGTCATGGCACGGCTTGGTTCAATTCTCAGAGGTATCCGTAACAATTAATGATTATTCCGTAACTAGTGTCTCGCCCTTGCAGGTGCTCTGCTGCTGTTTGCTCCAAGTGTTACAGGGCCACTCTTTTAGTTCATGAAAATAATAGTATTATGAACCTTTTTTGTGTTCCTTTCTGAGAATGGTCGGTGCAGGGGCACAAGAGAACAGCTTGGCAGCCAGATGGATCTATCCATCAATGCTCCCCTATATGGGCACTTGGTGCCCCTCCGTCATCCCTTATGCCTCCTGGTGGTTTCCATGGGAAGAACTACACAATTACTTTCTTTTTTGAACAAACCATTTTTCCTTTTAGAGGTGATGTAAAAGAAGAGCAAATGCTACATTAGAGCTAGAGGGAGAGCATCCTGTGTTTCTGGGGCTGTAAGGCACCACATGGGTTTAAGAAGAATTTGAAATGGGTTTGAAAAAGAAGGATCTACAGTTTTCTTTGTGTGTCAGCCAGTGATTGCAGAGACAAGCCGGCAAACAGAACAATGAGCAGATACTCGCTATCTTAGGTGATATGTGGCACTGTTTGGTGTTTCCTAGGAAATTTGTCATCAAAAGGCAAAGTGTTATGTTGTGTTCCTGTGTCTTGGGTAGACTTTTACATGAAGGGATTTTCAAGGTGGGGTTGAAATTTTGTATTAAAGCATTGCCAACAAGGAAGGGGGTAAGATGCAAGATTTCAATAGATCAACCACTCACACTATTTTAAAATTTTACAATCTTAGTGAAAGATGATTTTCCTTTTCCTCTCCTAAAGCTCTCAGAGTTTAAGAGATACAGTCTGAAACCTAAAACCCAAAGTCAAATATTAAAGCCTCAGTGGGACAGGCTGTGTTTGGTACATGTATGACTATGACTAATTGTGCTCTTCTTTTCAGTGGGCAAAGGCAGCTTGCTCTAAGACCAGGATTTGTCTTGTCCTGCTGCTTGCTGCAGTCTCCCTTGTGACATTGCCTCAGGACAAAGAGCCAGTGGTTCAGGGCAGGTTGATCGTATCAGGAGTCGACCGGTTTAATTTCCATCCATTTTCAAAAGTTTTGTGTCTGATAGGTCAGTCAGTGGGAGTGTGGTGTCAGGAGCCCGCCTGGTTAACCGCTTTGTTCAAAGCTGTGCTCTTTGTTTCCTGAGGAGGGGTCGAGGAGGAGGAGGAGGAGGAGGAAGGGATGTATTTTATATTCATTTGCAGGAGATCTCCTGCTGAGGTGGGAGGGAGGGATGCAAAGACTTGTACCTCCAAACTCCTGTACAGTTTAGTGCACTCTATGCTATTATGGGTTAGTCACAGTAAAGTGTACTGTGGCAATATTTCCAAAAAATTATGCATCCCTTCCAGCTATGCAGTTCAACTGGTTTTAGATGTGAATGACACCTAGCTACTGGTGTGGTTCTGACTTCTCTGACTCATCACTTCATTGACAGATTTCATCTGGTATAGAAACTGTCTGTCTGGGCTGGGCAGGTGACTGTGTTACACACTCCATAGGTATTATTCCAGATTAATATACTTCTAATGTAAAGTGTTCTTAGGCTCACAGTTGAACTCTTCATAGTCAGACCCAAGAAGAGTAATAGAAACATGGAAGTCATCCAGAGGACTGCAGGTACTGTAAACTGCTGAGCTTTTAGTGAAGGACTGAAAAAGCCAGATCTTAAATGTACTCCTCTGTCTATAAGGGTTGTCTAAGAGGAATTAGTTTTAGGAATTAGTTTCCCTACTATGAAGCACCCTAAGCTGACCTTAGAGCAATTTAAGTTTCCAAGACAATACCAGATGTCTTTCTGGGGAGTGTCTGCTTGAAGCAATACTGAGAACAGTCTGTCCACACAGTATGAGCAGGTAGGAAGACACGTAGCTGCAATGGCACGGGGGTGACCCTGAGCTCTGAGTGCAGGGGTTACACAGCATGACTGTCTCACTGCACCAGCCTATCTATGCACACATGAAGGCCTGCCATTTGTAGTGCATCAGTGCTCTAAAATACTATGTGTAGATTAAATTGCTCTTACTTTGCTAGATGATCTTTAAGGTCCCTCCGAACCCAAACCGTTCTATGGTACTCTGTGATCAGAAGTTAACTCTAAACTCTCCAGGTCATAAAAGACATGCTGCCATGAGTAATGGTAATGAATAGTATTGCAAGAACATAAATTGGGTTTGTGCAGTGGGGGATATCTCATAGCAGGTAACAGCCTGTTGTGACATAATCTCTATTTTCCAGACATATGGCAAGAAATTAAACCTGAATGGCAGAACTGCCATTGGTTTCCCCTTTGCCATGTTAGCAAAAAGTCAGTCATGACTTAGTGTGTGTAGTAAGGTTTGACTGCCAAAGGTGCTGAGCACCCTTAACACAAAAATGTCCAAATGGGCTGCTGGTGGTTACCTCTCTTAGAGTATGTCTTGGAGAATACAGGAGGCTGTGAAAAGGATAAATCAATATCTATTTTGCCAATGTTCATCAAGAAATCTAGGAAAGAAATTCCTGAGAGGATTTTTTTAATCACTTGGATCTTGTATAGATACTGCTCTTTACACATATTAGTATTTTAAAAATTAGTGGTATATGTTTGGCAGTAAAAGGAGCAAACTGATAGGCTGTCTTTTCTAAATCTCTTTCCTAAACTGAAAAAGGAAAAAAAAAGAAATCAACATATTTTTCCTTTTATGGTGACATAGTGGTGGGATTTTTTGACTGTCTGGGGAATTTCTGCTGCCGAGATCCCTCTGCCATTTTGTAGTTTTGAGCTGAGTGATAAAGGCTGTCTTTCTCTAAGACAGATGTTGGTAATGGCCTTACTGTGCCAAAGTCTTTGTTAAAACAAAATGCTGAATACAAATTTTTCCATCCATTCATAGTGCCAGAAAAGGGTACACAAGTGGTTTAAAATTTAATCTGTAATGTAGCTGATAACTTAAAGAAAACAACATCTTACCCCCAAGAAATACAACACTGTATGTGAGGTAATTGCTATGAGTTACACTGAATATATATTATTCATTAGGGGACTGTCATTATATCATGCATGTGAATTCCCCAAAGTCTCTTATCAGTGTCCTCATCACATCTCAACATTTATGGAAAAGAGGATTTTGGTGTCCCACTTGACTGACTGATGGTCTGGCTTGCTAGTAGCCACTTCTAGTGAGCATGCTTGCCTTGTTCATTTAAAATGAATAGACTTTGGGAAAGGAGCTATCAGAGATAGCACTCCTTCACAGGGAATATGTAGTGGTATGTTATCTCACTTTTGCAGAAGAGCAAATAGTAAAAGCTTTTTCATATGCAGCTTTCATGTTAAACTACTCTGCACTGTCTTCAAAGTATAAAGGCTCAATATTTGGCCAATTGCTGTGGATAGATTTTTTTTTTTTTTCCGGTCCATTAAAGGATGTTTAAGTATCTGTTTGAAACTTATCTGGTCTCTTATCGGTTACACATGCCTATGGCATTCCTGTTAGAAATTGGAAGAGAGGAGAAGGCAAGGTAAGGACAGAATTTCCCTGTTATTAGCAATTAGTGGATCCAGATATTATTTTCCTGTACCATTTTTGCCAGGAGCAGCTGCAAAGAGGGAATTACACTGTGACCTTCACAGCACTTCCTAGTGCTGTCATCAATCAGATCTGGCAGGAGCTTTATCACATCTATCAGTGTGGCTCATAAGCCACATGCTGTCTAGTCTGGGGGAAAAACAAACAAACAATGGGAGCTACTGTAGGGTTTGTTTAAAATAAAACAACCAGGGGTGAGCTTTTCCCATATGTGCCAGCTTTTTTGCTGTGTGCTGTTGGGCTGATTAATAAAAGATGATGATTGTGAAGCAGTGGAAGAGACTTTCACTACATTTCAATGGCACTGGCAACTCATTCACAAGCATTTGCAGCTTCAGCCTTTATCAGGTGATGCTCTTCAGTCCCATTCTAGTCCTCAGCATTATTTTTACAAAGCAATTTATGCAGTTAGATTAATTTGGGCATTTTCTACATGGGTAAGTGTTACAGAATAAGTGTTTTCAGACTTCTCTGATTCTTATATGAAATAACATAGCTTTCTCAGATTAAGTGGTTTGTGCTTTTTATTCCTTTTTTTTTTTTTTTTTCTTGGTGGAATCGTGTGTGCCTTTGCTACTCTAGGTCTCTTCCAGAGGTGAGTTCATAATGTAGCAGGCAAAGTCAGCTGATCAGCTGCAATGTCTCCCTTTTCAGCATGATGCAAAACATTATTAACACCTTGTAAGTGGCTGGTTGGTTTTCTGTTTGGTTGGTTGATTTTCCCTATTGATCTTGGTATGGTTGTGGAGTTTTACTAAAATTTAAAACAACATTTTGTGTTCTTACATTTTTTCATTGTTAAACCAAGTTCACTGCAGTTTTCAATTTCTTTTGCTCTCCTTTTCTTGCCATCTGCAATAGATAAAACTTTCTGGCTGTCCTTTCCTGGGCTCAGTACAGTGACAGGTTGACAGGTTGTCACTTTGTGCCCGACTTGCTTGCAGGCACAGTCCTTGCTCAGGTAGATGGGAGAGCAAGAAGCAGTGGGGACAGGCAGAATTGGTGCTGTATGTGTAATTCTAGCTGCCTTCATAGTGATATGTTGGTGCATCTATGTGATATATACAAATGAATATGTAGATAGATAAATAAAGAGCGTGTATATGTGTAGGTGATATGTTAGAGCTGCCTTTGTCACACAGGTTTTCTGAGAAAAATGGCTAATTGCTAATAAATAAACTGTTAATGTTGATGCCCAACAGCAGGGTGTGATCTGTGATTTCTGTGTTTTTTAACCAGCCAGTTCTTGGCAGAAGCCATCTGGTACCATCTTGGTACCACATCAGGGCAAAGAAATGTGAAAAGCCATATGAAATGAGCAGTAGCAGGTGCAAGGAAAATGCTCATAAAATGTCAAATACATTTAGTAAAAGGGTATCTACTCTGTCAGGAAAAAAAAATCACATGAACTGGCTAGCTGGTTATGGAAATAATTACTTTTGTGCTTTTCCTCAGTGTGTGCTGTGTCAGTTTGACAGGCTTTATAGCCCCAGCTGCTGCAGTGGCATCAGGCAGGGCAGTGGCTGCAGTGCTCAGTCCCTGCCCCACAGACCAGCAAACCTGAGGGGCAAGGAGCCTGCCCAAAACTGTACTGTCTGTTGTCCATCTTCTGGTTCCAGCAGCCATGCACCACAGCTGCACAAACACTTGGTAGAGGGGTTTTAAGAGTCCAAAGCCATAAGCGCTCCCATTTCAGCGGCAGGATGAGGAGGAGAGGGAAAGCTGCCAGCAGGAATTGTTCTGAGATGCTGAGTCCTGTGTCATTGTTTGGGGGCTCCTGCTTCATGAGGATGCAGCAAACCAGCTGGCTGCCTGCTGTGGGTCAGACCAAACAAAAAGACATGGTTTCAGCCATGGAAACAAGGTGGGCCACAATGAGGAAGTAATAAAATGGCAGGAGTTGAAAATAGGAGAGATAATGCAAAAGGCAGAGAGGGATGAGTTAAGGAGCAGGGCTGCCGAGTGTCACCAGGGCATGGTGACTGGGAGCTGACCTGCAAAGGGGCCATTCTGATGCTGCTCTGCTGCTGCATCTTAGCATAGATCAAACAGAAAGAAATTGCTCCTCAGAGAGTGGGATTTATTCATGTAATGCAGTACATGCTGGGGAATAGAGTGAAATTCTGGGTTTGTCACTGGCTCTAAGAGATCAGGCTGAAGAAAGTAAATACCTGAAAATGTTGGAAAGCTCAAGTGATTCTCAGCTCTGTTAATACATATCATTATCAAAAGATTACCCTTTTGAAAATTAAAATACCTGGTTTTTGGAAGGGGGAAAAGGTATTCAGACTGAAGAGCTTCTGAGAATATACAGAACTGTTCTCCTTGCCTGGTCCCTCTGTCTGTACCATGTGTTTGTCATTAGGACCATGAAAAGCTGCGAGTCTCCTTAGAGGGGAATGATGGGTGCATGGTGGGTCCTTCAGGAAGAACCAGGAGAGCTGAGAGGAGACAAGGGGCTAGGTCAGGCCACAGCATTTTGTTTTGAGCTTAACAGGAGTGAAATCCACCCTGAAGAGTCTTGGGGAAAATTCTGGATGAGGGCCAGTATGAATAATGCTGAGTGCAGATGGGTGGGACCCCACCTGGTTACAAAAACAATCCTCTTTCCAAGGTTAGCTATTTCTGCTGAAAAAGGGGATATTTAACAAGTAAGGTTTCATTTAAAAGGGGAAAAAAAGCAGTTGGAGACCTTAAAAAAACAAACCTAAATCAAAAAATCTTAAAGTCCCTCACTTCAGAAATTAATGAAAACAAACCCCCAAACATACAGACAGCTGAAGGCACACAGCAAAAACCTCAGATAAACAAAACAAGTGTCCTCTGAGGAAAGGAAGAGTTGTTCCCTCTCTGGGAAAATTTGTCTGTTCCTGTGGCTTGTGAACTTTTCATCTGCTCTGGGACTTTCTGCTGTCCTTGGTTTGCTTTTTTCAGCTTCTTGGTCTTCTTTCCCTGGAGCCTAGAAAAGTGTTTATGCAAGCACTAGACTTTAGGTAAATTAATGATGAGTGCTGTTCCCCAGGGGTTGGTTTTGGGACCAGTCTTGTTTAATTTTTTGTCAGCAACATGGGCAGTGGGATTGAGTGCAACTCAGCACCCAGCAGCCTCTACTCCTGCGGCTTGTGGCCATCAAGACACCTTCTCCTTTGTGACAGCCACATCCTGAGCATTATTCCAGAGCTAATCTGGAGCAAACTGTTTAACAAGGCTCAAGAATGCAACAGTTGATTTTAGTCTGACTCAAGTTTCCATTAGTCTCCAACTGACTTCTGTTCCTGTCTGTCTGTCTGCAATGTCTGAGCCTCACAGTCTCTCAACACTGCAATTTCCTTCACATCTCTTTGGATCTTCCTCTTTATTGTTGTTTGCAAAACACTGAGTCTAGATTTTGCATATGTGGAAAATCTTGCTGAGAGCTGTCCCTGCTTTGACCTCATTTTTTTAACATCTTTAATTTTTCTGTCCCCTTGCTTATAGTCCAACTATGTAACTTCTAAAAGTGGTCTGAGTGTAAAAAATAAGTGTAGTGAAGGCTCTTCTGTAAACAGTAGCTCGCTCTACATGCAACCCAAGGGCAAGTAGATATGTGTGCAGAGGGCCCAAATGACTGACTGTCCCAAAGAAACAATTAAAATACTGATTAGATTCAAAGGAAAGCAAGTTGTCTTGAAGAGGTATGATGTTTGGAGTTTTCTAGACTTCCTCATCCCTTTTTAAGTCCTTCAAAAATTTTTTTTCCTACCACAATAACATCTTTTAAAGCATTATGGAACTAGCTCTGCTGTTCTTGCACTTGGGATTTCTGTCTGGTTTATGGTCAGCACACCTACAGGCTGCAGGGTGTAAGTGTAAACTCATATTGCCCTGAAGTTTATTGTACTTTGTGGGAGCAAAGGGTGGAATCCATCTTCAAGACTTGGGGTCATTTGGGGTAGGTTTCCTGACATACCAGCTCTTACAAAAAACCCAGCTGTTCTAGGGTTTCCTGCCAGCTTTAAAGAAAAACAACCAAATAAAGAAAATTACTCTGCCAAATAGGGATCAAACCGTAGCTTGATTTCAGTGTTTAAGTAATCTCAGTCTTTGCATTTACACAAGTTAAGTTCTTCTTTTGCTTCTGGGAGGTAACTTGGAAGCAGTATTTGTGAGCGAGTCCAGCCCTTTCCCTGCACATTGCTGTAGGGAAGGGCTGTTTCCTACTGAGGTCTAAGTGTTTCCCTCTGTGAGCCAGGATGTGAACAACCCAGAGCAAGACTTACATGTAAATAATGTGAAAGTGAAAATGTGTGAAATGATGCTGCTTTGTGGATTAGTTCTTGGCCAGGAGGCATCACTTCGATGCCCATCCTCAGCCAGGACCAAAGGTGCAGGAATATGCCCTTGCTCAAGCTATAGTTTGAGCTATGTATAGAGAGCAAAGGAAGCACAGTCCTTCTAGCAAGTTGTCATCAGTGACTTATAAAGCACTTGATACCTTAGAACAGCTCTTTATATGTCAATAAGTCATTGAAATCTAATGACTTCATGAAATTGGACAAGCAGTAGGAACTGGAAATGTCAGATGTTCAGGGTGCAAAGGGAAGGAGAGGACCGACAGGCTGCCTGAATGCGTGAAAGAAATGCATAATAAAGTTGTAAGAATTTTGATACACTGGTCACCTCTCTCGTCAGCCCTGCTAGTCCCTCAGCACTCATGAGATTTCAGTACAAACCCACAATCTTCTCTAACGAAGTGCAAGGAAGGAAGAGAAGCATGTAAGAATCCTCTAGCATATTTTCCATTTGTGTTGCCACCCCTGCTTTTTAAGCTTTCTTTTTTAACCCTTGCAATGCTAGTGAGTTTAGGAACACTCCTAAATTCTGGGGGACACAAGCTTTTATCTACTTTACCTGGAAACCTTTCTGGTATAATGCCAAGTGTTGCTTCCCTAAGGCCTTTTGCTGCAGCACCTTTGAACTGCAGTTTGCAGGGGTTACCTCACCTGCCCCTTGTGCCAAGCAGTCTGCAGCAAACATCTCACCTGCTGTTTTACACTCCTTGCATGAGTGGTGCCACTCAGTGCTCTACTGTTTTCTATTGAAATTACAGACTGTGCCCTTCTCCCAGTGAGCTGGCAGAGAAAAGCTGTGCAGGTTTTCTCACTGACATGGGACGTACTGAGACCCTGACATACATGCACTTCTTTTGGATTGCCTTCACCAGGGTCAGCTGTAAGAGCTGACCATCCTGGATCAGTTTAGCTCATGCCAAAATAATCCTTCCCCTACTCAGTTCAGCTGCACGCAGTGGAATGAAGTAACAAAAGTACATGTGTATTTCCAGAGGGCTCTTACCAGCTCTAGGAGGGGTGGAATGAGGTATGACTCTGTGTGTACCATAGCACTTCACAGGGTTGTTTTGTTACAATCAGTATTATAGAGCATTTTTGTGTAGTTCAGTAATATAAAAGTAATATTGATCAACTGCACCTTATGATGAGAGTTGCCAGGGTGTAACTGCATAAAAGCAGACAAAGGGCATGGCAAAAAGGTGTTTGCTTGGATTGCAGAAACTGTTATTAGAGGCATAATTCTCCAAAATTGTAGCTGTTGGACCATATGAAGTAAGCCTACCTAGGAAAATACTTAATTCCTTTTGCCACTATTTCTTTATTAAAGTGAGAATTTCTTCCTGGTGAGATTTTTGTAAGGAGGAAACTTCACATATACCAGTGGAAGTGGTCCAAAGCAGAAGGGGAAAATACCATTTCAAACTGTTAAGTACAGAATTAATAAAGGCCACCTGGAAAAATAAGTGTTCATTGGTTACTGATTTCAGATGAAAAGTGCATTTTCTTATGTAATTATTATTTATACTGTAGTAAACCCAATACAGAATTAAATAATTTTATTCAGTTTTTAATTTGGCATTATAACCAGGTGATACCTTCTTCTTCCTGCGCTTAAGAATTAACATTCTCATCAACAATAACTCTTTGTCTGCCTGTAGGCAAGTGAATTTTTGTCATTAACTAATACCAGAAAGATCAGGGACTTGGGACCCTAGTAATAGGACTGCTGGGAAACACTGAACACCAGCAGAGAGCCCTTTGAATGGAGAGAATTGAGAATTTTCATTGTCTGCTGCCATTATCTTGTTTTCATTCTACATGCCTGCCAGCTTGTTACTAGTAACAAAGATTACTAGAATCTGGGCTTTTGAAAATCCCATTATTTTCCTTTCTTTATCTGATTACACCATGGAATTATGTCACTGAATTCAAATTCTGACACTGGTAGACTTTGTGTCCTGGATAAATTAAACATTTTGTCAGCATAAAGTTGCATGGTTTCTAATTTAAGGATCAGAGGGCTGCATCCCATCTGCTCAGTGTGAGGGCTAAGAAATAGCATTATTAAGCTACCAAAACAACTGTAAAATGTGTATTAATAGACTAGCAAGTGGATTAATTTGGGTAGTTTCCTATTATCCTAGCTTCTTTATCTTCCCACAGGGTTTTTTCTACCTTCTTCATATGTGCATCCATTTTCAGAATCTCTCAAAGCAAGAACTGTGTATTCTGGCTAAATAATGTGCCACTGCTCTTTTGCTATATAGTTGTTATAGGATTTTTACATGTTAGGTTAGATTGGTGTCATTTTCCAGATTAAAAATAGTAACTTCTGAAGGGAAGATTTAGAATGATTGTGACTGATAGCTGCTTTTCCAAATGATCATCTGTCAGCATCTACTCATACAGGGCACTTAGCAACATAGAATGACCTTAATCTAGCTGCAAGTCCAAAGATGATAATATATCTGCTGAACTTTAAAAACATTAAACTGGTTTGTCTGCACACTTCACTTGAAAATATCCTACCCCAAAACAACCATTAGTTATTGTTTATGCTTATGCTTGTTCTTAAGCAACAGTCTACTCCACACTGGAGATATTTTGGATCCACCTCTGAATGGTACCCTATCCTCTATATATGACTTTTGCCATTTTTTTTTTTTTATCCTTTTCTTACTCTTTGATTGAGTACCTGTGTCTGTTGTTAATTTTCATGTGTGATGAGTTGTGGATAGGGTCAGTAGCCTGACAAATTGCTTTAGAAGACAGATGGTGAGCAAGTGTCCGCATTGTAAGAAATGAGACTAAGGTGCTGCATCATGGAGATTCTCAGTCTCTCAATACAGAATCTTGCTGATGGGAATTTGTTTGGGTCTACTTTCTTATCAGAGGCCCATGGGTAGAAATTATGTAGGGGATTTCATTTCACATTACTTTCAATCACTGTCCTTCAAAGACATGATGCAACTTGACATGTGCAACCAAAGGCAAAGTGAAACAGAAGGCAACCAACTTGGACGTTGATTAAAGATATGGTTGATTGAAAATAGTAATAAGATTTGTGAAATAAGGTGCTTAAGTAAATCAGGTGTAGAAGAGCAGCATTGGGATCCAGAGGGGTATAAAGGAATATTGAACTGCATTATTCAGTGTACTCTGGGGCTGGAACTAAATTGCTATGGCTGAGCTGGTGTTGGTATGTTAGGACAAGTGAAGGTACTGAGTGCAGTGCAAGCCCTGCTTATCTGTGGGACTTGAGGGAATAGGCATGCTGTTTGTTAAAAACATTTTCATTATGTTTGTGGTGGCCTGTCACGTTTGCTGTTCTTGATAGGTGGGTGTCAGCTATGAGCCACAAGTGCTTTCTTTCTGTCCTCCTTTTTCTTAGGACAGTGGGATGAAATCTTTCATTTATCCATCACATCAGTTATGTTTTTCACACCAGTTTTGAGGCATGGAGAAAAAGACCATGATGAGTCTGTGACAGGAGGACGCCAAAGTTAAAGTGAAATGAGAATGTATTTTTATGAAGTTATGTTACAGTTACCAATTTTGAAGATTAGCATTTGGAAATGTGTTTCTTAACTGAAGATAAACAATTTGTTTTAATCTATTCACATCTAAATTGGGACTCAACTATTGGTACTTGCAAGGCACTAAGAAAAGCACTCACTCAGACCATCTGTTGAAAAAATGGGAATATGAAACTAAGTGTCATCATATGTTCACAAGTCCTGCCTGTCCCTGGCGCTTGTAACAGCAGCCTCATGTGTATGCTGAGTGAGTCTGAAACTGAGGAGGCTCTATGGGATCTTCACTGTGGTTCTCTGTGGTGCCAGTTAATAGGTTCTTTAGAAAATGCAAGTCTAGATATTTCTCTCACTTCTGTTCTCAGCAAAACTGGTTAAGTGTGGTTAAAAGATGATGTGAAAATGATGAATAATCATAGCACAAGTAAATACATGTGAGTATAACATACCACTAAAAATTTTTCTAACTATATTCAAATATATTACTGTAATGAGAAAGCTCGTTTTCACTTTCATTTTAGTAAACATGGGGTCAGATTTCCAAATGAAAGGCATGTGAAAGCTGATAGGCACTTAGAGTGGGATGCATTCTGCCTGACATGAGCCACGCATGGCAGAGCAGGGCTACAGCTGAGCTCCTTCCCAGTAGGCTTTCAGTACAATCAGGGGATACAAAGTGGCTTCTCTAGGATATGATTAGTCTGATCTATTCTAGACATCTATTTTAGGAAGCCTAAATTTCTCCATTGACTGTGCATTGAGCCTAGGGCAACTAGCTGAGATACAGATGACTGCTTTGTAAGCACTGGCATTTAGTCAGGGGAGTGTCACTGCTAAAGCTCAAATGGCCTGCCTCAGCTTTCCACCCTATAAAATGAGTAATTCTTCTCAATTAAAGGAATTTATTCAGCAGGCTTAAAACAAGATAATCATTCTTTGCATTTGCATGTATAAGTGTACTCCTACTTTGAGTTTAGTTAGTGCTTACAAAAAGGTCTGTCACAACATCTTTGCATGGCTATTTCAGGGCTTTGATGGTTTATGGTATTCAGGGAAAACATCTTTGGATAGAGACTGGAAATGCAGGAAGGATGACAGACGGATTCTCAGTATATGAGGTTTATGATATAAAATTCTTAGTGGTGTTCTTCTGGGCATTGCTGTATAATTTTAGTTTTCTGATTTATGGGTAGTTTGCCATATTGGTCACATATAAAATTATTTGCATACCAAATGTGAGTACATTCAGCTGTGAGATTTTTATTTAGGCTGCTGCTCTCTGTGCCTAACTAATTAAGATGTCGTGCATTTGAGTAACTGAGATTCTTAATCTTCAATAAACTAAAAATAATTAGTTTTGTTGCCACTGTTTAAAATTTTAAAACAACAAATGAAATTGCCATCGAAATAAAACATGTTTTCAAGACAGGAAAATAAACTGATTGTCTAGTGGCTTGGAAGCCATCACATGGGAAACTACAGATAGAATCTGGGAAAGTTATTTTCCTTGTGTCTTTGAAAAAGGTACACATTAAAGACTGTAATTTCTGGGAAGTTGAAGTATCTGGATTTAACCAATAATTTACTAGTCTGTTTAAAGATGAATCTTACATTTAAACAATATCAGGGATTTGGGATTTTTTTAGGAAGCCCAGGGAGGACCAGTGGCTTGGATTTATTTCCAAAACCTGATTCTTTTATAACAGTTTTTGAGGTTAGGCCAGGAAATACAGATATATGCCTTTCTCCAGCAGAATTCTGTATATGAAATATTGTATTTTAAGGTGGTCTCCTTAAAGGCTGCTTTTTAATCAAACTCAGTTGTTTTGATTTTTTATTATATCATATTACATATTGAATACATTTTATATATTTATCATTCTGAGTCAGTGTAATAGAGCAATAATTTCCATAGAATGTAAAAGAGTTTTAAATAGCTGGAAACTGTAAACCTGCAACAGCACACAAATGACTCCAGTAGGAAATGAGCACCTATAAAGTGGGTTTGCCCATGAGATGCAATCAGGCAGAGTTTGTTACACATGTGTTCTTGCATTGAATGCAGTGGAAAAATTCAGAGACTCAAATGTGCCTATTACCATGCCAAAAGTCCCAGTGGAACTGCAGACTTCTGAAGATGCAGAGCACCTTGTGAAGCTCCTTCATTTTCCCCTAAGGCAGAGAGTGCACACAACCCATGCTCTCTATTTCTTTGTTGATATTTGTTTACTGGTATCAGCCTTTGTCTGACTTCTTGTTGCTGTTTAAGTCTTAAAAATAGTTCAAAGAATAAGCTTAAGCTATTTTTGTAAGGAATGTGGTTCCCCATCACCTGCTGCAGGCTGAATATTTGCTGTGTGGCTCCATGTTGCTTGTATGGTAGGTGACCTCCCAGAAAGATTCATTAGTGTTTGGAACGTGATGATTATTCCTGTATTGTTTTACCTAAATAGTTTTTGAAAGAAAGAGATAAGTTAAATATTATTAAAACTTGGAGAGGTAGAGTGTATTTTAGTAAGTGCTGTTCATAAACACATCACATTCACTCAGTGCAGACCACCACGTGGTTGCTGTTTAATTTAGGCAAGTGTCCCTTTATGTGTTCTTTACAAGAGCTTGTGATACATTGAGCAGCTGGAGTTTATGGTAGCATTCTATATTAACCAGAAAGGCAAGGTAGAACTAAATGAGAGCACCAAGCCTCGGTAAATACTTCTATGCTTTCTTCAAAACTGTATCCAAGATCCCTCGCAAAATACCACAAGGTGCTGCAGGTGTTGGTAGGAAGAGGTTGGTTGTAAATATATTTACACAGCTCTCCTTACTGTTCTTTTGGAGGAACTGCTGATTTCTTTGACAGTTAAAGACCTTAAATGCAACAAAGTGTAAAGGACTGGGCAGGGATTAAGGCTTTTGAGTGCAAGGAGCACTTACTCTCATCACTCTGGAGATGCCTCAGACGTCACTGGAGATGCCTCCCTTTCACTATTGACCTTGATTTAGAAGAAATTGGTCTGTACTAGCAACCATATAGCACATAGGTGCTTATACATCTTCACTTCACAAGCATATTAATAAATACAACATTGGATAGGATTTCTTGACTTAAAAATAATTTGTAACTTGTCTTCTCCCCTGCAATGTAGTGAGGTCTGAACTAATCTGGTAAAATATATTGCACGTGTAGTTCTGCAATAAAACCACATGCTGTTCAACAAGCCTACATTGAGAGAGGCTCCCAGTTGCAAAATGGTCGAAACTTCTAAATTTTTTAATTCAAGCAACCTCATTTGCTGATCACAAATATATCTGGGGAGAATTGACCCCAGGTTCTTTAAAGATGACTAGCTGTTGTCCATCATTCCTTTTGTGGCTATTCTAATATTCTACTGAGTATGCTTGTATTTATCTATCTCGCTGTGTAGATATATACTCATATATAAATAAAAGTATACACCAGTTGGGTTTTTTTGGCTCAGTGGGGGATGTGTGAGAGAAGCCATGCTGTCAAAGGACACTCAAATCTATGTCTACCTGTACAGCCTCATCCCTGGCACTGAGATTCCTGTGTGACACAAACCCCTGGGTCTTTGCAGGGGACCTTATGCTTCTCTGCTTAATTTAGGGACGCTCGCCCACTTTTCCTGAGTCCTGGTGAGGATTTTCAGCTTTTCCTGAGCTGGATTTTGATGTAGAAGCAGAAGCAGTAGTTAAACTGGGTAGTGCTTCTAGTTGCTGAGTTGGTTTAGCTGAGTGTGAGTTGTGGGATAGAAGGCACAGCCACTTAAACTATGTTATGGACAGCAGGTTGTGTATATGAATATATATAAATAGAATACATGTATTATACGTACAATATATAGAAATACAATACATGTAACCTATTGCACAGGAATTCTGAAAGCCTCCAGGTGAGATTTCTTCCTATCACTTCAGATGCATTTGCATTTTTCTCAGAAACTGGAAACACCAAAACTTTCTACCTTTCCATACTCCATCCTTAAAGAGTATGGGCTCTTTCTGGTTTTTTGAGTGTTGGGGTTTATTGTTTTGGAGTTTTTTTGTGGTGATGGTAGTGGTTTGGCTTTGTTTTTTGTTTAACGCTTTCATTTGCCATGCTGCTTGTGGATTTCAAAACCTTGCCAGAAATTATTTTTAAAATTGGTCACTCCTCTTGTTTGTCACATGTCAGCACAAATCAAAATACTTGTGAACTATTTTTTCCAATAAATAGCTTTATTGAATTCATCTTACAACACCCCAGTGGAAGGGTAAGTATGTAGTCTACTTCTGTAAGGGTTGAATAATATGCTTGAATCTTACTTCCAGGAAAACAGACTGTAGTAGGAACTGTAATGTATTCAGTTTCACCTGGAAAACAATGTCCTGAGGCTTAAACTACATCAAAAAATTAATGTGAGTTGTGGGTAACTGTATGCATTTCTCTGTTACAACTTTTGCTTATCCAGTTGCACTCTCTTCTATTTAATTATCAGCTAGGAGCACAAATAAAAAAATATAAAAGGAAAGGGTAGTTATGATAGCCCATTGGTTCATTATTTATGTAAGAAAATAAATTCTCTACTGATGTTGTATTTATTGACCTTAAACCAAATTTCAGAAGGCAAAATAAACAATGTCCCTAATCTAAAACATGAAAGACTGCAGGACTGTTTAATTCTCACAGATTTATTCAGAATGAACTTTGCAGGGTTGCCTTGTAGTTTTTAAAAGCACTGTTAAAAGCTTCATTGTTAGCAGAGAAGATAATGCTTTCCACAGAGATGCAGGATAACACCCCTGCTGGGAATGCCCTGCCCCAGGGAGGAGAAAGCTAAAGGTGAGCCTACTTGAAGCTTTGGCTTCCTTTGAAAATAATTATAACATTTAGGCTATTGGTGACATTGCCTCTGGTAATTCCAGCAGGTTAGAGCATCTGAATCTGTTTCACATGTAATACACAGAAGTGTTTTGCATATGTTTTTAATAATGACCATGTTTTCCTTCAGGTGTTTTATTACAATATGTTCTATGCAGCCCCAAATTTCTCTGTCCGAATCATGCATACTCCCAGAAGCTGAGCATACTGCATAATAAAAACAGCCTTGGTTTTGCTCCCACATAGCTACTGAGTCCTTCAGATAAACAAGGGAAACCCCACAGGAATAGGGGCTGTTCTCTGAGGAGCTGGGAGTGAGCTGCAGCCTTCCTGCCATATCCCGAGTGCCTGACCCAGGAGACAGAGATGTTTTCTCCCACCACTTGTCTTCTGGTAGCTGTCATGCTTCCACCCACAGCAACATGGGGATAGTCACGTATGTACATATATAGCTGCATGGATATATATATAGGATATATATATATGTGCATACATATACACACATACACATCTTTATACACACACGTATAGGACTAGACCATGTGCACTGTTACCATTTTGTGACATCTACACTGTGCTGTTTCACAGTGACTTTAAATCTAAATGTAGGCTGCTACTGCAAGATAAGTGCAGCTCATTCTCCCTTCCTTGCTCATGCCCTGCAGAGACACCAACAGAAGCCCTCAGGGCATGTGGTGAGCTGGCTCTGTGCCCTCCTCTGGCTCACCCATGGCCCAAAGGAAGTCATGAAAATGAGGGATCAGGGATGACATCAGTCCCTCTCAGCAGCAGCTGGGGTTAACTCTAACTTTTTGTAAAACCACAGCTTTCAGGAAAGGCAGGGATGAAAAAAAAAAATAAAAACAAACCAGAAATGGCCATCTGATTTGAAATACCTACTTGCACACTTGCATGTACTTCTTTCACTTGTACAGACTGCACTGAAAGTCATCTCAGTATCTCAGAGAGTGACTCTGCAGCTACTGTTTTCTCGGGGTTGGTGACTCATTTAAAGGAGATCATCCAGCCTAGCCTAAGGGATCACAAGTTCTCTAATCAGGAAATAGTTAAGATGAAAGCACCCAGCAAGCATCTTGGACAAAGGAAGGGGAGAAGTAGAGAGAACATCAACAGGAGTTTTTTATTTATATTCAGTTGTACATCTTGTCCTCTCACAGAATATGTAATTTATTTCATGCCAGTCTAAAAAGAGAAGTAGAGGAATAGCTTTGGAATTTAAACTCCTTAACAATGTCAGAATTACCTTTTGTCCTGACTTTTCTTGATTATTATTATTTGAATGTCACAGCTGCTCTCTAAATTAAACTGCTACTCCTTGACGTGCATCAAAGAGATTCCTAAAGAGCTTGATTTTTTTCCACTTTAATAGAACTCAACATGATTAGATCTAAATCTTTAATGAGGATCACTTATTTCCTGTGAAAATTGTATCATGATAAACTAAGAAAGAAAAGAAGGATCTTAGGACAAGCTCTGCACAGGCTTCTTTACTGCTAAGCCTGTCAAACCTTTGGTTAAGAGCTCTGGTTGTACCCTTCTTGGCCAGCTGAAGTTAATTCCACCCATGCATGGCTGAACTACTTATGATTCAGCTGCTGCACTGCTTGGCATTTAAATACTAACAAGAAACAGGGATCTTTTGCATTAACGTGACTCTTCCAGCCACAATGGCTCAGCAGATGAAATAAGACTGGTTCAGCTTCCCTGCATGGGGGGAGGGAGAGGGATTTCCTTGGCAACTGTGCCAGGGTGTGTCCAGGCCCTAAGAGATCCCTGTCATTGTGTTGAGATTATTGTGAAGGGCTGTATAGCGTCTCTTCCTTCTGACTTTTTTTCTCCTGCCTGAACTTATGTAATTCAGTACTGATAGAAAGGAGCCAATGACCCATTATTTCTCCTCCATAGTTGGGCTTTGTTGTGTGTCCACTTTTCTATAACCTCCTAATCTGTCATACTAGCAGAGCTGTGCTTCCTCATCACCACATTTTTTATCATGAAAGGATAAGGTCAACTGAACTATATATATAGTGTCGCTGCTAGTACTTCAGGCAGACACAGAGCTATTTCTCTGACTAAAGTGATGTGCAGTAGTATCAAGAGGTGTTGGATTATGTCATGTTTATTCCCCCTGTACTGACACTGTTACTCAAACATTGCTTGAGCAGAAGCATAGCAAGTCCAGACTGAAGGTTGTTCCTGGACTCTTAAGCACTTCATTTGTATTATCGACTTGCAAATCCTTCCCTTTCCATCATTTTGCTTCTCATAAAACTGAATTTTAGAACATGGTGGAGGAGTTGGCAAGCCTTCTTCAGAATCTTGGCATGTGGGAAGGGGTCTCAACCTGGAGCATAGCAGTTTCTTCAGACAGCCACCAGCTGGGATATTTGCAGCTTTTTTGTCATCTTGTCTCATGCCCAGATGACAAAAAGGTTTATTATTCTAGGCAATTAGGGTGAATGTTCCCCACTTGTTTTTCATCTTTGGTATGATAAATTTGGTGATGAAACCCTGAAAAAAAAAATTAATGGTGTTTTTTTTGGTTATGCAGAGGCTGAAGGCCAGTAACATTATAAAATGTCATCCCTGCTCTCCATTACCCATATTTAAGTAACTGAAATAATTTAAGGTAAAAGTGTTGCCTTTCATGCATTACCTACCTTCATGTATACACTCCAGGGTGTGAGATGTGGCAGCCACATCTTGGCCAAGGCTGAAGGACTGATGGCAAGCCTTTGTTTGTCAGGGTAACAGGCAAACACTTTACTGGGAGTGTTGTTTGAAAGAGATGTCAAATAATCCTCAGGGCCCAAACAACCTTGAGAGGGCCTCATCTAGAGCAGTGTCTCATGTGGGGTGCTGTACTTGAGGGACAGTTTGGACCATAAAAGAGATATCAGTTCAAAAGCAAAAGGAATAATTCAGAAATTCTGAGGATGCGACCTGTGAGAGGTTGGGGAAGGGATTTCAATTGTTTAGCAGAGAGAAAAATAAGGAGAGGTATTATCATAGTCTGTTAAGGCTGCAATAAAGAGTAAAATAGCATGTTCCCCATATATTCTCTGGGTAGAACTAGAGAAAATGGGCTTAAGACTCAAAAAAGTAAATTGATAAAGCCTGTTAGAAGCACTCTTTCTTAGGTTAACAGCTTGAAATTTGGTTTTGACTGCAAGGTGTAAGGTTGGACTGATTTCTATGAGGAATGAGTTATCTGGTCTCACCTAGGATGAGAATGATGAACAGCATCACTTCCTCAATGTTACTTTTAGCCATATTCTTTGACTGAACACAAACTATTAATGTTGTGTGCATTCTCATATTTTTAACCCTTTCCCATGCAAAAGATTGGTCTTTCCTCATGCCAGTGCTTAATGATGTCTGAACAAGGTAAACTTAACCAATAGTAAAGGGCATTTTTCATGAGGGTAGCTTGGATTTCCTGGCTGCTCTCTTCAGTGACCTGACAGCTTCTGTTTTTCCATCTTAAATGCAGCATGATGGTCTTACAGTAAGTAACTAATGAAAAATAGTTTGACCTCTTGGAAGCTTTAAATGCTAAAATGCCATTGCTTCACTTATCATATTCATAGTTCTTCTCAAATCACAGTTTCATGTTCACCCAAAGCTGCTCTTCCATAGAACTTTATATTTGGAATTATGTTCTTTTTCATCTTCTTTTATAGTGTTGAAATTCAGTTCTACAGTCAGAGCAAAATTGGCATGTACTTCACCTCTTCACCCTTGAAAGCAGCTGCAGGATTGGTTGCTTTGTCATCTCTTCTCAACAGCATCTCTTCTCCCCCTCCCCTTTGCCTCTCAAATGGCCAGAATTTGAAAACCATCTGCTCTCAGGCTGGGACAAGCTGTCATGCTTGCAGTTCTCTTTCAGTTTCTAGTTGCTGGCACTTTCTCTCCCTGGTGAGTGCCCATGATTGTCCTGAGTCAGCTCCAGGCTCCTGAGACCCAGGCAGTGTGGGACACAGATCGCAAAAGTCAGTCTGCTCAGAGTGGTGTAGAAGTCTGTGCTTACTAAAGCCTAAGTCTTCAGGAGGAAAATACTCAACTGAGTCTTTAAAGGAGGGAATGTTGGAGAGGCTCTGACTGAGCAGACATCTCCTTCTGGCGTTGCAGTCTGTCCTTCCTCCCCCCTGCTTCTCTTGTCTCATCCTGCTTCCTCTGATGGCTGCTGCTTTAGAAGTGGCTTTAGTACAAAAAGAGTTTTCTTTGAAGTATTGTGGAAATACCATTTCTAAGGAAATATGACCAGCAAAATCTCAGCTTTCTCTTTCAGCTATTTGGTTAGAACACAGCACCAGTATCTGTGTTTCTTCTCCTCTGGTAAGATGAAAACTTTCAGTGACTTTTACGGTTCAATGGCTCTTGGCAAACTTCAGTTCTTCATCTTAAACCCACGCACTTGTATAAACATAACTAGCTTCAAGCTGTGTCAAATATAATCACTTAGCTACAAAAACAACAACACCCAGATATAATTGCTAAGATTCCACTTTTTATAAATATTTTAGACTGAAAATGAGAATTTAGATTGACAATCACACCCTGCTTGCTAGTGTTTTTCCCTTTTTGGTTCTTCCTTTCATTTTTCCATATTGTCATCCTCTTTCTATTTGCTAGAAGCACATTTTTGCTGCTGTGAGCCCCACAGAAATATAGTCTGCCTAAATTGTGTCTTAAAAAACACACGGAGACACATGACAATGGGAAATACAAGGCAAAAGCTGAAATGTGACACCACCATTCCTTAGGGAGAGGAATACTGAATATTAAGTGAAATCCTGAAGTTTCTTGTGCTGCTGCCTAAAAGCAGCTTGATATGGGTGGTGAGCATTAAAATCCAAACTATGTTGTGGAAGGAACAGAGTCAGCAAAACAATTCAAAGAATGCATTGGCTTTATGTTTCTGTTTGAGAGTAAATATTTGTTCTACATTACAGTCAAATAAGAAAAAAGAAACTAAAAAATAATTAAAAAAAAAATCAGTGGAAAAAGCAAACCCCCAAGTGGTGGGACAGAAGAGATTTCAGCGTTTATTTTGAAGAGGATCTTGGGATATTTTTTAGCAACACCTCCCTCCCACAGAGTGCTCCAAAGCAATGGATCACTTTTGGCTTTGTTTGAAAGGCAAAAATACTAACCAAAAAAAAAAAAAAAAAAAAAAAAAGTACCTGTGCTTTTTGAAAACTGACACTAAATGCATGGAAATGCTGTTCTGTCCAAATGAGGCCAAAACAGCACTCACTTTGCTAGCACTACCCAAACTTGAACTCTCTGAAAGACTCTTCCTGAAATTCAGAAAATACAGTTGCACTTTGCATGAACATCACAATCTGTAGTAAGAATTCAACTTGTCTGTAATTCCAGTCTTTAGTTTAAACAAGAAACAAAACAAAAAGAACAAAAAATCTGTGCCAGAAATATTAATATTGTGTTACCTTCCATTAAGCTGCAGCTCTTGGACTGCTAAGACTCCAGGAAGGGCAGATGAACATGAATTAGCAGTGATCCTTTTGCAGGCTTCACTCCTATACTTGCCCAGGTATTGTCTAGTTCACTTCCCAAACACACTTCTCAAAACCCTCTGAAGGGAGCTTGGAGCTGTTTTCAGGGTAGGCGAGGAGCTCAACATGAGCAGATAAGGGAAGAGCTGAGTGGGGTCAGTGATGTGGGCTGCTCTTCTTGCTGCTCCCCAGTGAGGATGGGGCTGAGCTGCAGCGTTGTTACTCTACTTGAGCATTCCCTGAATTTGCTGCCTGTAACTGAAGGCAGACAGTGAGCCTGTTGAGATTTGCTCCCAGGAGCTCTTGCAAAGCCCATCTGGAAAGGTAGGAGTTATCTCACGTGTACATGATAAAAATCATGTACATGTCTCAGGTGTACATGATAAAAATCCCACACCTGCTCAGTCCTCTGAGTAGTGCTGCAGATGTTCCTGCAGCAAAAGACATGTTTTATCAGATATTTGAGTATCGTGGTTGTTGCTTGGTTGATTATATTGAAGGAATTAACAGCCTGTAAATATTTGCTAAGCTGTAAAACTCAGAAAACTGAAATATTCTGAATAAAATAAAAAACTCCCCTTGAGAATCTTTTCTAGCTCTTCGTACAAGCTGGGTATAAATTCGATTGTGAGTCACATTATTGTCTTCTCAAATGATAAAAGTACTCAACATTTCATAATAATATATCTGAATCCTTGAGAATTCCAATAGTTTGTTTTCTCTGTGGTCCAATTTGCTCTGTTGACAAAGAGAAAGGCGTGTGGTTAATATTACTAGAGAAAGTACACACTTTTTTTGATGGAACTGCTTTAATTTACTTGGTTTTGGAATACATGGGTTTACTTAGGGAAAATCCAGATGCAAGTGATTAGATGAAAGGGAAAACTACCAAAAACAATAGGATGAGACTAAATCTGTGGAGCCACCATAATATATCAGCGTATCTGGACCGCTGTTTTCTCATAATGAGTAACAGGGCCCGGAAACCCTTTAACATATGTTACAGTCACAATGAATCAACTCACGGTTTTACTCATATCCTTTTTATACTTTTATAAAACATAATTTGGATCTGGTTTCAGCAATTTAGAAATGTTTTATGGCAACTGAGTCAAAGAATTTGGCAGGTTTTGCAGTTTGGAAGGCCACTGGAATGTTTTGAAAAAGCCATACTAATGTCTTAGTAATAATGAGGTAAGAGTAATAAATTTTTCTTTGTTGCAAAAAGTAGGATTCTAATTTTTATTTGAATAGTTAGAGGATATTCACTCCCTAGGAGATTCCTGTAGTTTTTTGCTTTTCAGATGATAGATTCTCTGTAAGGAAAGAGTTGTCCATGGGGAGCCTTCTGATTTTTTTCTGTATTTACATGGAGATGGATGGTTTGATTTGATATGAAGAAATGGATTGCCCAGTTTTGTTAATAGCTTTGTTTAGATAAACTTTTTTAGAAATAATTGCAAAAATTTGTGGTCTCTTTTCTTATAAAATTACGAAAAACAGTTAAAAATACATATTAGTTTTCTAATAGTTTTTCAGGGAAGTAACAGACAATGTAGGATAGTGTTTTCATGTTTAACATATGAGTCAAGAAGGTACCCAGTGCTTCCTAGAAATTGTGAGAGTGTAGTAATATCAAAAAAACTCACCCCTCTTTCTTAAATATTTAAATGTCAATGTGAACCACCATGTCAAAATGTTTAATGTGGCCTACATGATTCTGGCATAAATAACATGTTGTTTTTTCTATTAAGTTTGCTGCCTAGCAAAATATGTGTGTGTTTTTTGGCAGTGAGCATTAACAATTCCTAACAAACAGAATCTTCTCACTGATGCTGCACTTTTCCAGAAGGACTGAGATGAGGAATGAAGGAACACACAAGTGCAAAGGGTTAAGAACTGGTTTCTTCCTACCACAGTATTGTGTTAGGTATTTTAGGAATATAGCTGGATCTTCTTGTAGATCAGAGTAAAGTAAGGAGTAAATGCATGAAAGTTAACAGAATACTGTGTGGTTAAAACCAGTACCTTCAAAGTGTTGGTGTATTTTCTCTTTTATGTCAGCTAACATCACACACGAGGGCCTATTTTTCAGGAATTGTTGGATCATTTTGTTTGTGCAGAAGTTACGTTGTCAGTGTTTTGGCTCTGGTGTCCTTCCTGAGAAGCAGTCTGTGTTAGGTGTTAGATGTGATGGTTGGAAGAGGCACCTTGGCAGTCTGACCTCTTCCATCAGTAATCAGAGGACTTCAGGGTATTGCAGCACTCCTGAAAAGAAGGTGTCAATGTGTCACAGTTGTCAGAGAACTTAAATAAAGTCAACATAGGCTATACTGGAAGAACATGAGGAACCTCAAACTAAAATGTTGCAATCTAAATTTCTAGCCTTCCCTATCTGATCATTGAAGTCACTGGTTCCTGATTTACAGAAGAATGAAGCTTGAAAACCACCTGGAACTCAGCTGGGTTATCCCAAATTGGGTCATCTTACAGAGCTGGAGTTACACTGAGTTCTTGTCACTGAGGGTCACTCCTTGGCTAACGGCAGAGAAACGACCCTTCTTTGGCTCTCTTAGACCTTGAGACTGAACAAAAACCTTGAGATTTTGATTTTCTTGTTAAGTGGTATCTGTCTGATATGTGTGCCACTGGGACACATAAAGCATGCCTTTGGGGTTTAATATACCTTCCCATGTGCTCCTGTGATTAAAATACACTTGTAACAGTGTCTGCAGAGCAGGTGTCCCATCTGCCAGGGACAGCAGAGGCAGCAGGGACCTGGGTTTCATGAGCAGCAAATGCATATGGGCACAATCATGCAATACAGAGAAGTGGTTTCTCATGTGTGTGGGTTTTTTTTAAATTAACAGAACTCTAGGGGAAAACAATGTTTGCTCAGCATACTCGTATTTTGTCATAAATTGTTGATGTCTTTAGTCCAATTATGATGATAAATTATTAATTATTCACCATTTTGCACTCTTCTGTATCTTCACATAGGATAGGTACCTTGTTTCTCACTGGAGCATTAAGAAGGAATGCATCTGGTAATAGAAACACTTATAAATTTTAAACAAATTAATTTAGGGAAAACAAGCAATCTTAGACTATCTATAGGTGTTTTTGAAAAAGCTGTATTTACTTCAAAATTTGTCATTTAAAATATGTATTTGAAATAGTAGATTATAATCTCTTCTTTTTTGTTGTACTTTTAGGTTTGATTTCTCCACTTTTGGTGCCATAAATTGGCAGTTATTTTAACTAGCAGGCACATCATTAACAATCTTAGCAGCTTTTTCATTATTACAGTTCATATTTAGAAAATACTTTTCCTCTTAAAAGGAAAAGTATTTACTCATGAAATATTTGTTTCTAAGCAGAATGTGAAATAATCCGTGTACTTTTTCAGTAGATGCTGAAGAAAAAGAACCACACAGTCACCATTGGCATCTGTTAGGATTATTATCCTGTATAACAGCTTGCTTTTACTAAATATTTTTTTGATTGGCCACCAAGCCTTTCCTGGACTTTTAAAATTTGATAGTTAAGTCAAGCATGTAATTTCAAAGGTTATAGGAGAAATTTGGAATTGGATTACAATTTTATGTGTGTTTGAATTCATGGCAATTCTAATTTTCAGACTATTCTTTAAAGTAATAAATCTACTATTTAGTTCAGACAGATGTCAAATAAATGGCTTCTGCCAGCCTGGCTTATTTTTTTCCTTTTCCTCTCTGAATACAAAGATAAGTATTCTGTTAGTGTTCATTTGAAGGGACACAGTAATTGGATATGTACGTCTATTCATCTTTAGATTATTAGTTGATATTTAGCCAACCTCAAAGTCATTAACATGACTGAGGCTGTTTCTAGCTAGTGTGAAATGAGCTGGAAGTCCTATCTAATTATTGATAGGCATCTATAGTAAAATGCTTTTGCTGCAACTGATGCAGAAAATATATCTGTAGTGGGCATCATGAAGTATATAAATAACAAATAATGCAACTTCCTAGGATGCAAAAAATTTTCTTTACCTAGAAAAATTTTGTCTACATCATGTTTGAGGTCTTCTAGTGGAGAGTATTTTTTTGAGTGTTCCCTTATATTAAAGTGCTATGCCTGCTGGGCTTTTAGAAATAAGATGTCAGTTTTCATGACCAAGATGTATTTCAGACACAGTAGAATAAGCTTCAGTATAATTACAATGTCTGTGTGTGGATGAAACCTTGAGATGAATGTAGCTTTGATCCAGAATGGAAGAGATGTAAGAACTGGATCTCTCCTAACATTAAGAGAAATACTAGAGGCAGGTGAGTTTATATGTGGAAAAATCAACCTGAGTATCTAGTCCTGCAAGTAGTGTTACTGTCTTTGAGCTGTAATAAAACCTCAGTTCATTTCACACTTTTGCAATCTTCTGGGTATTAGTATAATAAAAATCGTAAAAGTATTGTCAATCTGTTGTAACTGTCATCAAAAGACTTACTTGTTCTGCAGACATGGGCCTTCTGCAGAAAATTCTCTGTTTATAATTCAGTTAAATGAACTTAAATGTATAAAACTTTAAACACTGCACACATTTGCCATTGTAGATGCAAAAAAATGTAGAATTGAATGTCTTTGGAAATTTAAGTCATTTAACAGGGTGGGATCGTTACTGCCATAGAGCATCTCCCTGGAGCATGGAGTATTTTCCTTTTGAGGAAAGGCTCAGGGAGCTGGGCCTGTTCAGCCTTGAGGATATTGAGGAGAATCTTAAAGGTTCATACAAAATGTCCTAAGGGCAGCTGTCATGATGATGGGGTCAGGCTCTTTTCTCTGGTGCCCAGAGACAGGGTAGGGGCACCAGGCACAGACTGAAATACAGAAAGGTCCATCTGAACATGCAGAAAATCTTCTTTGCTTTGAGGTTGAAAAAGGACTGAAACAAGTTGTGGTCTCCTTCTCTGGGAATAGGGACAGCCTGCCTGGATGCAACCCTGTGCAACCTGCTCTAGGGTGAAGCTCCTTGAGCAGGGGGGTTGGACTGGATGATCTCCAGAGCTCTCTTCCAACCACAACCATTCTGTGATTCTGTGACAGAAAGATGTGAGGGTCTCATGTCACTTTTCAGCCACTAAGACTAAAGGAGATGGGGAAAACCTTCATGCAGAACATCAAGCTCTGCCTCCTTGAGTGAGGAGGAGCAGACAGGGTGTTTACAGAAAACAATGGGAAGGGATCTGTCAGTATGTGTCCTGCTGCATTTGGATGAAAGAATGCCTTCCTGCCAGAACATACTACCAGCCTTCTGAGGACCCAAAAGAAGGTCTGAATCTCTGAGTAGCTGAGTCCAGAAGCAGCATGCTCTGAAAGAAGTGACTAGTCACATGAATTTGGATTATTATGGTGTGACTGGTGTATTTTGCTTAATGTCTTGTAGGAGCAAATCTTAACAGCTGGTAAGGATTAAGGTTCCCCAGGTGAAGTCTACCCTGCAGCAACTCTCCCCCAGAACCTCTCAGATCTAATTCTATTACTTTTTTGAAACTATCCTTTTCACTTTGAGAAATCTTTTTTTTTTTTCTTTCATTTCCTTAGCAACTTCATCACTGACAGAAAAAAAGGCAGCACTGGCCCTGTAGCGCAATGGGTAGTTCCAAGGCATGGCTGTGTCTTTGTGCATGAAGTACTCAGAAGGGTCTGTAGGAGAGAGGCTCAGCTTCCAGCAGAGCTGTTTTGTACCTGAGGAAATGCAACCTGTACCATCATCAGGTCTGTAGTTCCAAGAGACAGTGGCCTAATATAAAAGCACTAGCAGGAAGTATTAATGAAAATCTAGAAGTCACTTCCATGGAGACAGCTCTGAATTTTCTATATCTTAATGTTAGCAAAGCATTCTCTTGAAATAAGAGTGACTTGTTGAATGTAGAAATGGATTTTGTGACTAAACCTGACTATCGAAAGATTGCATTTTCAACCTCAGAGTAAGGCATTAGCAAGAAGAACAAAAAGCAGTTGGAAATTGAGTTGCTCCAGAGTAATTTTAAAATTAAAGTCAGCAGCCCTGAAGATTACAGCACCTGACTGGATTGTTTTACCAGGGACTTGGTTGGATTCATGATGAATACACCAGATCTAACAGTTGTGCAGCAACAGGGTGAGATGGCTCTTACCCAAGGAAAAAGAATCCTTCCTTTTGCACTCAGTGGAGTTGCACTGCACTGCTGAGTCTAGTGCTTGATGGAGGGAAAAGCCAGAAACCCACAGCAGAATGTGGGCACAGAGCAGCTCCACCCTTTCCCAACAACCTAGAATCACAGTAGGGTAGAAGCAAGGAATTGCATTTTCTAGCCGGATGTGCCAGAGGAAAAGGATCCAAGTTAACTTTTGTGTTTGCTAGAGGTTCTGCAGGTTTGTTCAGAGTGACATTTCCCACATGCCTGAAAGCAAGAAGGTATTTTAGGACTGTTTCTTTTATTACAATTGTATCTGATGTAATGGGAATTTTTTTTTCATATGAAACCATATAAAAGTGGTACATTATAGCATTGACACTGTGTCCAAATTCACGGTTTTGTATTATTTAGATAGTGTTCCAAGCCAAAGGCAAAATGCCACCAATTGGCTTAGAAAAAATACAACTCAAAGAAAAAATCATCCCCTGGATAAAATCCAGCTCTGGAAACAGAGAGATTTCGATTGTCATCCTAACTGGCATCAGCTCCTGCACAGCATTTGGCAAATTACTTAGGTCAGATTTAGCTCTAGTGTTTATGATTAAGTGAAGAGTCTTTACTTTCCAAGCAGGTTAGTATATAATGATATTTTAACTGATGATAGGTGCCTGTTCTCAAAAGTGCTGAAAACTTTGAACTTTTGGGGATTTTACAAATGAATCAACAAAATTCATGTTTAGAAAAGTATGTAAAATAATGATGTAAAGACACAGACTTAAGTGTCTTTCTGTTTACAAAATTACTTTAAGGAAGTCTAATACCAAAAATTAATAGGTAGAATGAAATGCATGGCTGTTAAAAAGGCACAAAATAGACTAAAATAATAGCAGTGTTCATTTTTTACCCTCAGAAAATAAATACCTTGTGTTCACCATAAATACTACAAAGGAGAAGATAGCACAAGTTACAAAAGCTTTTATTTACTTTGTTTTGAATACAATTGAATTTATTTCTGCTTCAGAACAAAAGTCTATAGGAGAAAAAAAGTTTCCTATAACAGATGATTTTAATTTACATCTAATAAATCTGATCTTGTATTATGCTCATTCTTCTTAGCTCTTATTGGAAACTGCCTGAGCAGAAAGTTCATTTTTCCTGAAAAGTCACACTTCCTCCTGGATGTGAGTAATAACATGTATGTTTATTTAGTAATTTATTTCTTTAAAAACTAAATAAAAGACCTCTCCAATTACACAAGGCTGCCAAGAAGTAGATATTTGCTAGTAATTTTTGTGGTAAGTTTCTAGAGCATCTTTTTCTAAAATGGCTCTGAAACGCTGGCTATAAATCAGAGGACCTTCTGACTCTTATCTTAGTACGTCAGGTTGGTGGGACTCATATTTTTTTGATAGAAGGCTTCTGAACAAGTCTTTGTTTCTCAGAGGGGATCTCTCACCACCCCATATGGTATTTGTGCTTGGCATATTGTAAATACCACCTCTTGGTGTGGCAGTTTCTCATTGTCTTGAGGAGAAGAGAGAAGAATGGTTGAGGAGGTGCAGAAGAGCACTGGATCTTCATCATAGCATTTCGTTCTTGCATTTGAGGAAATGACCATTTAACCCTTCACAACCTCCTCCTTCTAGTAAGAGTATGGCAAGACATAACTCCATCAGAGCTGACCCTTGGCAGTGATGTGTGTTCCTATAAACTCCCTTTCCCTGGAGGCTCTCACAACTGCTCAGTTAACAGGAATGTGATGTTACAAACAGGGAAACTTCATAGTTCTGTCATGGGAGCTCCTTTGCTTCCACCTCTCTTGCTGCCATGGTGAAGCTGGTGGCTCTGGCACACAGTTCAGCATCTTTCTGTGAAAAGCACAGCTGTACTCCCACCAGACTATTACATTAATGTTCACCTGCTTTAATGTACCTAAATCCTACTATAAAGGAGACTTCTGTTTTCAGGAACACAGCATATTCTTGTACAATGCCAAAATAAATAGGGGGTAGGAGACAGGGATGAAACAGAGCTAATGAGGATTTTCTGCTGAGTGAATGTTTGGACTGTAAACTCTACAGGGGTTTCGGCTGTGTATACACACTTGTGTTCTAAGGAGGCTGATCTCAACACCAGTGTCCAACAATAAACAAGATTTTGCAAAGAGAATAAATAAAATTTTGAGAAGACAGATGACGCTGGTGCCTGTCCAAAGCCAAAAGGCAGCAGAGAGGCTCATTCTGAGGTGCTGAACCTATAAGAAAACATGAAGATTCAATGCATTGGAAAACACATGTAAATTAGAAGAGAATTTCATAGAATCAAGTGAAACCCAAAATAATAAGCAAATAAACTATGACCCAGACTATTCCTTGAACTCATCTTTGCACTTGATTTTTCTGCTGATTCACTGGCACCAAGACATGCTCCAGTGTAGGGGCAGAAACAGGGACAATTTGTGATGGTGGAAGCAAGTATTGCTAAGATCCTACCAAAGCAGATGCATCCCTTTTCTCCTGTCTGTCCATGTCTGAGTGCACTGTTGCCAGAGATGCAGCTTTCTAACAAATGCACAAAAAGAGCATTCCATCATTTTGGTCATTTTGGCATAACCAGACTTCTGGGAAGTTTCTTATTAACCCCTGTCTGGTCTATGTCGTTCCCTGTGGACAGAATTATTAGCAAAATATACATTCTTTGCATCCTTGCTGATATTTTATATTCATACTTTTCAGTTGCATTTTTCAAGTTTATACCATTCGTATTATATCAGTTATTTTCTTTGAATTGTGTTTACTCTCTTTAAAGTTCTTATGTTATTTAGCTTCATATTCTTTAAGTGGGAAAGACCAGAAATACATATGTATTTGTTCATTTGGAAAAACTTCACCTTTACTTAGACCACCTAGAAGACTAAACCCTGCCAAGTTGCCAATGACCTGTCCTGTGTCCTTTACTCAAAGGAATATACTATAAATTAGGATAAATAACAATTCCTTATTGTCTTATGCAGGGAAAGAGAAATGACTGAACAAGTTAGACAGAAAGTTGGATTGCTTGCTGGCAGACCTTTGGGATCATACTCTGCTTAGCTACATTTTTCTTCTTATCATGCTTCCAGATTCCTATAGCAGAAAAATCACTTTACCGTTGGATGGCATACGTAAGAATTCTTATGTTGCTTTCATATATGTGTTTCAAAAGACACAATATTATTTTTATCTCCAATGACAAGGCAATAAAAATCCCCAGAGGAGGTACCATTAGCTTCAGTGTGTCTCATGGGTCCATGAAGAACCAGAAGCATGTCTGCGTAGTCCTCTGATATCTTTCTAGTCCTCTAATTTTGAAGGAGCAGAGGTGTTGGGATGTCATTGTAGGACCCACAATGAGCACATGCACACCCCCAGGTCAGGCAAGGAAGAAGAAGAAGGAAGTTTATTTGTTACTTCAGTTTATATTGATTTTTGGCAATGACCATGGATTGGAGGATGAGGTTGCCACCTCTCCAACCACACTGGTCAAACTAGAAGTCCATCAATTTTCTCCTCCCCAAGAGAGGAATGTCAACAAGAGAACATTAGATAAACATTCTTTTGTTTACATGAAAATGCATGAGAAACTCTGTTACAAATATGTAAATATCAGAAGGCTAAAATGAACAGA
The DNA here is from genome assembly GCA_013401135.1 of Cettia cetti. Lineage (NCBI taxonomy): Eukaryota > Metazoa > Chordata > Aves > Passeriformes > Sylviidae > Cettia > Cettia cetti. Next base: position 215,778 of record VZUI01040575.1, read on the forward strand.
GCGACATTGGGGCATAGCATATTATCTGTCCGCTTCCTAGGCTTTCCATACAGGCTTTGAAGCCAGGATTGTTTATTCTCCAGATAGGTTTCTGAGATGGTATTGAAGCTTCTTAGGCAAAACTGTTGCCCTGGTGTGTGGCTGAGGCTTCTCTAGCTTAGACTTGCATAGGTGGCTGTCTCTAACATCCGTGCCAGGAGGAGTTTGCTGTGCTGGTCCTCAGCAAATTCTGCCAATCAGAACTTATGGGGCTTGCAGAACACTCCCTGACAAAATGTTGTTTTCCAGACCTGATATATATTCTGAAAAATGCCATTTGACTGTGATGATTGCCAAAGAGCAGTGTTTTTAAGGCATCGTTGCTGAACCTAAAATTTATGTCAAGAGCTCAATGAACCCTTTTCTTTTAGCTTTTAATTTGAAGCTCTGCTGACAGCACTGCTCCATTGATCTGCTGCATGGATCACTGAACTGTGGCCTCACAGAGCAAGCTTAGGGAAACTGTTACCAGAGCTCCAAAGAGTGATATTATTAGCTCACGATTTGCTACACTTAAGTAGTGCTCCCAGAGGAGCAGGGTACTGCCGTTTTCGGAGTTCTGAATGCACCTCTGGTTTTGCCATTTATTTTTGTAGTGGTCTTGGGCAATTGCTTTTCTCCACAGTCACTTAGTTGTTGCTCTTTTTACCTTAGAGAAAGATAATTGGTAAAAGACTTGATGAGACTATGGAGAAAGAGCAATCCTCAAATTCCATTTAGATGTTTGAAACTGGGCTTTTATGCCTTGTTTTTTTATCCATAAAGGGAAGAAACCAACATTCAAACTGAAGCCTCCTAAGCTGGGAGGCTTGATGAATATTCATGCAGTGCTCTGAAGAGTAAATGCCTTAGAATTTTCCAAATAATAATTACACCTGCTGACTTTTATTCCAAGCCCCCTTCCACCATTGCTTGTTCATTATTTCAACATATAGTCTCTCAGGGCAGTGAAACTGAGACCCTAAAAAACTTGGAATTTTTTAATGAACAATTCAGAGCTGTGCATGTGGTTTGCTTAAATATGATGATAATTTTCACCTATTGCTTTATTTCTCCATGTTCTTCTTGTTTCAGACTTTTAGGATGTTATGCTGGGATACAGTTTCACGGTAGCCTGTGATATAATTTTTTGCTACTGTCATCATGTCAGAGGGTGACACTAGCCACATATGGCCAGACTATGCCCCGGCAACTGCAGCCACCATTGGGGTGATGTGTTGAGGTGGTTGAATATTTTTATTCTGAAGCATTTATTCTTTCAGTATGAGAGGTTAAAAAATGAAATCCGAGTAGTTTTAATTAATCCATGCTGCAAATAATGTCTGGTTTGGCTTGCAATCCAGTCCTCTTCTCCCTACTCCTGGACCTAGGTAATCCATTTGCCTGCAGGCTAGTGCAAGCCAGGAATGTAGGTCTGGGGCCCAAGGTGACCTGTGACTGTCCTTCCAGGCCAGACTCCTTGGGTCAGGGAGATTGGGTGTCCCTCTGAGCCCACACCTCCTGCTTGGCAGTGGTTCAGCATCCTTCTGCTCCATGTCAGGATAATTAGGTGAGGGGCCCCAGGGGCTGAGAGCGCTGCCAGAATGGCTGTTGGCCCCTGACTTCTTGCCAGCAATCTGAGCAAGTTTGGCATTGTAGGTCGAGGAGAGGCTGGAAACTAGAAAGTCATGAATGCTTACATGGTTCTGCCATCATCATCATCATCGTTACTGTTATTTATTAACATCTGCACATCTGGCCAGGCCATGCTGTGGCTTGTGCAGAGGCAGCTCCTGCCAGTGGGATCTGCCTCCATTCACAGGGCTGGGACAGTTCTGCAAAATCAGGGAAACCTGCACAGTTGTGTAGAAACTTCTTAAGAAAATTTAATGTTATTAAAGTTATTAATAGTGTAATAGTAAATTCTATATGGTTTTAACAAATTATTTAATTATTTTCTAATTCAAATATCTAATGATTTACTATATAGGAGTTTGGGCTTTTTTAAGATTAACAAAATGTTTCTCTTCTTCAATAGGTCAATAAGAACTTTCCACTGCATTCAGGTCACATGATTTAGATCCACATTTTCATTACAAAGCCAAAGACAAAAATAGACAACACTGTCAAAAAAGGATAAAATTAGTCACATTATCTTGAGAGGGCCACAGCTTGGTTTGGATTTTCAGATGTGCTAAGTGTTAGATTATCTCAGCAGCCGTTGGCACTGGGAGAACTTTACCATTATTGGGAATCATTAGACAGAGGCTTTTTGGATGTGAGATTCCATCTCAAACATTCAGTGTTATACATTCAACATGTATATATATTTGGGCTGTAGGGCTAATTTGGTGTTACAGCACAGCAATTAGACTGACACCAAATTTGTGGATTTGGAGAACTGCAGAACATGAAATTTTTCCAATTTTTCACTGATGTCCTCATGAGGGAGATACCAGAGAGTCCGCAGAACTGCCCGGGCCTGCAGTTTGGTGGGACACCAGCCCTCCCTCCATGTGTCCTGTCACTCCTTGTGATACATCAGGAGACAGGACACAGAGGACATGATTCTTTCATTACCCCAGTACTGCTTGTTCCTAGGATAAGAGGGATTTCAAACCAGCCTGAGTTTGTGGCTAAATCTCTGGAAGCTTCATGGAACATTAATTGCAGTACAAATATGTCTATGATTGTGATTCACCATAAAGTTACTCCAGCATGCTCTTAAAAACTGTATCAGACCCCTGCTTCAGTCCATCCTGTGGCTGCACAGCCATGCATGCCAGCCCAGGGACGAGGCAGAAATGATGGCTTGGGCTTGGGGAAAGCTGAGGTTTGGGAAAGGTGCCCATGGCTGCTTCTTTTGGTGGCAGCGCCAAGTTATGCTCTGTGACAGTCTCTGTGGTACTAAGCCTGCCTCAATCTCCCATCTGTAAACCACAAGGTGCTGCTTTGTAACCCAGAAGGATAGTAGGAAAATGGAGTAGTCTCCAGGGCCTTGAGAATGAACATTGCTTTCTAAAAGTTAGGAGCTATTTGCTCTCATGTTTCTCTGACTTGAAAAATTGCAAAGGCTTTTTTTAGAATCCATGCCTTCATCATAATAAATTCTTGATTTAACTGTTAGTCAGTTTTCGTCACTTTGCCATCTGGAATGAAAAGAAAGTGTAAGTTGAGTCTGCCTTTCTTCATATTTCTCTTAAGGAAACTTGTGGTAAAAAAAAACAGTGTAATCATGAGAAAACAGATTAAAGAAGCAAAGAAGACAAAAAACCTTACCCCAAGCACACCTTTGCATCTTTCCTATAAACAAGCTATTTAACTGAGATAAACCTTTCTGTTTTTCTTCAAGGAATGTTTTTCTTCAAGGAACCTTTCAATGTAAAGGTTCATTGACTGTGAATGACCCATCATTCTCTTGTTTTTCTTCTCATGTTCCTTCTGTTTCATCAGGACCACCTGGCCTTTTTGAAGCACCTTTCTGCCATTCTCAAATGCTCCGAAACAAGTGTTTATTTGAATAGTTTCTATTTTTCTCCTGGTCTTTTCTGCCTTTTGCCAATTGTCTGTCCATGTCTTGCTTCTAGGAGGTGAACAAGGTCGCCTAACATTATTTTATTGCTAATGTGTATATCTGTCCTGAGCCTCTGCAAATATGGGGACAGATCTAGAAAGGACTAGGACATGATGGAACATTTCTAATTTCTAATTATTAATTTCTAATATTGTTTAGGTTTGGGTTTTGGTTTTTGGTTTTTTGTTTTTTTTTTTTTTTTTTTTTTTTTTTTTTTTTTTAGTTTTAGAAGTTTATTAGCTATACCCATGGTACTCAAACTGTAGCTTAAAAACAATGGTTGTAAACATTCATCTTAGCAGTTTCTTCTCTTCATTTTCAAAGTGCTTTGAAGATGAGAGAAATGGCTTGGCTTTGGTTTTTTGAAGTTACATAGATTTTGCTAGAATTCCCCTAGAATCTGCTAAAGTGGATTTGACTGCTTGCTTTCTTACTGTAAATAATTTCTAAATTGAATGGTGAGAAATGTGTGTAGGGTAAAATACATTTTACTAGGAGTATTTTGAAAATGTTAAGTTTGATGATGTTCCTGTAAGAAGTTTCTAGTGTGTCTTCCATGGGAAAAAAAGGACAGATTTCTATCTCAGATTATTGTCTCTGAAGCCTGTGTAATTAGTCCTTCTCTAAAATCAGTATGTTGCAATTTATGTATAGGGAATGTCTCTCTGAGACTTTCTCTGGATTAAAGGCCACAGAATTAAGATTTGTATGAGAATTGTAACCTCAATATATATGCTTGATTCTTCTCACATTTTGCTTTTCTTCATGCAGTGCAAATCAGATGCAAATAGGAAATTATTAGGAATAAATGATCAAGACAATAAAATGCAATTTCACTTGTTTCCTTAACAGCCATGAACAGCCCCTAGAAATTGAACTGGGAGATGTAATTTATACAGGCAAGACTAGTCCTGAGTTTTTTGTTACTTTTGCTTGGGAAATACCTTATGTTCCTTGAAGGAGATATACACTTTATTAATTTACTTTTTAACTCTGATGAAGTGTATGGAGGAAGAAGAAGGGGAAAGTAGAGGAGCACAGACTAGGAGGAAGATTCAGTTTAGTTTGTTTCAGGATCTACGATTTGGTCTCTCTTGATAGAGGACAGATGCTGTCAGATTAGAGGCCACTGTCACCCCATTTGAGTTGCAAAGAGGGTGGCATTAATAATGATCTAAGGAGGACAGATGTAGCATTAACTTCTGGTTCAAGCAGCCACTGCATTAATTTTCAAATGAGCAGCAGCAGCAGCAGATGGTGAGATGAGGCAAGGATGCAAATGCTTGCCATGGATGGCTTTTATCTCGGTGCAGGGCTGTGGCGCCCGGAGCTGCCCGGCCACCCCAGCTGGTCAGTCCCAGCCCGGCTGGGAGGGATCCTCCCAGGCCTCAGCTGCCAGACACGGGCCTGACACCCCTTGTTTGTGCTATGATGCAATGGGATAACTTTTAAGGAGAGTCAGCACATTTTTGATAATGACCGAGACCAACAGATGCATCAGTCTGTGGTTTCCTAGTTAGGTTATGAGTCTGTGAAAAACAAAGCACGTAAACTCAGGAAAATGTGCAAACTTGCTATAAACTCTAATCGTTGCTCGTTTGCTTTTTTTCTTGAGGGACAGTGCTGGGTTTTTGCCTTTGAGGTCTCAGTGGGAGGACATTTGGCAGTGCATCTCATTACTCAGAAATATGGGAAAAACTGAGGAACACCTTTTGGCAAATGTAGTTAAACAACCCATCCGGGATCTCATCCAGACAAACAAGGCATTGATGGTACACCCAACCTTGGGGGAGCTCATGTTGATCAGGGCATTCCCTCAGCTGTGACGGAAGTTTGGGAGGACAAATGGACGTACAGTGAACCCCTTAGTTGTAAAATGGTACTGCTGAAGTTGTGCTTGCTATGTAGTTTGAATATAGAGTTTTGTTCTGAACCCAGTGGTCCATTTTTATCTTTATGGTATCCATCAGCTGACACAAGTGGGCAGTCATGGAGAAAATATGCTGAGGATGTAGGTAAAGTGCTTTTCTTCTATCCTGTGGCCTGATAGGAAGTTTTTGGATGCTATAACAGTGAGAAGCTGGTGTTACTTATGCTGTTTGGTCCCATAGCAGCACTTTTTACAAACAGTAAATTATCTCCTTGACCTAAAGAAATGCAGCCACACTCTGAGTGAGAGCCACTGGTAATGGTAACATTTTGGATATATGTCCTCATAGCTTAGAAATATTTTTGGAATATGGAATAATAATTTTATTTTTTGTAAATACAACCTCTCTGTTGGAAAGGGCCAGGTGTGAGGGGGAGGACGGAGCTGGCACAGCTGGCCAGGCAGTGCCCATTCTGGTTCCAGGATATGTTCTGGCAGCTGCCCTGGTCTCCCATCCTCAGAGCTGCATTCTCCCACTGCTGGCAGGAGGAACAGACTTCTGACTGTTTGTCTGCTTTGCTCCTTTTGCATAGGAATGAAGTTAGTGCCTTTTAGATGTTAATAACGAAAACAAATTTTTTTTTCTCTCTCTCTGAACTCATCCTGCTGCTTTGGTTAGTGAAACTGATCAGAAGGATTGGGAGGTTTTTTTACCATGGGAAAACGTTTGCAGGGTCTGACCCAAAGGTAGATAAAAAAACCAGCTGCATGACGAGACATGATGCAACTGTTGGTCAAGGGGAAGGTGAGGATTATTGCTGAAAGGAATGCTGAAAGAAAGAGGGATTTCATGGGAGAGAGGGAGGCTTCTTGGCAGGGAAAAGGGAGGCTGTTCCAAACATATGGGGCATTGTGACCAGATGTCAAAAAACTAGATAATGTCCAGAAAACAGAAAATGATGCAAGGGGAGTGCAAACCATGGAGGTGAATTTTCCCTGGGATCTTGTAGGTAAGTCTGTCTACACAGTCTGTATTCCAAAGAAGTGCAAGGCTGATTGGATAGAGGAGGAAAGGTTGCTGGAACAGCCTGAGAAAAAGGTGTTGACGGCAGTTTATTACTGTTTCTTAAACATATGTTTTCTGGTTTTCATGATAAATTCACAGCACAGCCATAATTAAAATTAAATCTCTGTAAAATACAAGTATTTGCTGCATGTCCAAGGTTGCAGTGAATTAGTTGGGCATTAGTAAAACTGTGTGAAGTATGCCAGATAAAGACCCAAGTTTTGAATAAGGGTGGGTTTTTTATTTTTTTTTTTATTTTTGGGGGGGGGGGTTTTTTTTTTGTTGTGAGGAGAAATATTTCTTAATTTTTTGTCTTCTGAATATGTCTTGTTTTCTGGCTGATCAGTACTGCAGATGAAAATCACCATCTATCACTACTATGGATATTGAAAATAGTTCAGCTTTCCAATTAGTGTATTTCAAATGGTATGTTGGCGACATGGTGACAGCTTCTTACATGAGGTTTGTGGGGTCTAAACCCAGTCACAAAAATTGTGCCAGGGTGTTTGTGCTCCTCTCTTCCACGTGCTCAGTTTCAGGTCCCATCACAGTAGTGCTGCCCATGTCCTGCCAGGGCAACAAACCTCTCATGTGTACTGCTGCCATTATTTGAAACTCTCCCCATCACTTCCAGCATTCCATGCTAGACTGTTTAAATTATGAAGTTTCTGTATATTTTTAAAAGCGGGAAAATGAGATTTTGTGACAAAGTAGCATTTTGAATTCCAGTACAGTCCCTAGCTCAAGTAGCAAAATTTCAGTTGACTTATTGGACCAACATTATTAGTATCTTCTTTAGCACCTCTTCTTTTCTAACGAATATATGAAAGTAAACTTGTTATTATTCTGATTCTCCTATTGTAAGAAAATATAACTTAGTTTCAGGGACCTAGGTATTCACAGTTTTCTGAAATGTATTTTCTGACTTTTCTTTTAGAGAGAAAGTGTAACCTTTAATCACTTAGTAACAAATGGAGACAAAGAGGGCCTTGAAGGTTGCTCTGTGGAGCTCCATTAGCAAGTGTGGATCCTACTCCTGGCTGTTCTCTTCCCTGTGGTCAGGGTGTTTGCTGTTGCCCTGTCCAAGCCCAGAGGCACCTGGGTCAAATCCAGGCTTCCTGCACTCTCTGTGCTTGGCCTGGGAGGGTTGCATTGGGAACCTTGGTCTGTCTGCTTTGGCATGCTGCAGAGGTGTGCTGAGTGAATGAACTGACAGGAATAATTTGCCTCAGGCTGGCTGAGCTCAATTTTTCTTTTTAATTTACTTTTCATTTATTTTCAGAAACAATAAAGTTAAAAGTTTATTTAATTTTCCTGTCTTCATAGTAATCATGAAGGAGAACCAGAAGGAGGACAAATCAGAGAGACATTGGTGTATTTCAGAGAATTAACCTGATGGGTAGAGGGAATTGAAATTCCCCATTTTAGAATTACAGCTTTCCTACTTTATCACAGCTAGCTGAATCCACTGTTGAAAGGCATATATTGCTGTTTTCAATAGAGAATGTATTTCGTGCCTTTATGGATCATGTGTGTCATCTGTATCAGTGTGTACATCTATTCATAGAAATTTTCAAAAGCCTGACAGAGAATGAAGAACAGGCTTCTCTCATTGGGGAAAGCATCAGACAATAATCAACGTATGGCAGAAGTTATACATTGTGTAATGAACCTACCAGTGAGAACTGTCATATAAAAAAAGTGTTGTAGGACCGGAAAAAAAGGGGTTCTTTTCCATCTTCACATACAAATGCGAAGTCTTCTTTATATATTCTTATAAAATGCAGTATTATCTCATTTCTGGCTCTAATTCAGAACACTGGAAGTCTGGAGCTCCAGGTTCACAAAGCAAAATCTGTTCTTCAGTTGTACTGCTCATATGGATGACATGATCAGACTCTGGACTTGAACAATTTTTAAGTTTGCTATTTGACATGGATAGTAAAATTGTATTGCTCAATACAGAAATACCAAATTATAATGTGTAGTTCCTACCATTGCCATATTTGTCATTATTTTGCTATTCTGTTTCTCCATTCCATTAACATCCTAATTTACTGTCTCACATTTCTTCTGGAGATGTAATTATTCATAACTTTGAAAGAAATTCTACCCTTAAAAGGGATCTGTGTTCAGCTGAGGGCCCAAGTGAAGAACTCCCAAGGGGTGCTGCAGTACTTTGCTTTGTTTTTACTGCCACCGGTCACTGGTTTCTGTGTCTCAGCCTTATCCGAGCCCCATTTCCCCTGGGATTTGGAGACAGGCACAGACTTTCCCCTCCTACCACACATTTTTTGTCTTCATCATCAGAGGGAGCTGCTTTCTTTTGTGGAATCAGAGCCTGTTCATTAATTCTGTAGTGGCTGCTTATCCTTTGTGGTTTGGAGGGAGGGAGGAGGTGAGATAATGCAGGAGCCAGCAGACAGGACCTGGAGTGTCTTGTCCTGATGGGACAATGTCAGCTGATACTTTCGGAGATCGTTAAATGCAAGAAATTCCAATTTCCTGCTGCAGAAGGGTAATGGGAGTCCAAAAGGAAAACTCAGCCTGAGTGCCCACTGAGAGCACAGAGGAAGGAGGGTGAGACTTTCTCAGCCTGCTGGGCATCCAGTGAGGGTGAAATCCATGTTCATGTGCTCTACAAAATATGTTAAATTTATTTTGGGAACAAAAGAAGTCTCATATGGAAAACATACTTTTAGATAAAGTCTTCAACAACTTTATAAGTCCACTGCAAGTTTATTTAGTTAGTTATCAGCATTTTTTTTTTTTTTTGGCCAGCATTTTATGAGTTCCATGTAGATAATTGGTACTTAAATAAAAAATAAATGCCTTTAAGAGTAATTATTTTTTTTCTTACTATTTTTGTTCTTCTTTTGTTTCTTATTTATTTTTTCTCTTTTTATTTCTCAGTGTTTCATTTTTCTTTCTCTGTTTTATTTTTAGTTCTTTTTTTTTTCTATGAGTCCATGAACTTGCTTAAAAGCAGACATTCCTTTCCAAAGTCTGTGGTGTTGCCTAAACCCTTGTCTGCACTTTAGAAAATAAACCCTTGATCCATCTACGCTATGCTAATGGATTACACCCCAGCATTGCTGTCACTCATTGCATGGCTGTGGGATTTTCAGCATGGCTGTAGGATTCACTGATGAAGCAGGATTTTTGGCAGCTTGTTTCTTTTCCAAACATTCCTTAATGCCTTCCCACTTCTTGGTTTATCACTCAGGTATTGTAACAGTAGCATTTGGAGCTCTGATAGGTTTTTTGGAAAGCTGGTTCTGTAAAAGCCAATTCATTGAGAACTGTAGCAGAGAGAAAAAAGAGAAAGGGGAATACTGTAGCTGAAGTGATCCCTTGACATTCATTGAGGTTGATGATAAATATGCATGGGATGAGGAGTTTTTAGTGATGCATTTTGCCTCTCTTGCCCCAAGCTATCTGGAAAGAATCTTTGTGACAGGCTGGGAGTGCCAAATCTTTAACAAAATATGGTTTTTGCCAGTTTTTAGAGAGGTGTAATTATTTTTAAGCTAAAACACTCTAAAACTCCTTAGATACATATTTTAATTACTTCATACTAGTTCTTCATCTCTAGGGCTTCATTTGCTATTTAGGTTTCATCACTTTTTAACACACTACCGCTCTTTACTCAAATGCCATGTATCCCCAAGCTGATCACCTTCACTTTCTCAATCAGGATCCAGCATATTTATCAGGTAGAATCCGTCACACCTTGTACATTATGGTTCTCAGGGCAGCAGAGAAGGGTGAGTGCAACCAAGAGAAAACTCATCAAGTGAGAAGTCTTGTCACAGGGTGTTCCTCAAGCAGAAAGACTTTTCATTTCTTGGGGGAGGGGATTTCAATACAATTTTCAAATATGTCAACTAGTTTCTGGTAGCATATTGAAAAAATTATAAACTTTTCCTACTGCTAAATATGCTCTTACTGCCTGCTTTCAGATTTTGTGCTTCTGTGTGAAAATATTTTCCTAAATAATGATAAAATAGTCATGAAAGGAACTTCTTTTTATCAATTGCTGGATACAGGATATTTGTAACAGTGTTTTGGGATTGAGTGGAAGTGAGTCAAAGTGATTTTGTGTTTTTCTTCGTAAAGATTTTTGTTTCCTTGTTGCTCTGCATTCATTGTAGTGTCCCTGATACTTATAGCTTTATAAAAAACAGCCATGGTTTCCTCAGCAGTAGTCTGTTATAAACTTTTTAATAAAATATTCAAATTACAGCATCCAAAACTAAGGATAGTGACATTATTTCAAGAGAAATGTATAGAAACATCAAGTTCACATTCTGCTTTTTACTTTAAATTAGAACATTTGTCTGGATTCTACAGTGTTGCTTGTGTACCCAGTGTTGCTTGTGTACTGGTGAGGTTTTTTTGAAAGATTGGGAGAGTCTCTATGTTTCATGAAGTTTTTATATATAGGTTGAAGATTGGCCTCAATATTACCCATTAATCCAGTCAAATTTGCTTGGGGAAGTCAAGTGGGACCACCTCCCATGCAACTAGGACACAAAATGCTGTCATAGAATTTTTGCTTTCCTGGAAGTTATACTTCATGTAAATACAAATCTCTCCACAAAGAGAGGGGCAGCAAGGTGAAAGTCTCTGGCCTGTATTGTATACAAAGTCAGATTCGGTGGTTTCTTGTAGTGGGTCTCTTCTAGCCTTCAACTTCTGCAAATGACAAATTAAACAGAGAACAAAAAATGTAGGCACTGAGAAATTTGATTCAGCAGTGTTCAAGGAACTGATCAATAGGATCTTCTAAAAAATTGAAGCCCAATTCATATTTCTATGGTAGATTTGTGTACTTATTTATTTTCATTAATGTATTTATAACAGACATGCAAGCATGGAAGTGAAGTTACTCTGTGTGGGAGGTTTGTGCTGTATGGACAAGACAATAATAAATAAACATATTTCCTGTCCTCCTTCCTGGACTTGCATTTCTTTTTCTTTAAAAGTTCACTAGTGTATATTAGTTAACTGAAAAACACTTTCAGGTCATTTGTGCTGTGGTAAGGTTAAGAAATACTGTAATTGCTAGGACTGACCAAAAACAATCTGACCATTTTTCTAGTGAGCTCATTCTTGTAATTTCTTCTGGTTTAAGCAACCTTGAAATCATATGTGTAGTATAGAACCACCCCTATGATTTTTTTCTAATCAACTGGAAGTGAAAACTATATTCTTTTACAAAATGGTTACAGGCTAGTACCCATAAACATAGATTTGGAATAATTGCGTCATCATGCATTTTTAGTCCCATTTCGTTTTAGTTCTGGTTTGGAACAAACTCTGCAGTGTGATGTAATTGCCTTATTCTGATTATTTTTACCTTGGTGTTTCTGTTGCTGGCTTGTGTATATAGTTTTTATGTGCTGTCATTTGAAAAACTTTAAAACTCCTGAGAGCTGGTTTTGGAAACCCTTCTGGATTTTTCATTGTTTTTTTATTTGTGCATGGCAATTACAGGAGCCCATTAGGGGCCTATAATTCCTATTGAGCATAGAATGGACTTCTCATCATTTAATATGGAATGTGATTTTGCTCCTCAGTCAAGCTAAAATCAGCTTACTGTTGTGATTACCATTCGTGGGCTCCACCCTGCCTTTCACCACCTGCCACTTACCAGTAATTCCTTTGGCAATGACAATACAGCCAAAACTGTCAAATAAATTGGCCTCTTTTTGAGAGCCTTTTTCTGATTATTATTCTTTCTTTGTGGTGATGTCAGATTTCCAAGGGTAATCTCTCACTGGAGGAGTATGTGGGTTTTTTTTGTTGTTTTTTTGTTTGTTTGTTTGTTTGTTTGTTTTTTTTTTTTTTGTTTTTTTTTTTTTTTTTGTGAGCCCATCATTTCTAGGAAGGAGAAAATAAGATTTTTTAATCCAGAAAATCAGCCAAGGATTGACAATAGGGAAGCTCATTTCTTCCCCTGAACATGCACGTTTATATGTTGCCATCTTGGAAAGAAAACTTTTCAGTACTTTATTTCAATACATCCCATGGCAGTATTTCTGCTCTTTCCTTAAGCAGAAAAAGTACTAACAGAGGAAAGTGTGCTTTTAAGATATGTGGACTGTTTCTTGCTATCTGGGAACAGTGTTTCCCTATCTTCCTTTTGGATGTTTGACATCAATGCATATATGAAGTGAAATTCAAAAGTTTCTTCCTTCACACTTTGATATTTATGATGCTCTTAAGTCCCACAAAACAAAATACATCCCTAATTTAGTCCTTCTAGAAACAACGTCTAAGTGTTCATGTCTAGCATTTTTTAACAGCTGCTAACAATTCATTCTGTTGTCGCAGTAAAATTGTGAATTAGCATTTATGGCTGCTTGCTTGAGGCGTCATACACCTGTGAGTTTCCGAGGCAGGAGGAGCTACCCCTGCCACGCTCTGTGTTCCTTGGTGATGTGCTGCTCAACCTTTGAGCTGCAGTGCAGGTCACCAGGCCCAGGGCACAGCAGAGAATGTCAATGTGAATGTGTTGCTAGGGTGGTGTTTTGGCATGTCTTCAAATATTGCTCCACTGGTATCAGGTTCATATTCCCATCCTCTTATGCATCCTAACCAAAACTTTGTTTTTTAAATCCTCTGCTGGGGCACTTAAATTGCTTCCAGTACCTCTGGTGGGCTGGTCATTGTAGGTCAAAGGGAATGAGTCACCAGGGACAGCAATGCAGATTTCCTCCAAAGATGTAGAGAAAAGCCACACTTCATGGTAGAATCAGGAGAGATTTGGGCAGGTGCTGGCTCCCAAAAGTCTCTCCAGTAGTGGTTTCCTATCTCTCGTCCTCTTGCTTCCCCGTCTCCTTCCCTGGTAACTCCCTCTTGCTCTGTTTTCATTTCTCATTGTGCAATCCATCTGTTTATATTAGATTATAAGATCCTGAGAACAAGGATCTGATAATTTTTAATAACTTTACACAGTACACTTTGCGTATCAAAGGTGTCTGATGCTTTCATCCTTTTTTCCCTTCCTAGAAGTGAAGGTTCTCAGCAAAGAAATGACTGTATGCCACTGTTACTGTGGCGTACGGTATTCTTTGGTGAGGAGGTGAAGGGGGAGCTCTCATTTAGCTTATTTACAGTCCCTTGCTTTAAAGAAATCAGGAAACATGGCATTGCAAAAAAGTATTAGTAATATATGCAATTGCGAACAGTAATTGCAATTACTAACAATAAATATGGCTGTAGAATTATGTGAAAAATATAAATTTCTTGTACTGCATACTGATTAGGTTTCACAATGATTGCCTAGATTGTATGGTAATGATAGGTTTTGAAAGCATATATCACATCAAGTAACTATTAAAATATTCATATATTCTGTAATTAAAATGAACTATATTAATGTATTTTATACTCAAAGCATACTTAAAAGATGGAGACCACTATACACAGAATGGAATATACTTCTTATCTCTAAAGTGTATAATTTGAGAAAAAAAAAGCTGATTATTTGGGTGTTATTATTTTTTTGGTCATATGGCCTTTTTACTTCTCCTAGAATCTCATGATCACTTACTGCTTTGCAAATCTGAACCTATGCCTACATGCTTCAGAAAGCTGTATGCTGTATATATGTTGTTTCATAATTTGAACAACTCTGGAAGTAATAGGGTTGTTGTGAAATATCTGGATTTCTGACAGACTTCTAGAGAGCTCAGACAGCTACAATTGTGATGGCAAAAAAATTACTATTGTAGCCATGGGATGCTTTCCATGGGCTACATTGTGAAGTGATGCAGACAGTTTTCCTGTCATTTTAAATACCCTCTTTCTGCCAGTATATTGTGAAAAGCTTTGGGAAACAGTTCCTGAAAATGTGGACAGTTTATGTAATGGCAGTGCTACTGCTCAGTTGAATAAAAAAAAATATCATCACCAAGAAAAACTGGGGCAGGGTGGAATTATATGTACAAATGAAAAGTGTCTTTGAGAAAATTAAGGGTTAACGGGTCTTGAGCACAAGTCTTAAGGAGCATTATCTAAGGGACTTGAGACTGTTTTAGACTGGAGAAAATTGGGTTCAGAGTGGACATTGTCTATAACTACCTGAAAGGAGGTTGTAGGGAGGTGGGTGTTTTCCCCCAAGTAGCAAGCAACAGGATGAAAGGAAATGCCCTCAATTTGCATCAGGGTGTGTTTATATTGGATATTATGAAAAATTTATTCCATGAAAAGATGGTCAAAATTTGGAACAGGCTGCCCACAAAAGTGGTGGTCACTGTCCTTGATAAACACATGGATGTGGTGCTTAGGACATGGTTTAGTGGTGCACTTGACAGTGCTTTGGTTGGATTTGATGATCTTAAAAGTTTTTTACAGCCTAAATGATTTTATGAAAATACTTGCCCAAATGTATTTCTTCAGGGATTTCTTTGTTAAGATGTTTTTATGCCCTGTTATTGCTGACTGGCACATCTGTGCTTGCTACTAGTAGTTTGTTGGCTTTGCCAGAGCAGTCAGAGCATAGGTAAGACTGCAAATGCACGGGAAAATCTGCTTATCTTGGGGACAGGAGTAGCCAAGAGTGCCTTGCAGGAGTGTAGCTGACATCTGCAAGCTTCCCTGCACTCTGCTGTTGTGAAATGTAGGATAAAGCAAATTCATCTCAAACAAGGGTTGTTTAAACATCCAGGCACGTTCTCAGAAACGGTAGAAAGGATTCCAGGTTCACTTGGGTAAACAATGATATCAGAAAGGTTTTAGGAGTAGGGAAGAGCTGGTAAGCAAGTAAGCAGCAAAGAATGTACCTTTTAGAGGTCTGAAGGAGCTTAGCAGCAGTTGCCCAGTTAGGCTTTGAAAAGAATGTAAAAACAAATGTGATTAAGTAGAGAAAAAAATTAAGTGGGTGTGTTTCGGAATGAGGATACAAAACTATAAATAGTACATCCCCTTAAGTGAAGGGACCAGTGAATCTCAGAATTATGGGATACCTGAAGCATGAAAATGTGTTTCATACCATGAGTTTCCTCATAAACCTGCTGAAGAGATATCATATGATCAGGTTGTAAGAAAGGTGTTTGTATGTATGGTCTGAGCTACTGGAGTTCTTAGGAAGATGCAAGACTTTAGGGATAACTTGGAAGGAGAAAAATGGGACTGTGCTTATGAAGTTTATTGATAAAAAAATTGAGAAGCACTGGGAATACAGAGAAGGAATGTAATTTTTTCCAGAGCGAGTCAGAAAGTTTGAGATCTGGAATAATAAAATAGGATGAAATGTGAAATAAATGCATCGCATGAAATCTGGGGAGTGATAAGAAAATTGTGAGAGATTGAGAGCTTGTCTTTGGACATCATAAAAAAGAAAAATCACTGCAAAAAACCCAAAAAACCCCCTGCTCTTTCTTACTACAGCAAACAGAAGAAAAAAGATGAAGGAAAGTTTCATTAAAATACCAGTGGTATCTAGAAGCTTTACCAAGCCTTAAATTTGTTCTGCAGTTAGAAATTTTGCAGTTTGTTAATGGGAGGGGAACCAGAGTGGCAGTGGTGGAAGAGAGGGGAATCAGAGTGGCAGGAGCCACCATTCCTGCACGTAACTTGTCTGGTTCTGGCTTCATCGTTTTGCATGTGAAAAGATAGGTCTTTCAGTTTGGAAGTAAATGTTATAAATGTCAGCAGTGCTCATTAATGGATTATTGTGTAGGTTCTATTAATGGTTAATAATGTTAGTCACTTTTCATCAGGAAGGACCATAAGTTTTTAAGAAATACTAGAAAATAACTATGAATGTGGGTAAATGAGAATTAACTCTTACCTTTTTTTCCAGTAGGGCTTTTCAGAAAAAGTTTTTCTATCTTTTTTTTTTTTTTTTTTTTTTGTCTTTCAGCCATGGAAGAGTTAATAGTTGAGCTGCGCCTGTTTCTTGAACTTCTGGACCATGAATATCTAACTTCCACTGTCAGGGAGAAGAAGGCAGTAATAACTAACATTCTCCTGAGGATACAGTCATCAAAAGGTCAGTGCCGGGTGTGTTTTCTCGCTTGCAGAATGCACAGAATAAGTCTGTGCTCAGTGAAATAACTTAAGGAGCTGAAGACAAGCCCTAAATTGAAGCAAGACAGAAAGACAGGGTGAAGCCAAAGTGTAACTTAACTGAATGCTTTCCTTTGTGAGCAGCAGTAAAATGCAGCAAAAGGCACACTTAGAAGTTTATTGGGTGCACATGGGTGAACCCAGCCACAGAATTATTTCCTAGGTAGAATGTTTTCACTTCTGCTGGAGAAGTGGCTACTTCATTTAATTTGTGCCAGTAATGCTGTTTGTGAGTTTTGATGTCAGGGAGTGCTGGCCACAGCACTGTTTCATGTGTCAAATGACCCAAAATCATCAAAAGCCTTGATACTGAGGTGGAATCTGGTGCGTAACTGATACAGGAGTGCCAAGCCAGAGGTAGGAAATGGTTGTCAGAATGTTTGGATTGCATTTTGCAATTAGACTTACTTTCTTGTTTTCTTCCTATCTAAAACCATTTCTATTGCACAATTGCTTGTCTCCATCAAGATTATGGAACTGAGTGCAACATAAGTGATTTACTGTGTACAGGAACCTTTCCACAGAGCTTTAGGGAAGAACATTCTCCACTATTTTTTTCTAACATTACCCTTATATTTTCTACCACATATTCCTGTATGCAATGACATCTGGGCTCCAAGACCTCTGTCTCCACTACATTTGACAGAACTACTGCCAGTGTAAACGCCTAGTTTAGATTTCTGAAAAATACCAGAGTTTGTTGAAGAAAAATGCCACGTTGTGAGCAGCTGTATTTCTCATGATTTGTTTCTTCTCTGGCGCTAAAAAAATATGGTGTTGTTTGATGCAGTGTTGCCCCCATTTATTAAAGAAATAGTTTTTGCCATGGGATTCAATTCCAGAAGATTTTTAAAATAATTGTTGTCCTTTTTTCCATTTTGACATTCTTAAAGACCCACCACTATTTCTACTTCATCCTGATACCAATATCTCATATTGTGGAAGGAGACTTCATGCTCCAAAAGCTCATCAAAATACATCAAACTCCCCAAAAATCTGTAGATGTGAACCTGGAATTTGATATGTTTAGAAACAGCTGTATTTTACTGGATTCAAAATAGCTTCAGCAATGCTGAGCTGACACTGCATGTTCTTCTTGCAATCTTTACAGCTAGATTTATTAAGAAAAACATTTGACTTTTTTAGAAGACAGATGTCATTCTGTTACCAACCTTGAAAACATGGGGATTGTGGATGGTGTTGCAGGATGAAAAACCCTCCATTTCACAGTGCTGAGTGTGTTTCTGGTAGAGCTCAAATTATTTATGCTGTTAAATTATGGAGTGATCCTTGCCTTGGTTTGGCCTGAGCTGACTTGTCTCCTCCATCAGTTCCTAGGCATGATGTGGGAGTTAGCTCACACAAAGATCTGCTCCCTATAGACACTAAAATCACTTTGAGGGTGAGAGGTCTTAACTGTGTGAATATCGATTTCTGTGTGCCAGGACACCTTCCTAGGTGTGTTCAGTCTGTCTCTGCGTGTGGTGACAGATAAGAAGACCCCAGAACCATAGCTTTCCAGTATTCAGTGCCTACCATTTAGGTTGTAAAGCCTATTGCAGGCTTTGTAACAAGATCCATTTCATCCAATTACAGGATCCATCCATCACCAAGATCCCAAGGAGATCCTATTAAGTGGAAGGGTTTTGCTCAGTGCAGTTGTTACTGGAACATTTTACTCACCTCTAGTGCCTTTGTTCAAGTAGATCAAATGTAGACATCAAAGAAAAGTTGTAAAAGAAATATGCCTTCAAATTATCCAAGATGAGGTGTCATAATTAATCTTTATGTAGAAAAGGAATGACTGAGAACAAGCTCCTAGACTTACACAACAGTAAGTGCAGTGACTGAATGTTTGTTTCAAAGTGGAAATAAAGCACATGTTTTGAGCATTGAAGCTATGAACTAATGGAAGAACTTAGCAAGTTCTGCATGCCATTGCTGGCATCTTATCAAGATGGAATATTTTGCTAAAAGATATGCTCTAGTTTAAACTAGAATAAAGGAAACCCCATAGTTCAGTTAAATAAAAGATCATAGGACTATGCTTTATATGTCTATAAACTCTAGTTTATGTAATTGAATAGAATTTAAGCCAGCATGGCCTCTAAAAAAGCATCCAATTTCTCTCCCCAGGCTACTCATGTATTGCCTCTTCCTTTCTGCTAGCACAAACATTATTTGCTTTTTTTTGGTGGTTTAGTCCTAACCAGTGTCACTTCCCTGGTCTGGTTCAGCCTAAGGCCACACACATGCTTATGCTGGCTCAAAGGAGAGGTTGGTGCAGGGACAGGAACAAGGCAGGGAAGGAGAGGAACTGCCTCCTTGGGAGCTCTGCCATCACGTCCTGGCCTTGAGCGTGTGTGAAACTACCCAGGGAGTCATGTACTTTACTGGAGCCGACCCTGCTGCTTTTTTTATCAGTTATAACATTCAGTACTCCCATCCCTTTGAAACTATTCATCTCTTCATTAAAATTAAAAGCAATAAAAGATGCATAAACCCACAGTACTCTGTAGCTAAGATGAACTATCATTTGGAGTCTGTTTTTCAAATTGTTGTTTTACTCCACCCACACAACTCCACGAGAGCTCTTAGGTTGCTGGCACAGTTTAAGAGGCTTGAGGACTATGCTGAGTTCAAGCTCTTTAGCTGCATTTGCAAAAATCAACAGGGTCAATCCAACAGGATTTTTTGATTGCTGGAGAAAACCATGTAAGATCAATGGGGAATGGTAATGATGGGTCTGGGGAACTGGGAACTGGCTGGCTTCGTTAGAACATTTGGAAATGAACAATTATATTTTTCTTTGTAAAGGTGTGGAAATTGTGATGGGCGGGTTGGGTTTCAATAAAACACTTCAAACTGAGTGAGTTCTTACTTGGTGAATTCTTTTGCCTTGTTTTGTTCCATCTCCCCCAAATGTCCACTGTTTTCTTCATCTAATACCTATCAAGCAGGGAGAACTGGGCCAGGCAGATGTGTTCTTCAGGTCGCAGCTGCTTGGCCTCAACCTGCCCTGCATCCAAACCAGTGGTTACTCTGAATAGCTGGCAGAACTATAAACCTTATTTTTCTTCCTGCACCTTGGCATGACTAGTGGATTGCAGGTCTGAAGAAAACACTTGGCATTTCATGCTAAAGCTCAGACTTTCTTCTGAAAAACAAAGACACAAAGAGTTTATTTTGGAGTAAGAAGTGTTGCTGGATTTAGTCATTTAATATGACTGTCAACATTGCCTGTTTTCCTTAATGGGACCTGATGCCCTAAACCTGTAGTACTCCTTTTGTAGTGTAAGTTGGTAGAAGAAATAAAGTGTTGGGGCAGTTTCTTATTTAAACACATACAGATGAAAACTGGGGAAAAATAGTTTTACAGAGTCAATAGTATTCACTTGGAATAGTTTGGGTTTTTTTACAGTAAAAATCTCTTTATGTATGACTTCTGGTTGTTATGGAAGGCATGGGATACTTGGTAATGGATGGCAGTCATAATATGGACTCATCACTCATCCTATGGCAAGAGCAACGAGTGTAAGTTATACTGGAAAAAAAAGGAATATTTTCCAAGACTAATCACTCTCTTGATTAGTAGGAAGAAATAAGAAACTGTAGTCTTTAGAGACAGTTTAATAATCAGTGTTGTTTTTCAACCCATGACTTCACAGCCAGTGGGACTAGGATATTATGACAAGAAACGTTTCATCATTGATTACATTTTTGAGAATTATATGATCTTGACCAAAAGTCATCCATTTGACTATGTAAATTTTAAATTTTAACTTTAAAAATGCAACTAAACACTAGGAGCTAAATTCAGTCCTAGGGTTAAGCAGGGTACAATCCATGGACTGAATTTTTGCTAGGTCATTGAGGAGATGCACCTTAATCTTCTTTTGATATGTAGAAGGATAAACAATATCCTGTTTCTATGAAGGGAATTCAACTGTGATTTTAATTATTGTGCCAAAAACACAGAATGAGTTGGTCATTCCTATTTTCTCCTGTGAGGGAGATGAAGCAATGATGCAGATGACCCTCAAAGCAGCTTTTACATTCATTCTTTCCCTTTTCAAATTCACCTGGAAAACCACGAGGTTATTAAAATAAAATATTAGTAAGAAGGAAATGCTGGAAAAATATGCTCAATTTCTGTTAATGGTGAATTGGTTAGGGCAGTGTCCCTCAGCAGTGTCACAGCATCCTGACCCCCTGGGACTTGGACTCACACCATAGCTCCATGATCAGAGGTGGTGGTGGCAGCAGGGAGCCCAGGGAGCATGGGCACGGTGGCCTTGGCCAAAGAGCTGTCACCATCACTTCCAGGAAAAGCAGGCAGGTGGGGGCTCTTCCCTCTTCTACATTCTTTTGGCGTGAAAGATGGTTTGGGGCTCATTCCTGCATGATGGCTTTGCCCATCCAAAATGTTCCATGGGAGCACTGTTGTTCCTCTCCACTGAAAAAAGGCAGCCAGTCACGTGCTGGCCACAGGCTATGTTTTATTCACTGTATGGTGCCACTAGGATGTTTTCAAATGTGGTATATTCCCCCAATAAATGTTTTTTAACTGGCAGGCACCTGGCCGCGTGTTTGAATGTTGTATAAGTCTTAGAGTTTGAGATGGATGGGCAGTTCAGAATGATTTCCTGTAATTTTTTTTCGATGTCTGGTATTTGTTGATCCAAACAGCATATATGTCATTATCATATAGAGCAAGTATGTGTTTGTTTTGGTTGATTAAATTCTTGAATTCCCAGCATTCTTCCAGTCCTGCCTGAGTAACTGCCCTTGGGAGGTGGGCTGTGATCAGAACTGCATGCCACATTTCAGTGTGTGACAGTCAGACATGGGATCCACATGTGGAAAAAATATCCCATTTGCATCTACCAAGGTATTAAGTGATATTTGTTACTCTTCCACAGGTTTAGAAATAAAAGAAAATGTTCAGAAGCAAGAAGTTGCCAACAGTTTGCCGGCACCTCCTCAAATGCCTCTGCCAGAAATACCTCAGCAGTGGCTGGTGAGTGTTGTATTTAATTATATAAATATATACAAGAGAGAATGTATTTATGGTAAGTTCTAACAGAAATGGTTGCAAGGGAAAAGAGCCTGCAGGTCCAGGGAAATAATTATTCCTCTCACTTCTGCTTTGGTTGAGGAAATTCGGTTCAGCCTGCAGAAGAGATGTTAAAAAAATTCCCTGTGGTGTAATAGGCCTGGGAACAGGTCACCTGCAAAGGCTATGGAATGGCAATCCTTGGAGATTTTCAAATTTCAGACAGAAGTCTGAGCAACATAGCCCTAATTTCAAAGGTTGTCCTCTGCTGTGTTGGAGGTTGGCCTGGCCAAGCCTACAGGTGCCAGACAGTTTCTTACACTTAAACTTTCAGACTCCTTTCAGTAGCTGAAAAGTGAAGGTGTAGAGTTTTAAAATGAAGGAAGAATACTTCCTTTGTTTTGAATAAAGCCCTTAGTGCCTTTCCTGCCTGGTCTCTGGGTAGGAAATTCTCTTCAGATCAAGCAGATGCACTTATTCTTAGAGGTGTTTTTAGCAAAGATTGAGATCTGTAATTCATTCCTCCAGTTGGGAGCAGCTGTCTTGTTATAGAAAAAAAAAAAAAAACCTAAACAAGTTTAAATGCTTCTCTCTTTCTGGGATTACAGTAGATAGGATGAAGAAAATATTTTCAACTTTTTTTTAGAGAATCATAAGCATATTGTGGTTTAGCCTGTTGAAGGTTGAACTGATACTGATAAAGTATCCATCTCTTTATTCTTGTGTGGAAAATTTTATGCACAATGATAAGGACCATCCATGGAGACCCACATTCATTGAATCAGCAGAGTTGCAGCTTACAGGACCAGAGTAACTGGATGGCTGATGTTGTGCCTCATTTTAGTGTGTTGTTTTGTTATCGCATTTATGCCTGGCCCTGAGGGATATATAAGCCAGTAACTTCTTATAAACATAAGAACTAATTTATCAAATCGAACTCCTGGCCAATCTGTAGTAAAATGCTATGGACTGCAGAAAAAAAAGTAAAAAACCCCACAACTAACGTCTATAATTCCATTATATGGAATGCCTTAATCTTACTTTCTCTCTAAGCAATGCCAGCTTTAGGTTTGTGACTGTAAATTAATTATGCATATATTTAATGGATGCAAAAGGAGTCTTATTAATATGCAGTGGAACTCAAAGAATCCATTTCACGGTTAACAGTGCCAGAAACTGATTATTTTTTATTTAATTCAAAATACATACAGCATAAATTAGAAGGGAAAGGGTTCAGAAGAGGCAGGAAAATTATGCAAAATGCACATGTCTTTGAAATACAGACTTCAGGTACCACCTTCATAAACTGAAATCCTCATTCTTTAATATTCGTGTGGGTTTAGTTTGGCTCTGAATATTCAAGTTGTTTTTGTTAAGACGACCCATCTCCTTTTCCTTTCTCATACACTAATGTGTAAATTCCCCTAAAGTTGGTACAGCTGCAGCAAGTGAAATGGTGTGAAGTACGAATTAGGTCCAGGAGGTCAGCAGTGGTTTTTGCAGTAGTTCATTTTGGATTTTTTAATAACAAAAACATTTCTCTGAGATACTGTGGGAATTACCATGGAAGTTGACACTGTTAGAGCTGGCTGCTCTGCAGTGTGGTCTTCCATATTGAGTCTGGTAGAGTAGAGCTTGAACATGGCCCTCCCTTGTGATCTGCCTGTAACACTGCAGATGTTTTCACCTCAGTGAATTCATCAAGTTTTTCCATAGTGTTAGAAGCTGGTTTTTGCCAATGTTTCTCCAATTCCGTTGCTGCTGTCAGGCAGTGGTGGATTTCACCTCCCTTTCCGGTGTCAGTGCCACTCTGAGACAAGCCAGGAGATGTCCCAAGCCTCTCATTGTCTTGCAATATCCAAATAGGAGTTACAAGTGGCGATACTTTACTATGGTAGCATGTTGTAATTTGTGAAAAAGATGACAGGATGCTGCTGTCTTGCAAAAGACAAGGAGGAATCAGAAGGGAAAGACAAAACCATGAGCTTTTTGTCCTTTGAACACCATGGAAAACTCAAACCCCAGTCTGACTTTGCATTCTTCTCCTGAAGTCACACTGATATAATGGAATTGATCATTAGCTGGTTTTGGTGTTAGATGTCTCTGAAACCGCTATTATTATTGATATGTTCAGAGATTGTCATATTATCTTTCTTTTCTTATACACAGTACATTAGTGACAGTGGCCAAGATCTAATTCTCCTATCCATTACTGCTCTTGCATGGTGATTTTCAATCCACCCTGAATTGATGGAGTCCTGAAAATTTGTAGCTGATGCCATTCTCTAGGAAAACTGTACATAAGTGCAGTGATAAAAATACAGAGCTTCCTTTCCTAGCCACTTTTCATAGACTGTGTGTTCAAAGCTGAGTAGAAATAATTCCCTGGGCCTACCAGATGCTTGAATATGCTGCTGGTGGTTGCCCTTCTTCACAGGGCAAGTTGGAAGTCATTATGTATGGCACTTCTTTTTGACAGCTATTCAGGACAGAAATTTTTTTCCACTTGCTAAGTAACATCTAGTGATGGTCTCAGCCTCCAATGAAAACACATTGTGCTGATGGAGCATAGGGATTTACTGGAAATGGGAATCAATAACTTCAAATAAACTAGACACTGTTTTAAAATCTCTGGGTTTAGCCCACCAGTTATTGAATGTGATGAAAATTAAAGGTTCATTTACACCACTGTTTCTCTTTATGTCACTCAAGGATTTCTGCATTCAAAAATGTTTAGTCTGAATAGGTGTTTAAGCTTCTACTTATGTAAAGATGTGTGGGTGGGAAGGAATTCAATACTCCTTAAAGTAGTGCCAGGAGCCAGAATTATGTGTGGGCAGGTGCTGTGCAAGGTTTTCTTTGTAAATCTGTAAATAGACCTGCATATTTGTTCAGGTCAAATCTTCTATCAGTTTTGTTATTCATCAGCCCATGAACAAAGAGTATTAAATGAATTTTATTATGAGACATCCTGTTAATAGTTTAAATGAAATCTCCATTATTCAAACACATTAAAGCCTAGAGAGTTTCCCTGGACTCAGTGGGCTTTGAAGGGACAAAGGGATGTGAAGCTTAAGGGCAGCGCTGAGTCCCTCTACAGAGCTGAGGCCCTGCTTGTCTGGGTGCATTACTTTGACTTTTCCAGCAGGGATGCAGTGCCAGCAGCTCTGAAGCTTTGTTTGGGTCAGCTGCAGAGCAGGAGCTCACTGTGTTTGAAATGGAGTCCTGTCTGTTCTCCCTGAACTGCTCTCTGCCAGGGTTTGTCTTCAGCCTGCCTCGTCCACCTGTACATCAGCAGCTATGTTTATGGCTTTCCCCTCTCTGGACAGGCACAAAGCAGTGCTCAGTGATGGGTTTGGAGGAGTAACAGAGCCAAGGCTCTGCACTCTTCAAAGTGCTGCTGCTGGTGGTTTAACACCTGGGATCCCATCATTGCACTATCACCAGGTTGCCTTGAAGTACATTTTCCACTGAGGCAGTAGGATAATATCCCGTGTGTCCTGCTGCTCAGATGTGCCTGAGGATTACTGGCATAAATTATCCACAGCATGACAGTGACAGAATTCTTCTAGTCTCCAAGCATTTGGTAGTCATATTACATCTGACAGTTGGTGATTTCATTGCACTGTGCTGTCCAACAAAATCAAACACAAACAGCACACTTAGCTATTTTGCATGATTTTCATGGTGAAATCGAGTGTATATTTTGTTTTTCTTGGAATATTGACAATTTAATAGTTATTTAACCACAACAAATGTTTAGTAAAATTCCAGAACCCTGCAGATATGAACCAAAAGAACGGGTCATCTTCCTCCAACCCATTCCTGCACAATACACAGTCACTCTGTAGGAGTGCTTCATATAAATGGGTTTCCTATTGTGGAGAAATTATTTGACAGCCTCCCTTTATCTGGCTGCCTGTCAGGTACAGTCTTAGATATTTATTAGAAAATGCTGAAAGGAGGCAATGTCCTTGAAGAAGAAAAATCACCTGAAAATTCAAGGGATACTTGAAGTGATATAGAACCAATTATATTAATCATTCTTTGCACAGCAACCGAAGAAGTGCCAGTTTTTGAGGTTTTTCCAAAGTGTGCCTTGAGAAAAGTGCCATAACAGAAGCAAAGGGAATCTCTGTTTCATCTGCCTTTTTCTTCTACCACTGAAAAACAGTTGTTATTCTCTGTTCCTCTTTAAAGATGATCTTAAAACAGTATTAATTTTCAGGTTCTTTCCTTAAAGAAGAGTCAAAACCCACAAAAATAAATTTAACAAATATTCATTTGTTTAATTCAGAGCTGGCTATACCTTCAGCTTGAACAGGTCTGAGCAAGTTCTTCCATAATGACGGAACAAGTAAAGAGACCTTTTAAAATTATCAGTGCAGTTACTCGTACTGCAGGCAATGATAAAATATTAACCCTTTCAGAGACCTACCAAAATCCATTTACTAGCATTTAGGTTTCTTTAACCCACTATTTCAATTCTAAAATTGTTTCACCATCCCAGTGTTCATCGCCAGTCTTTGTGTGTTTAAGTATGTCCTTTTCCCATCACTGTGGTACATGTCCTTCCTTCCTCAGATATCCTTTGTTATCCCAATCATATTCCTCTCAGATTTCATTTCATTCTGCTGTGCGTAAGAAAGACTCTGTCAGTTTCATTCTGCGCTATGGTTTAATTCTAGTGGACAATATCAGTATTTCTCCCAAGCACCTGCTATAAGCAACAGGTACTTCGTTCATAAGTGACCAGGACAGTAGTCTTCTGGACATAGAATTGTTCTGGTTGTAAAAGATCTTTAAGATTGTTGAGTTGGCCTAAAGCTACCACTAAGCCATGTCTCCACCTGCCACATCTACATGACTTTAAATAACTCCAGTGGTGGTGACTTCACTGCTTCCCTGGGCAGCCTTTTTCAGTGCCTGCCCACCCTTCTGGTTTTACATTTCTCCTGATATCTGAACCTCCCGTGGCATGACTTGAGACTTACATTTGTCCTGTTGCTTGTTACCTGGGAGAAGAGATTGACTCCACCTGGCTACACCCTCCTTTCAGGTGAGGGATGGGGTCCCCCCTGAGTCTCCTTTTCTCCAGGCTGAACACCCCCAGCTCCCTCAGCCTCTAAGACCTGTGTTCCAGACCCTTTCCCAGCTGTGTTGCCCTTCTCTGGACTCACTCCAGCACCTCCATGTCGTTCTTGTCATGAGAGGCCCAGAAAGATTTGAGGTGTGACCTCACCAGTGCCAAGTTCAGGGGGACAATCGCTGCCTTGGTCCTGCTGGTCACACTGCTGCTGATCCAGGTCAGGTGCCATTGTCCTTCTTGCCACCTGGGCACACTGGGATTGTGGAGTATAATATGTGGTTGCATAAGGAAGAAGGATGAAGAAATGTATAGTGCCTCTTTTTTGTGTTATCCATTTCTTGCAGGATGCTCTAGTTGCCATTCTGGTTTTCCATGGTTGACGTTGGTGAATTATTGTTGAATTATTGTTTATTTCACATGTGCAAATGGTACCACAGAAAAGTTTTAGTTAAAGCTTCTCAGTTAATTTATAGTATACCTTTATAGCAATACACATCACCATATTTCAAAACTTTTCTCATGTCTAAGCTGCTGGAATAAGCTATTCTCAGCTGTCTTTAATTGGAATTTAAATGTAAGTGGATGAGTTAGAGTAGAATTGAACTTCTTTACCGAATTCTTTTTATGATCATTGTGAAGCTATTTGCCCTTTTGTCTTAACTAGATACTTTGACCTTCTTATAAGAAAATTATTAAATTACTAATGCCACAGATAGGTTATTTTCCCACTCTTTATTGTAGCATGCTCACACTTCTGAGCTCAGGTTTTTCGTTTCTTGTTTCTATGCTATACCTGACCTTAAAACCCCCTCCCTGTGTTGATAGTTAGGGACCAGATTTTTTGCTTTCTTGATCACGCTCATTAATGTTCCGTGCACAAATACATTGGGAAGGAATTAGACCAGTAAGTACCAAGTCTCCTCTTTTTTTTTAATTTGATGCAGTCTTCAGTCCCTTAGACAATATTGTTCCACTGGAAATGGCATTGCCTACACTTTCTTCACTGTACTGCCTTGTCCTCACTGCTGTGTCACACACTTGGATGAGTTTATTAACTCCTGGAAGAGAAAGGTGATTTTGTCTTTTCTGGGGAATACAGGCACTTCATTGAGCACAGTCACAATAAACAACTCTGACTGAGAGCCCCATGCTGCTTAAAATTCAGATTAATCTTTCTCATTAAAATGTATGAAAGTGTTCCCTACCATTAATTAAAGCCCATTTCATTTCTTGGTACACACAGACCCTTTGCTTGACATGAGTCAAGTCTATTGTTTTGTCTGAGTGATGCTTCCAACTGGCTGTGTAATAGTCTTTTATTATAAATTATGAATGATACAGAAATACCTTGTTTTTGTTACTGGCTCATTCGCTTTTGCTTGTAATTATTTTGTTAGATCTTCTGTTCCTTCCATTGAGTATGGAGTTTATTTTCAGTCCAGCCTTCCACAGAGTTTGTGTGTAACTCCTTCCAGCTACCTGTCCTTTCAGTGGTGCATTCCATGCTCCAGTCTTTTTGGTTTTATTTAATGTAATGAGATGTAATTTTATTTAATGTAATGAGATGTAATTACATACAGCAGCAAGAACTGACACTGTGTCTGGACACAGACTGACAGTGCTGTCAGAGATGCAAGAAGTGACTGGATTTTCTACTCGGTCAGTATACTATGTTGTTCTGTTACTGTCTCCACTTGATCCTCTTCATTGCCATCTTTGCCTTCCTGTTTGTTAGGTGAAGGGGTTATTCAGGTATCTGAGCAGATGTGTTTTATCTTGTGAAATTAGTAACTCAGCTCCTGGTGAGGTACATGTGTAAATGCTCTTGAGACAATCTTCAGATCAAAATGTGGAGCCATAGGACGCCCTGATTCATTCTTTAATGTGAGCAGGTCTGTTCAGATCTCTTTCCCATCATCAGGCTGTGCTTTCTGGGGCTGTGATCTGTTTGTAGTCACTGTACATGCTAAGCACTTTTCCAGCGATACCTTTAATTAGGCACTCACCCCCGAGTCAGCAGACACGCTGTCAGGCTGTGTCAGATGTTCTCCACTCCCTGGAGGACAGCGTGCCAAGTGTGTGCCTTCTGTTCTTAACCTTAAACCTGCTCAAGTCCCCGTGCAGCATCACCCCCTAAGGAGAAGTTGCACTTGAGCTTATACTCATCCTCTGCCTGGTGATCACTTCCACTACTTTACCCCTTGCCCTCATCTGTTCAGCACTGCAGGAGCTGGTGGGTGGCCAGTTCTGCTGTTCATGGGATTCCTATTGCTGAGCCTCCCATCATGTCAAACTCTGGCTGTTGATTGTTCAGGGAATTTCTTCTGTTTTTTCCTGGTAGCACTGGCATTGTAGAGGCATGTGCTATAATTGCATAGATGGTCATCTAACAGCCTGTGGCCCTGTTATCCCCTTCTGGTGGGACTGACAGGGTTACTCCATCCCAAAAAGTTGAGTTTTGTAGCTCTCTGGCTGGTTTTGCTGTCTTTTGTGCTCAGAAGCTGGGAAGATAAGTTGTTAGACTTCCTTCATATTATTTGGCTACTGGTTTTGTGGGCTGCAGCTGACAAGCTTAGAAATAATAACCTTAGAATATCAAGCAGAGGTCAAATGAAGAATATATCTCAGCTTTTCCTTGTGCACACTCAGACTAATATTAAACAGTTCAATATGATCTTAATGTCCCACAAAGTCAACACTTTTTTCCTGAATAAATCCAATGTCCATCCAGGTCCTCCTGCTGGCAATAAATTGTGATTTCTCTTTAGCACAATTTTGAATTTATTTAAGGGCTGTCATACCAAGTACTAATGCCCAGCTTCCAACCCTTACAGTGTTACAAAAAAAGCTTGATTAAAATATATGCTGAGTAATTTTGTGAATTGTATTTTACTCAGTTTGTTGGTTCATCTTGCTTTCTGGACATCCGGGTTTTTTTTCACATGTGGAGTTAAGGATCATAGATGTGTGTGTACTCTTCTTCCCCTCTCCAGGCTGAAGATGTAGTTGGGGTTGTGCAGAGGTCAGGTCTAAGCTTGCTCCAGAGCAAATGGCATGTGTCCATGCCAAAGTTTCTTCTTGACAGCCCAAATTTGCCTTCTGGCTCCTGAACAGCTTTCTTAGACATCCCCAGAGTGTGACCCCTTTTCTGTTCTCATGTTGCTGCCTTCAGCACTGAGGGGTTATGTATCAGCTGGCTCCAAGGTCCAGCTGGATCCAAGCTGGTGGTTGATTTAACAACACACATGTAAGTGTGGCACTTGGGTTGCCTGCAGCATGGGTAACTGACAGGCTGCTAAACTCACTGCTTTGCACTGGAAATCTCCACCTCCTAAATCATTGCATAAAGGAAGGTATTTCTTTCTATTTTCTGCAGAGTTTAAGTCTTCATTGGGGTGTAAAGTGGCTTTATATCCTCAGGCCTCTATACACTGACATTTATTTTCCTTTGTCTTTCAGACTGCTTTCCATGTTGTCACCAGATTATCAGATAGACCATAATAAAAGTTGCTGTCTCTCTTGCTCAGTACCCTTGGACAGAAGGGGGAAAATAAAGTAATGTATCTGTTAGGATGAAGGAAGGAAGAAAGAGTTTATTTGTGTTCTATGGAATACAGGTGGGCAGGTGGAAGGGAAGATCATAATATGCCTTTAAATTAAAATAATAAATTAAAATAATAAATTAAAATAAGTCTGTTTCAGAGTCCAGTAGGATAGCAAATTTTACTATTTTGTTTCTTTCTCTTAACAATCAATCCTGTAAGCTGGAATTGGGCATCCTATGCACAGTCCAGTCTCTAATTTCATCAGAGATTTCAACTCTGTAGTGTAATGATCTCCTCATCTGCTTTTTGGTTTCAATTAAAGCATCTCTCAGTTGGTCTCAAACCCAGGACCTGACAAACGTGTTCATCAGTACTGTTTCATTATTGCTGTTGTTATTCTGGACAACAGCATATTACATCTTTGTCCGTTTTCCTCCAAGGAGATAAATGTAATGGCAATTTCTTTTCTCAGTTCTTATTCCTGTGATTGAGAGGGGTGGTTTATCATGAGAGGTAGGATAACATTCTCTAGGTTTCTTCTCTATTGCTTGTCATTAAAACAAACCCCAAAAAACAACCAAAAAAACCAAACCCCAAACAAACAAACCAAAAAGAACTACAACAACAAAAAAAAGGGAGAAATTCATGCTGCCTTCCTTGCAGGTTGCCAGGTCTTTCCTCCTGGTACCACTCAAGCTACACATGTTCTAGTGTTTCTTAGATTTAATCTTTTTACAGAATATGTAAATTATTTTTGGGGGTTTATGGCCTTTTCATTTTTTTCAGGTAAACTATTGAAAAGTTATTGAATAAAAACTTAATTCATAATTCGTAACTTCATCAAAATTCTTCCATTTAGAATTGCTGAGTGGAACGAATGAAACAATACAAGTGGCAATAGTAAAAACATTATAGAACTAAATATTAGTAACTAATACCAGAATGCACACATATCCATTTATTTATCTTGATGGTCAAACTCATAAACTCCATAGCTGCGAGAAGATGTATTTGTTTATGGTACAGATTTGAGTGAGATATTTTGATTTTGTATTTAATCAATTGAGGATTTTTAATATTAAAGCAACCCCCTTTTATCAGAAAGTATTTAATGTTGGATGTTTCTGTTTCTCCCTTTAAAAAAAAATTATAATTGTTTTCAACTTTGTTATGGCAAGCACTGCAAAATGCATTTCAGAGAGGAGGGCCCAGTTAATTCAGCAATGGGTTCCATCTGTGTTGACCTTGGCTGCACAGCCCAGCCCGCCCCAGCTGTATGAAGTAACTGGTGCTCCAGCAGGGTTGAAATCAGACAAGCACCATTTGTGTTTCATTTCCTTTTTTCTTTCTTTCTGAATAACATTTTGTCTAAAAACAAGGATTCTTTTTTTTTTTTTCTCCTGATCTTTATTGGAGCCTACATTTGTCCCCGGATAAAATAAAGCTTTGCAACCTCGGAGCTGTGTCAAAATTGGAATGACTCAAGACATGTATTTCCTGGGTGAATGAGGTTCAATAATGATAGGAATTTCATATATTGGATACACCTGATGGAAAAAATGGTTTAAGGCTAGACCAAGAAATTAATTTGTCTAATGAAAAGGGTGGTATGAATCTGTATTGCCCCAGGAGCAAACTGGGACCACATCTAATGAGAACAAGGTTCTACCCACTTGTGTGAATAGGGAAAACCAAGTCTTTATAGGCAGTTCTGCCTCTTGTGTCTAGGACCTCAGGCCACACAGAGGTGATATGTGTAGAACAATTCATAATTGCTGTAAATTTTCCAACAGTCATGAACATGTAGTAATTTTTAATGTCCCTTATGCCTGTTGTGAAGCAGCAGCTAACCTTGAAAGACTCATTTATTTTGTCATGATGTTAGGTTGTCAATTTGATTTTTTTCAGCAAAATTACAGGGTTGCTACACTAAAAGTCATATTTTTTCTTTATTTTGCTGCTTTGACAGATACTTTCTCTAGCAAAGCTAGTCTCTCATTTGGTTCACATTGTAGGTAACGGTAATTGCCAACTGTAATTTGTAATTGATTGTGACGTAAGAAGTTGGCTGTATCATTTGATATTAGAAGTAATATTAGTGTAAATTTCAATCTGACGAGGAATTTCTGTGTTCAGTCGTGAATCAGTTCATTGTCCATGAAAAAGTTTCTCATTTTACTTGGTGTGCAAAGGTAAATCCATGCTGGATGAGCTGATGGGCAGGGTTAGTCACTAGCTCCTGGCCTTCCTGCACACTGGGAATGCACAAGCACTTACCTGCAAAGGGTAATAACCTACTTGATATGAATTTAACTACAGAGCACTCTTAAGAGTGGGACTCATCTTATTGATGGTGTTAAGAATTAGGTGACTGGCATAGGTGTGTCATCAGCAATGAGATTTGGAGATATGTAGCTTTGAAATAGTCAAAGATGAATCCAGCCCTGAAAGTGCCCACAGAAATAATTTCACTACAGTTAATGGCACATGTTATTAAAGCTCAGGCTCCTCCCTGGTAACCTCAGGTCTGTACCAAAAGAGGAGCATGGTCCCTGTGGACTCATCTGTGTGATGTGGAAGAAAGCTCTGCTAGACTGGTCAGCCCACCTGAGGTACGGTCCAAAAGCATCTGACCAATTTATCACTTCAGTATCTCCATTCATTCCCTTAGTTTACACTGGATCAGTGCAGTGCAGACAAACGTGGCTGTGTCTCTGTTGTTACATAAAGAAAAGATTAAAAAAAGGAAAGATGTATTGAAATAGTGTTACTGCAGAAACATGACTCTGCTTACAAGTAAAATTTTTGTAATCATGCAGTAAACCATTGGTACTGAAAAGAGGCTTCAGTATTTTCTCTAACACATAAATATGAAACTGAAAACCTGTGGCAAATATGAATGGGTTCCATAAAAGTACAGTTGTTTTGGTACTTGTTGAGGAAATAGAACAGTAAAGTCATATGGAAGAAGTCACAGAGTACTAAATTTACTCTGTTATTATATCAACATACCAACAGTTGGTCAGTTTTAAATTTAAAACAGTTTATATTTAAAAGAAGCATTTTAGAATTTGACCTAGTATTTGACATACTTACTTTGTCTTGTAATAGTTTCTTGATGTTCCAAACTTTTCCTTGTTTATAGCTCACTTTTCACTATGTAGAAATAGCATTAAAAACACTAATATGTATATTAAAATTGTTTTGCCATTGAAAAACTCCTATCATGAAAATATGTTATTTTTTCTCTCCTTAGTCTCTGCCAGCCTAGGCTATTTAACTTTTCTAAAATGTCCAACCAAACTGCTGTTTACTGCTGTAATGTGAATTGTTTTAGGTAAAATACTAATAAATAAGCTTTTAAACTGTAAAGTGGTCTATGCATAGAAATCTCTTTCCTACATAGACCCATTAGATTTCCAGTTCCTAAATGGAGAACTGTATCTTTTCAGCATTTTTACCGCTTAATGCTGTTGTAGAGAAAAATTCTTGTAATGTAGCTGTTACATTGATTTTGACATCCTTACCAATGACAAGTAGGATTCTACAGTGTTTTATCATCTCCAGAGGACTCAGTTGGAGGACATACAAGAAAGTTTTGTTTCCTTATCATGATTAGAGGTAAAGGTCTGGATGATAATGATACATTTAAAAATGTATCAACATGTTATGAAGCATAATTAAGTTCCTTTACTACTTCAAGTCCCAACCTTGACTTATTGTTGTTTAACTATAACAACATATGAGGAACTTGAGATTTGGGCTTCTCATCTAAAAGATGCTACCTTGCAGAACATCTAATTGGGACCTCCAGAGCCTTACCTTTAGAGATAGTTAACATAAAAAATAGTCACAAGAGCAGGGTTTATGAAGCTGGTTGCATTGACACTGATCATAAGCAGATATTCTGTCCATGTTTAATTTAACACCTGGTTAGTCTGTAATCACTTTTTCTTTTTTTGTTCATTTAGCCGCCAGATAATGGGCCTCCACCACTGCCAACATCTTCCCTTCCTGAAGGCTATTACGAAGAGGCAGTGCCACTTAGTCCTGGAAAGGCTCCTGAGTACATCACTTCCAGTGAGTAAGATATTTCCAGGCAGTTTCTGAGCAACTGGTAATTCCAATGTCCTTCAGCTTTTTTATTGCTTGAGAACTCCATCTCTGTTGGTGCTGTGCTGATGTGTCATAAGCGTTACTTTGACAGTTCAGGCCAGTTCTGGTTATCCTTGCTGGCCAGGCATTGGATTGGTTTGCAGAACTGTTTTGATGTGCTCAAACCAAGCTCCTTTTAGAGGAAACTAAATTTGGTGTTCAGGTGAGGAGCATGTAAAAAGGTTTCAGCAGCTATTGGAGACAGAGGGTCCAAATTAGCAATTAACCTTTTAGACTGCTTTGAACCACAGATAATGGAGGCATTGGACCAGGAGTCCAGAGTTAAATATTGCCCAGAGTAAAGCCCTCTAAATTTATCACAATATGAATGTAGAGGCCTCAAAAACTGGTACTAACCTGCCTGCTGTGCCTCCATTGCACTGAATTGCTTGCTAAAATAGACAAATAAAAAGAAAATATGAATTATTGGAAAGATGTGATTTGCAGCATTTCTGATGACACATTGTGGAAAGAGATGAACTGGTCACAGCAGCTCCCACAAGCCATGTGTGATACCCATGACAGTACTTTTGTGACCTCTCGTTCAGGGCAGTAGGCAAAGGGCTGCCAGAATGTCCTTCTGCAACACCCAAATGTTCTTTTTCACACCCAAATACTTCCCCAAAGACCTGTGCACTTCAGTGGAGCTGTGCTGAGAGCACACTGATGAAACACTGAAATGACTGCCCTGACCTTTACACAGGGTCAGTCAACAGCATATTAAGTACCATCTTTTTGCTGCTTTTTTATTGGCTGGGGTAATTTATTACTTGTGTTGGGCTGATTTATCGCTAATCATTATTTTCCATGGTCAAAGATTAAAGGCATATCTTTCCCTATTTTAAAGCCATTTTAATTATTTTAAATTATCTCTCTGTTCTTAAAATGTGCATAGGAGTCACCCTAAAACTAAAATATTATTCATCTGTACACTGCACAAACTGATGTTATCTAGCAGCTTTTAATTAACCTGCAAAATTGAAGGTAAGAAAGAGTTTCATGTGCTGGAAAGCAAATGAAATAACATATGGACATAGAAGAGCAGCAGAATCACTCTTCTCTTCATTTCCTCCCTTGAAATGCTGCAGGGTGGTCCTGCTAGACCCTACAAACCAGTGAGCTTCTGGCTTGGGTTTTGTTGTTAAACAAGAGCTATGCTCAGGCAGAAGAATATTAATAGTGAAAATATAGCACTGCTAAAAAATCACCTAGGGGAAAACAAGACAAAGTATGAAGCTGATTTCTTATTGTACTTAACCATTTAAATGCATAAAAATGTTCAGATATCAGCCTTAAAAGTTCATGAATAATTACATAATTTAAATATATGTATATCTCTATCTATATCTATGTATCTCCAGACATTTGAAGCATTGTTAGTGTGACTTAGCATTTCACTTGCTGAGGTGCTGTTATATTTTTCCTATGTTCTGAACTTTATCATATCTTAAAAATTGTGTTAAAAGAATTCCTCTCTTCACTGATAATGAAGTTGCTTTTATATTTCATGTGCAATTGGTAATACATCTTCGCTCATGCAAAACGTCCACTAAATCCAGTGGTAATTAAAGTCAGCTACCAAAGTGTATTAAAGATATAACCTTAGCCCTTTGGAGTATTTGAGATGGAGAAGACAATAGAAAAAAGTGCTTGAAGTAGAAGTGCAAGAATGCATCTATTGGGATAGATATAATTATTTTACATAAATATTCCTATGGAATATTTTTGTAATGTCAATAATAGCAAGGAGACTTACATACCATATGTCTTACCTGTAAAAG
Source organism: Cettia cetti (assembly GCA_013401135.1). NCBI lineage: Eukaryota > Metazoa > Chordata > Aves > Passeriformes > Sylviidae > Cettia > Cettia cetti. Next base: position 252,012 of record VZUI01040575.1, read on the forward strand.
TAAACAAGCACTGAAGAAAATTGCAGAACTTGGTCGTGAAAGTGAAATACTCATAACTTTCCCAGGTCCCTCTAATGGGTTTGTAAGTGCTTGCATGTAGATGAAAGCAAGAGTGTATGACTTGTCTGATAACTCTCTCTATATTAAAAGCTACTGATCTGTACAATACACCTAAATTAATACAGACTAAAAATACTCTATTGCAAATAGTAATATGAACAGTCCACTGTGATTTTCACCTCCTAACAGTGGGAAATTTTTGTGAACATGATGGTGCAAAGCCAATGTCAAAAGAAGACAGGTTAATCAGAAAGTACCAGATAGGCAAAAACTGGTAGACTAGCAGCACTGGAACATGTTGTATCAGTGCATCCATACCCTCTGAGACTTTAATAGGTTTTGGAGAGAGAGATGTTTTTCTCCACATGTTAGTTTGTGTCTCAGAGCCTGGAAACCTTGTTTTGGATGTGATAGAGCAGTTTGGAGACCAAGCAGTTGAAGCAGGATGTGGTAAAGAGGAGCCAAGTTTTATCAGGGATGATATGAGCACTTCAGGATGGGCATCCTTCCTGGTGTGAGTCACACAAGAAGCTCTTCATCTGGCCAAGAGTCCCACAAACTAACAAGGGAGACATGAGGAGAATTTAATGGACAGGATATAGCAACAAGTCCCCAAAGATCCCATTAGCTTGGGTCAGGATGGGAGTCATGGTAGCTCCTGTTGGCTGTCATCCTCCTAGAAACAGAGATTTGGATGAGACTGCAGCTGCAGTGCCAGCAGAGTCCCTGTGCTGAGCATACAGCTTATGGCTAACAGGAAATCTGCACTTGGAATGCTTGTGAGCCACATAGGAAATAGCTGTAGGATATTAAACATGTAGAATTTCAGTTTCTACTGTTAAGTCCCAATCAGCACTTTCTACAATTATTTTTTTTCTGGAAACTGGTAGAACCTGCTGTAAGAAAATAATAGGCTTCAATGTTGTGAGGAAAACCCAATGATTTAACCAAGTAAATTTGCTAGTAATAAGGCAGGATTGTTGCATGGGGCTTATAGTCAGAAGAACATCAACTTTTCTGTATAGGGCAAAGGGATGACCTATAATTTTATCCAAGGTGAAACATTCTTTACTGCCATATGGAAAGTTAAATCATGTTCTAAACAGGAAGAAAACCAATGTGTTTCATCCTTTCTTTGCTGCACTTAAAAATCTAGTCCTCTGATAGAAAAGTCTCTGTCATACAAACTTCCCATCTTCAGAGTGCAGAAAAATGACCCAGCTCCACTCTCTTGGGAAGAATATACTGGAAGATTGTCCCCCCTGTACAATTAAGTTTCAAGTTCATCTGATAAAATTTAACCCTCAGACACTCTTGCATTCAAAAGGTAGTTTCTTAATGGAAAAATCTCAGTTAATGATATAGAAAAAATCCATCAGAATAGTGTATCCATATCTCAACATATGGGCAGTGAGTTAGTACTTCTACTTCCTACCTAAAAAAAAAAAAGTTTAAAATAATTTTTTTGCCAAAACCCAGGCAAAATCCCAAATGAGGTAAAAGAATATTGTAGAAAGGGACCAAACATCAACATGAACATTGTGACATTGGCGTAGCTGCAACAAAGATCACAACTGAATATGAAGAACGGATGAGGAGGTTATGGGCACTAATTGCTTTTCTGAAAAGGGAAAGCTAAGAGCTGAAGAAGTAGTTCCCAGAGAGATGGCAACTTTAGTTTATGGCAGCTTGGCCCATGGCTTTGGGAGATCTTTTTGAAGAAGCTGATTTAGTGATCAGACTTTACTTTTTGTATTTGGTAGCTCCAGGTGAATTGTTCATTCTCTGTGCCCCGCAGGCTGGTGTTGGCATGCTGCTGCATGTTTGTGATTGGCAATCATCTCTCATGCATTTCCTGGTGTTTCTGTGTGGAGGTTTGTGGAGAGCTGCTCTGAAAGGATTTGGAGCAGGGAAAATGTTTTGGTTTGGGTTATGTTTAGGTTTTTTTCCTTCTTCAGGGTTAGGAAGGATGGAGCAGCAAGTTCTACTAGATCTTATATATTCTTTTAAAGAAATATGCAAAAATAAATGCTCTGGGATAAATGTTTCCAAATCTGTCAGTTTAAATATTTGTCCTTCGTTTTTCCATCCTCCTCTTGATTTTTTCTAACACAAGTGAAAAATTGGAGTGTTTTCCCACTGATAATCATCTGAGGTTTTTACCACTTGCCCATATGGACCTGCCCCAAACCAAACACCCTGTAGCACAGTTGACCAGAAAATGGCAATTCAATGTTAAAAATAAACTTCCAGGGCTGTAAGTTTTACTTTCATTTCACTTTGGGCTGAAGATATACTATTTCATCCATTTTTATGAAAAAACAAATTGGATCAAAATATCTACTTTTTGTTCAGAGATTCCATTCTGCCTATACACATAGGGAAGAACTGATGCAGAATGAGCTTTCCAGCAATCCACTCTTGTCCTCTTCCAGTCTTTCCAATTCTCCTTCTTACATCCTACCTGTTTCCTAATTCCCTAGCTAAAGCAAACAAGATTTTCTTCTACCTTCTGGCCTAAAAATATATCTAAGTCTACGTGAAATGTTTTGATGAAACTTCAGCTTTTAAAAATATTCCAGTCAGTTCTCCTCCATGTGAATACATGCCACTGGATAAGAGGCTTTCTGGTGTTTTTATCTGAAGAGCTTTACACACATATACCCACATAAACAAATAAGTATGGAGAGTGGAAGAGAGGGTTCTGTGATAATAGCAAGATAAAAGCAAAATAGTTTGCTAGTTGGGGGTACTGCTAGATCTGTCTGCATTGTTGAAAATGAAAGGCCTGAAGAAAAATAGTTTAATTAAAATGGAGGCTTGCCATTCCATCACCAAACTTGGAGCAGGATTAAGCAGCTGAGGTTAAGCACAGAACAAAGAATTTTTGCACAATGCTTTCACCTCCATCAGAATCTGTAGTTCAAGGGACAGCATTGTCTATTGATTGCTAATTGTAGCAGTACAGGTGCTATATTTGGGAATTATATGAAATGTTATGGTTGGTAGACACTGCCCCATAATGTATTCTTATGACCTTTGCCATATGGGGTTTGTTTCTTGATGTGGTGTACTAAAGCAGGATGAGAATATTTCTCTGTGAAAGCGTTGCAAAAAATGAAGCTGTCAAATAATATTTTGAAGATAATGAAACACTACCTCAAATTCTAGCTATGTATTCCCAGCTTATTGTTTCATTAAAATTCTCAAGGACTCTGTATGGGTCTTCTATAAAATTTCATATTGGCAAAGTATCTTTTGTTTAATTAACTTTATGCATTGTTATTACTAAGCACTGAAACAGTAACTTCTTCATGACTGACTTTCAAAAGCTTTCACTTAAAATGAGTTGTCTTGAGGCTTTCAGTTATTTCAATGTGCTTCATGGCTAAGTGTTTTAACCTAACACTTTTACACTTTTATTAAAGATTATGACTCAGATGCTATGAGCAGCTCTTACGAATCCTACGATGAAGAGGAGGAGGATGGAAAGGGGAAGAAAATGAGACATCAGTGGCCTTCTGAGGAAGCCTCTATGGATCTGGTGAAGGATGCCAAAATCTGTGCCTTCCTTCTTAGAAAAAAGCGATTTGGGCAATGGACCAAACTACTGTGTGTTATCAAAGAAAACAAGCTACTGGTAATTTTTATTTTTAGCTAGCTGCATTTTCTTTGTACCTTTTAGATGATATATTTATTTTTACAGGAATCTGATTTTTGGAATATGTTCTGCAAACAGTGGCCAAGTCTGCAGTAACCTTACCAAAGAGTTCAGTCATGATTTACCCAAGAAGCAGAAAAGCACTGAAATTATAAGTATATAATTTAGCCACTTAGAACTTTGATTTTTATTTCACTTAAACTTGAACCCCAGCAGTTCTCTGATATTGGAAAGAATGTCTGGCCCATTATCTTCTAAAATATTTAATTTGGAAAAAAAGCATTGCTGAAACTGTAAATCCAATCTTTCATTCCCTGCGGACAAAAAATCTCATAGGGAGCTCTGTGTGTGAACTGTTGGATCAGACTGCTGGAGAGAAAAGTCCCTTGTTGGACTGAGAATTCAGTTGGCAGCATATGCTGTGGTAATGTATACACTTTAAACTAAACCTTTGCCATCTGTTCTGCAGTAATTACGATGCAGTATTCACATGATGCACAGCTGCATTATAAAAGGGATAGAAACAAGTGGATGTATTTATTCCTTAAGCTAATCTGTTATGCTTCTTTCTGATTGGAGGCACCAGTGAAAGATTCCATGAATTATCCGCTCATAGATGTATTTTTGTTTTCTGAAAAGAGACCTTAATTGAGGGAAACACTTACTGTGTGACATTATGGGCAAACTAATGCTTGTGTGAATCAGTAAGTTGGGGTCGTTGGTGCTCCTGCCTTCCGATATGGTGCTTCCAGCCATTGTACCTAATTACATAACTAACAATTACCGCAATATCCCAAATGTTAAAAGCTGATTAACAGGTCATAGAGCATCTTCTGTAGAACCTCTCTATTCTACAGTGGTACAAAGCAGATTAGGTGTGTTCACTTTCCAAGTACATTTGTGCTTATGGCAGTATAGAAAATAGCAGGATATGAAAGGGAGGTAAGAGATTTCTGAAAACACACTTGGAAAGAATTTTCTAATTTGCGGTAGCTTTAATTTTTGTACCCTCCTGTATTTAAATGTTGAAAAAAAAAATTCATCCTGTGTCAGCTTTTATTATATTCTTATGATGCCATTATCCTTAATGCACATTTTTATCACCATATATCAGTATCATATCAGATTTCAGGACCATCTGATAACAACTTGAAGAAAGGAAAGAAAGAGAGAAACAGATTTTTCCCTGAAGTCACACAGCATTTGTTCTACAATGAAATTTATTTTTCCATATAAAAATACTTTATTTTTTATATTTTCATTTCCTTTACCCACATGTGTGGTCTGAAAAGCCTTTTTCCTTATAGGGATCATCTTTCAGTAATTCTATAATGGGATTAAGAAAATAAAATCACAATAGGAGTCTAACGACCAAGTTAAACAAGATTGGTTTATTGTTTGAAGGAGGACTTGGACAGTTAACTTATGAGATATGCAAGTAAAACAAATACGTGTTCTTAGGGATTAGTAATTGCTTGTGCCATAAATGCAGCTGTCATCATAAAACAAAAATATTTTAATTAGATTTAGACATTAGAAATAACTTTTAGTGGGGAATTACTTTTCACTTAAAGTCCATTAGGGACTAATTTTTCACTTAGAGTCTTTTAATATATACATACTTCAGTTTTAGCAATGTATAATTATAAATAAAATATTTAGATTAATATAAAAGGAATTACAAGCTGTTTGTTAGTTCTTAAAGTGAATAATGTTGTATATCTTCAAGATTTCATAACTTGAAAACCTAGTAATTTTAAATGTTGCAAATTGGAAATCTGTGACCAAATTGGAGAAACTTTGGTATTAATGGGCTTTGGAGAGGGGAGGGTTGTCAGTGATCTGCAGAGGCTGGTTTAGAGTTGGCTGTACTTGCTCAGCCTAACTTGTAGTGTTTATAACGTACTTTTATCAGCTACTGTCTTCCTGACAATTTCATCCTGGCATGAATACTGCTGCAGACATGCAGAAGTTCATGTGCTTTCTCTATTCACATAAGTGCTCAGCTGTTCTTTCTATGCTGATACTAGTTAGTCTTATTGATTGTCAGAGACCCCGTTATTATCAGATGTCTTTTCAGCCTTAGTGCTTATTGGTATGAGTGAAAGCCCAATTTACACAAGTATATAAAATAGCTGCCCATTCACATAGGGGATTATAGAGGATTAAAACATTGTTCTGCAGTCTGGCACTGCATCAGCTTTGGGAGCCTCAGCTGTACTGATGTGTTGGAAGGTGGGAAGGAAGACTGACTGGCTCTGTAGGACAGGTGATGTAAAGAGGAACCCTGTGTCTTCAGATCACCAGTTCCAACAGAGAGCAGATCATCAGTGACCCAGCATGAAACTGCTGTTCATTGACAGCCATTAATTGTCATTAGTGAGGGTAAAAAGTAAGTACATCATTGTAGCCAGGAGCTTACAAAATAATATAACATAGAAATTTGTGCAGGGACTATTAGATTGTATTAACTGAAAAGTGTGATTTTACCTACTTTCCATGATTTTTTTTTTACTTATCTTGAGAAAATGTACAGATGAGTAAGGCATGTGCCAGCATCTTTGCAATTGCAGTATGTAGGCACTGATGTACATTGCCTTCATGTGCTGGTCTGTCTCTGGAGGGCAGGGTAAACATTTGGGCTTTAAGGTTTTTCTGTTCCAAGTTTATTCTGCTGCTACATGTGAACAGATATCCTAAATCACTCTCTTTCCTACCTGATCTCGGTCAAGGTTGAGTCATAAGGATAATGCAGAGATGCTTAATGCTCTCCATATGTGGTACCTGTCCTGCAATAAAAGACATCTATTTTTGTCAGTCTGGAAGTGATTTTGCTTTACAGAGTGGTTGAATTTGCTCTGGCTGAACTCTGTGGTATATAGCAAAGGGATGTTGTAAAATGTATTCAAAATTTTTTGAATTAAAAATACAACTTTTCTACATAATAAGAGCTTTCCCCCAAGGTTCAAAGAGGTCATATCTAACTCTGGAACTTTCCTCATGTTTATTTAGTGTTACAAAAGCTCCAAGGACCAGCAGCCCCAGATGGAGCTGCTCCTGAATGACTGCAGTATCACGTATATTCCCAAAGACAGCAAAAAGAAGAAGCATGAGCTGAAAATTTCTCACCAAGGAGCAGATGCCCTGGTTCTGGCAGTGCAGAGCAAAGAGCAGGCAGAACAGTGGCTAAAGGTAAGGGGGCATTTCTGACCAGGAGTTTTCCTACCCACAGAGTGCTCATATTGCTCAGTTGCTGTTACAAACTGGGACACAGACAGTAACTTCCACACAAATCCAGACCACTTAATCCTATCTAATTTGGGACTGCAGAAATACAGACTTTAAGTTCAGGCCTTGAAGCAATTCCTCAGGGAATTCCCCAGTGCTGCTGCTGTGATGGTTTTCATTACTAATAGCACAATAATCTGGCACAAAGAGGAGAGGTGGCAAATTCCCTTCCATCTTCTCCAGTCCATTTTCCAGAAAGATTTGGTGGTTAGGGCACACTGGTGGTGAGTGGAAGGTTCAAATTCCCTCAGGTGGAGGCAGCTGGCCATATTATTTTTGGCATGGTGTCACCTTTTTAAAAAGAAGATTCTCTGAGGAGATACCTGTTTGAATTGCTCTGGATGGAGAAAAATCCTTCAGCTTCCTGAAGGCCATTCAATTTTCCTAATTCTGGTATGGTTTGTAATGGTAGTGGTTTGTCCTGGGAATGCAGACTTCTGAGAAAATGGGATTTTGTCATCTTCCATTCCCCTCCGTTCAATGTCTGCAAACATGGAAAATCCCAAGGCAAGGGCTGCAGTTACAGATCCTAACCAGATTACTAGTATTTATGTTGGACTTTGCCAGTCTCAAAGGTGGAGGTCAGTGAAGTAGTGTGGGAAACTATCACTGCAGTTGCAGTAGCAGCTGTTTTAAGACCTTGAAATCCAGTCTTTTAAATACATGTGTAAGTCTGAATGCATCAGACTCATCAGGCATTCTCCATGCTGAGCTCTGATCTAACCTTATATGGTACTTATTTTTCTAAGAATAAATTGTATTTTTCCAAATACAATTGAATTAAACACATAGGAATTTCCTGATGGCAGATAGTTTTTCTACAGAAGAGGGAGACATAAAATACAGCTTAAGCAGTATAAATTCTGCTGTGGGCTAATGTACTAAATGGAAAATTAATCTGTAATTTCCTATTTTGCAATATTTGAATTTACCTTTTGGGGGTTTGTGGTTTATGTGTGTTTGGTTTTGACTGTGACTATGTATCCTAGCTTAGCAAATGCTCTCTCTATTGTCATTTTAATAGCAGCTAATCCCAGCCATGCATTTATTAGGCTTCTTCTAACATCAGTATCTTGTTCTAAGTTTTAAAGTCATGCAAGTGTCCCACTAGTTCAGCTAGCATTTCAAAACCACTGATTGGAATGAAAAGAAGTTCATAAGTCATATTCCCTTCCGAGGGAATTCCACTGTAATTAGATCATGGTAACTGCACCCTTATTTCCGGTGTTGTTCTAAATTTGGGTTTAGTAATACTGAATTCATTGGCATTTATCAGATGTTCTTTCATAAAAATCGTTTTATTTTTTAAAATTGTATATAAAGCATCCCCACACAGGCAGACAGAGCAGTACTAGATTTTTCCATATCCCAGATGCATTCCTGCTGCTTCAAAATGAGAAAAAAAAAAGATTTTGTGCAGTTGCATGTTCACACAGTTGTGTATTCTGTGTGTCTGCAAAGCATTTGGAGACAGTCTGACAGCACTTTATTTAGCTTCTTCATGCTGCAGGGCTCTCTGTTAATGAAATCTTTCAAGTACATGGCAGTGTTACTGTACTCAACTTCCAAGTCCTCAGTGCTGCTTCAGCCCTTTGCTTCTGCAGTACAGATTTCCTATCCCATAGCTCAACAGAAATGATCTGTGCAGCTCTTGCAACAGGTCCAGTGTTTTCCAAAAGAAGTATGGCCTTTGGAGAAATAAAAGAAGCTTTGGGTTTTTTTTATTTTTTTAAATACACCAAAATTTAAGGATTTTTTAAAATTATGTATCAATTATGTTTAGATCATTCAAGCCTTACTCAAAATTAGCTTCTGAAAATCATATGTGGCTTTGTGTAAGACATTCTTAACACTATGAAAGAGGTCACTGCTTCATCTTGCAAGATTTGAGTTTTCCTACCCTGTCAGTCAGAGGGCCAGGGTCCTTCCCAGTGCTCTGTCACTTACATCTGATTTCTGTAGTTAATAAAATGGGCAGATCCAGAGACTGCACATGAAAAAGGACTCTGCAACCACATTTTTAGAGCATAAGGTGCCTTCTTGGGCAAAGATTCTGAGACAGGTTCTTACCCAGGAGCAATGGGTTCTCATGAATTCAAATGTTGAGTGTCACATTGAAGCTTTACACTTGATCCTAAAAGGCTCAAAATGTTTTTGGAGGCCAGATTGTCTTTTGAAAGGTATACCAAATTATTTCTTTTTTCCAATTCATGTATGTAATCAGTACAGAATATGTTTATTAAGTAAATAGTTTTAAAATATCCATTGGAAGACAAATTCTAAATTGATGCAGAATACTTCAGACCTTTTTGTAAAGATGACACCAAAAAAGCCCCAGCTGATAAACATAGTGCAAATTGAAGTCTAGACTGGAAACCACAGAGGGAGTTTCAGATTTACCAGCTAACAAATGCTTGATGAAAACAGATAGCTGATGTCACCAAAGAGCCTGTCAAGATTTCAGAGGAAGGAGCAAAGCTAGTATAAATTCAGGCTAGAGCTGAGATCATCATGGTAATATGGTGGGCAATGAAAAGTGGTGGAATTTTCCAGACTTGAGTCCTGAAATGTTCCCACAAAAATGTACATGAAAAAAATGTGTGCAGTTACACACTCTGACCCAAAAATTATCTTTTTCCATGCACGCTTGAGTATACATGCATCTCTGCGCCCTTTTGTGGTCAAGTAAAGTCTGAAATTTTCCTGTTTTCTTCAGCACATCCAACAGACTGGTTGTCTGTGTAAACTACACTTGTTTGTCAGCATCCCTGGGAAATGCTGCATTAAAAATAAAAGGACTAGTAAGACCATGACCTTACAAGAGGATGCTTGCTCAGTGGCTTTGTTTGTACAGTCATGTGAATATGCTCTGTTTGCAGAGCTTTCAGACTAGGCCACAGAAAACTGCACTCAATATTAAAAATACATGGATGCCACAGAAATATGGTTGAGGTAACTTGTTGTAGAAGACTGGTGAAAGAAGTAAATGGTCATGGTGACTGGTCCCAAGGCCTTCTCTTCCTCCTAAGATTGCTCCTGCAAAAATATATTTCTGTTATATCATGCATGAGATGTAATCTATCATTCTGGAGTACTGGGCTTGATTTTCATTTTTCCCTAACTTTAGGCACCCTTTGTTAACTTCTCTTCATTTTATGGTGGTCTGCCAACTGTGCATCAATCTCTTCAGCTGACGGTCTGTAATTGAGAAGTGAATCTTGCAGCCATAAGGAGACATTTCTTCATCTATCATTTTGACTATGCTCAGTCAATTCTGAACTTGTCATAATAAGGGGAATGTTTTGCCCTGAAGAGAGAATAAAATCATTGTTGGGATTGTATCCAGTCATCCAAAGACCCTGCAACATTCCTTGTAGGGCTGTTTAGTTGGTTCACCTACCCAGTTTTTCTCTCTGATTAACTGCATTCTGTCACTCATTAAAGTCTTTGAAAACATTTCTTTTTTTCACTGCCCTGAGTTTAGTGAAGAGAGTCAAGTAACTTCTGGCCTCCAGGACAGTTTTACTGAAGAGTAAACTACTGACAGAGCTGTTCTTTAGCCAGTTTATATCAGCATAAAATTGAGCTTGTAGCTGTAAACATCGTGTGTCTGCTTTTGCTTTCTATGGGAATTTCCAGCTAGAGATCTTCAGCACTTCAAGCATTGTTTTCTTGGCTTATGTAATGCTCCCCAAAGAGGTTATTATCTCCATTTTGTAGCTGAGTAGAATCAAGTGCTGAATGATTAAGCCTTAAATCTGACTAAAAAAAGTGGGTTTGGGGATGCATACTTGGTACTAGTGTTTGCCATGTAGTGTTTGTTAATTTGTAGGAAACTTAAAGAGTGTACTATGACCCAAGACAGGCCAGGTTCTTTCTCCTCTGGCCATCATCACCATCAGCGAAGGCTAAATTAAACCTCCCAGGAATTACACCCCTGTTGTCTCAAACAGATGGTTTAAAATACCTCTGTTCAAGTCACAGCAAGGTCAGTGAGTTTGCATAAGAGCTGTTTAGGACCTCACCTGCAGAGGTGACAGGCCAAGCTGCACAAGGGAGTTTTGACCAGCCTGCAGGACTCTGCCAGTGGGCAGGACCAGAGGATCCCAGCTTGCCTGTGAGCCAGAATCTGTGTGTGTGTGTGCCCAGCACCATGGAAAACAATACATTATTTTAAATAACCAGATGTATATGTAAATTAAAAACACCCAACCAAACCACCCATGAATACAGAACCACAAACATCCTATTTACTTGTTTTCTCAGTGATAATTTTTCTTTGGGTTTCCTGGCTAAAATCACAAGTGCAGGCTGTCGCAGTCACAGCAGAGCCCAGGGTGGCTGGGACTTTCACCACTAGATACTCTTCCTTCTCTCTCCTCCTCACAGCTTTGGATGGAAAATTATTTAAATCACACCTTGCTCAGACTCACAGCCTAAAGTAAGATGTCACCTCTGCACCACCCAGGCTGGGGATGCAGCTTCCCTGGCACACATCACCGCTGCCCTTGGAGCAGCAGTGCCTTTTGCCACCCTCCCCAGCCTCTGGGGAGTGCCTCCTCCCTGGGCTCTGCCTGATCCAGTGGCCATGTATCGCAGTAATGCAGGAGAAATGGTACAGGGCTTGTCTTGGTTGAGTAAGTCAGAAAAGCATTTCTAAGGGGATGCATGGTCACTAAGGACAGGCTTACTGACTGCTAGTCTGCCAGAATCTCATCCTCACTTTCCTCAGACAAATGGCAGAAAGATTAATCTTTCCAGGCTGAGGGATACTTGAGAATAATGCTTTCCAGTACAGAAGGTGAAGGGGGTTTCTTTTTGAGACTTAAAGCATAGGCTATGATGGGAATAATTTCTGCCTTCTGCCTAAGATTTTCCTCTAGGTAAACTCCTTGGGGCATTTCTTCTCTGCAGAACACTAGGAAGAGTTTTGCTGCTCTCCTAAGGAGGAGGGTATTGACACTAACATACGTCATATGAAACAGTCCACAAGAGAGAGAAAATAAGGATTTAGTCATGCCAAAATGACAGAGAGTCCCAGAAAGTCAGCACTCTTCCAGCAGTGAAAAAGGAGTGTTTCAGGAATGGGAAATACTGACTTACATCTGGAGCCAAACCCTTTTCCCTCTGCTGTGTTGTATTTAGGCAGATTTCAGCTTTGCCATATTCCTATTTCCAGAGTAAAGTGGCAGAGCCAAGGGATACAGCCCATCCCATTTCCAGCAATTCCAGTATTTGCGAAACGTGGGCAGAGGGGGACAAGTGGGTGGCTGGCTGGCTGGATTTCTGGCCTGATTACATCAAGTAAAGCAAATGTGCTGTCAGGCTGTGAGCCTTCTGTCTTGAACTTTATCATATTAAAAGTGCAAGCTTCTCACATGAGTTCCATGAGAACACAAGATGATGCAGAATGCTGTAGTCACATCCCTGTGGTAGGGAGCCTGTAGCTTGAGCTCATCCATGGTATCCACCAGGAGAGAGGTCTGCAAGCTCCTCAAGCACAAGACAACTTTTAGTCTTACTCCTTATCAGATCCCAAAGAGATCAGCTGTAAGGAACTATCTACAAATGTACTTTTACTCAGAATTTGTTTGGTTTCTGTGTTGCAGGGACTGGCTGGCAAACAGCTGGCTTTCTGGTTTTACTACAGAGCCAGTGCTTTTTATCTGGAGCTTGGAACTTTAAAGTAGCCAAAAGAATCTAATTTACTTTCTCTGACTTTGCATGTAGAAAGAATAAATGTTGGGCAAGTGTTTTGCCTCCAGTCCTGGTGTGTCTTCAAAAATAAGATGCAAGAATTATAGAAATTTGTTACGTAGATATGAAGTTTTTTATAGTAAATGTTACTGCTTCTGTAGTAAGATAGTTTTAAGGAGAGAAATGTTCCAGACACACCATGTGGCAGAAATTGCACTGACTTCAACCATGGCTAGGATGGGGAATCTTTCCAGCTTCCTACCTGCAAATATTTCCGCTCTGTGCCTTATGTCACTGCACTCAATGCTGTACTCTGGTATGTGCCCTGGTCCACCTGGGGATTCAAGGTCTAAAATCCAAGTGTGATTAGGAGCAGCTGAGGGATCTGGGGCTGTTTAACCTGGAGAAAAGGAGGTTCATGGGGGACCTTTGTGTCCCCTACAGCTCCCTGAAAGGAGGCTGCAGCCAGGTGGGGATCTTCTCCCTGGTAACATGTGACGGGAAAAGAGAAAACGATCTCAGGTTTCACCAGGGGAGGTTGAGATTGGATATTAGGAAAAAATTTCTTCACTGAAAGGAACAGGCTGCCAAGGAAAGTGGTGGAGTCAGTCCCTGGAGATATTTAAAATACTGTGTAGATGTGGCACTAAGGGACATGGTTTAATGGTGGATTTGGCAGTGCTGGGTTAAGAGTTGGACTCGATCTTAGGGGTCTTTTCCAACTAAATGATTCTATAATTCTATAAATAAGGAATAATAATACAGTTCAGGTTGCAGAACCTTTTTCCAGGTCTGCATTTAAAAGTGGCTGTTCTGAAGTCTGCTAATCATGACATTGTAATGGTAATTGTGGTACTTCAGATTCTTGCAATGAAATAACAAAAGATTATTTTAAATGTATTTAGTTTTGAGGTTATCCAAAGAAATACAAGGTCTTCAGTTTTCTGATTACGTTTGCTCATACAACTTCAATATTTGAATAGTCTGTTTATGATCTCAGATTGATTTTCCTGTTAGATCACACTGCGAGTGTGATGTTGAAAGGTATTTGTGATGAGAAAAAGAGAATTATTTCTTTTCTCTAATATGTGAGAAAACTTAAGCTATTAATGGAATATTTGCCATTCTCAGTGCAACCTTCCACATGATGCCATTTTATTAAAAATAACGCTTTTGGGGATTCCATTCTTTCCTTTCTGGTTTTGGAGGTATTGAAATACATTTATTCATATTTTTACACATTTCATTGTAATGGATAAAAGTTTGCTGAACTCCATTCCTCACTCACTCACAATTACTTTTTAATGAAAATAGTGATCTTTTGTTTTCATATGGCTCCAGAAGATGGAACACAGAAAAAACTGACAAGAACTTTTAAGTCTTGTGATTGAAATTATGCAAGTTGGCAATACTGGTGGAATGTTTTATCCTTAAAATTTTGAGCTAGAGCTATATGCATGTGAAAACCAGATTTTTAATGGCAGCTGTCTGCAAACATAATTATAGAGAATGCATCCAGGCAACCATTATATATTAAAGACATTTCATCCTGGTGAGGTGGAGAAGAATAACTGTTGTGCTGTGCACTGAACACAATCACATTGCACATAGAAGGTGATGAGCAAGTCTTTGCCAGTGAACCTTTTGAACTCAAATGAAGTGTTGGACCCTTGGATATGCATTTACTTTAGATCCTGCCACCAACTCCCTTTTGACAATGTGTCATTTTTTAAATCAAAATTTAATTACAACCCAATTAAACACTTCAGCTTCTCCTTAAATATGTGGGGCATGATAAGAACCGGATTTACTTGAGTGCATGACTTAGCACATACTATCGAGTTAGTGCTGCCAAATCACTTCCCTCTGTTCTGTCTGTAACTCCCATTACAGTCTGCCTGTGCCAAAATTAACTAACTGTGTGGTGTGAGCAGATGCTGAAAACATAAGCCATTGAATCAGGGTCATGCAGGAGACAGAAATAAATATTCCCAGAAACTGTACAGTCACATTTCTCTAGGGAGAAAACAGCAGTGTATTTACACCAGGCTGAGGACCAGGGATTGCAAAAAAAAAAAAAAAAAAAAAAAAAAACAACCCAACTAAACTAGACACATTAAAAAATCTTACGATTTTGGGGATTTCAGGGCTTTGTTCTACTCTGAAGTGCAAATGCTCTGCCACAGATAAATCTACATTTTGTGTTACAAAGGACACCAAGCGCCACAAAATGCTGGTCTTGTTTCTGGAAAAAAATATAGGTTAGGTCAGACAGTCAGGCAAGGATGCTGAACTGTTTTGAGACTCTAGCTCAGAAATAAAAGCATAGGTTCATCTTCCAGCTTTGCTTAGATTTTTTTATGTGCCATTGAGTGAGTGGTTTTGTAATTCTTTTGTTCATGGCATCTCCCTCTGTAAAATGTGCTGGTTCTCTTCCTTTCTTTATGTTGTATAATGCCTATAATTTATGATGTGATCCTGAGTAGCATAAGGATCTTTGTAAGCCCATAAACATTTGATTTGTATTAGCTTCACCCTTAAAGAGAGCTTAAGTGCTGGGAAAGGACTGTTTGGTGCCATCCTTTGCATTTTAGTAGTTTCCACATCAAAATTGTTACATTTGAAACTCAGCATGAGTTTGGATTGAGGGCCTGTTCTCATCAGCATAAGCAATTTCAGGCTGATAATGGGCTGGTAGTAACCTCACAAGAGATAACCTTAGCTATGGCCATGGGGAATCATCAAACATCTTTACTCACTGTGTATTTTTACATTTATGCAATTTCAGGTTTTTAAGTCCTTCAAATACCATCAAAATATCAGCAAATTCCCAGTTCAAGGTTTTTCTTTAGTGTTTTAGGAACAGAAAGTGCCGTTTCAATTTGCTACAAACATATTTTCTGTTACTTTGACCTTTAACTCTTAAGTTAATGTGCAGTTATAATACAAAAATGCCATGAAATACCACTGTGCAGTATTAACTCCAAGTTGATCAGCACTTCATTAGTTCCCTGATGGCAAAAAAAGAGCATCTGTGTAGTGTATTATACAAAACTCTTGTCCATTGGCTTGAGGTACCTTGGATCCCATTTGCTCATCATTGTCATGAAATTAGATTGGTGGTGTCAGCTCATATTGCAAATTTAGCCATGGAAATCAGCAGTGCTGTTTGTTTCTTCACTTAGGAGAGCCTTGGAGCTTAGTCTGTCTAGAAACTGAAACCTTCCACCTCTAAACTTTATGTCTCCTTCAGGTCATCTATGAAATGACTTATGGAGGGAGCATGGAGAAGTTGTTGTAGTGTCAGCCTGCCTGACACCTGCCAACCTAGTAAATGTCTGTGTGATTCTCCTTCCTTTCTCTCTTCACATCCATATATAATTTCTAATCTCTCTGATTTTTATTTTATGAATAATTAATAAGTTTTGCTTTGTCTCCTAAGGTTATAAAAGATGTGTGCAGCAACTGTACGGGAGCTGTAGACTCTGATGGGCCATTGTCTAGTTCTCCAGTACACAAAATAGAGCTGGAAAAGGTAAAGTTATCAAAATTGTGAATGTAAACTTACTCAGAGAGACACTGGTAGGCACTGGATGTAAATCCTTGCTGCCTTGTGTTGCTGTTTCAGGCACACAGTCTGTGTATTGTTTTGGTTTGTTTGGATATGTGCACACATCCTGCAGAGTTGAGGTTTCTGGCGTGTCAGTTTGTTTGGCCATGAACAACCAGCAGGCTGGCTTGGGTCCAGCTTCTCTTCTGCCACAGAAGGGTGCAGATTGATGGCTCTGGTACATGTGCTAAGATGCAGAGGTGGTCTCCAACAAATGAAAAGAGCAAGCAGAGGTGTCACTCTTGAGGAAGAATAAATGAGGATTATACCAGGGTTTTAAGGGAAAGTCTCTTATTTTGGGGAATTTAGTCCTTGAAGGTCTCCCTGGGCATTCTGAGGTCATTGTTTTGGCAGACTCTTCCAAGCATTCGTGTCTCAATAGAGAAACTTGGCTACTCACACATGGTCCTTGGCTACTCTACTGCCTTGACTCAGCAGGATGTGAGAGCATGAATTAGGGAAGTGAGCAGCTTTGCAGTGAAAGATTGGTGCATTACCAGCACCAGTTAAGGCCTGCTCCATTAAAGCATCCATGTGAGCAAATCTCTCTGCAGCCCCTGCTTAAAAATCCCACTAACAGGTTTCATCACCCGATTTCTAATGGCAAGTGCCACCTCTCTGGTGGAAAAGCACCACTACCTGTGGTGTTATGTTGCTTTGATCCTGGGAACTGTTCCAGGGCAGCCTAGATTTCCTGGTTTTCCTGCACAACAGGCAGAAGCTGTTGTGTGTGTTTGTTTGCACACACCTGCGCAGTATTGACAAAGTAACTTAAAGTGTTGAAAAATATTTTTTTCCTAAATTGCATGAAAAGGTGTAATTTATCTTGTCATTCATCTTCTTCATGGTTTCACCACTTCTGAGTAATGTGGTCATCAAAACTGTGCTGTCATAAGCTCTATCTACTTCAACCTCATGCATAACCATTACACAATAATCAGTGCTAAAAATTAATTTCGAAAACCTTTCTTGCACATATTGAAAGTACTTAAGCACTTGTAGGAATACATTATTTTCTGGTAAGTTGTAATTGCAAATGCAGATATGAAGCATTCTTTAAAGATCCAGCTTTTACCCTGCTCATATCTGATCCATGTAATTCTTTATTGCAACATTTAGATCTAGAAATACATTAAAATATATGGTGAATTATGAATTTTTCACTGTTTTTAATACACTTTCAAATATATGCTATTTTATTGTTTCTGTGATTTTCTAAAGCCTCTAAAACTGAAACTTTTACTATCTCCTCATTCTTTTCCAAGTGGATGAGAGCTTGAAAGTGTGCTTTATTTCATAGTAAGTATACTTTTAAAGGGACTCATGACACTTAATTTTGTGAAGGTGCAAACCTTGTGTGTCAGCTAGTTTCTTTGCCCTGCAGAAGCTGTCGTTTGAGAGGCCAAGCTCAGATGGGGAAGGTGCTGTGGAAAATGGCATCACTACAGTGTGCAATGGTAAAGAACAAGGTATGTCTGCTGTAAGTACTGTGTACTTAGAGAAGGGGAAATACCTCACTTTTATCTTTCCAAAAAAGTTAAGTTTTTAAATGGTTTTATTAGGATTCAATTTAACTTGAAAGCTGAACTATATCAAGAAGGTTTCCTTAAATTTTGGTGGTAACAGAGGGAATTTGATGTTATTGTGCAGGTAAAGTCAATATAATTAGTATAAGGAAACAGAATATATAAATTTTGATTTGGCCTTTTCTGTGTTCAAAAGTAGAGTTTTTCAGAGCTTGAGCGACCACTATAGGCAAGTAACAGGATTTTAGTAACTGTATAGTGGTAATATAAATAGTGGTGTAACACTTTTAAGCAAAAAGCTATCATTAGATACTAGAAGGAAAGAATCATGCATATTTATATATATATATATTTTATATATGTGTGTGTGAACACAGTTACCTTCATATATAAACTATCATATTGCATATGATTATTTATAATAAAAATATATTCATGCAATATCAGTGAGTTTTTGAGTACATATGTACATAATTTTGCATATGCTACTTTGGAGCTGTGCATGTTCTGTAGTCGTTATAATATAACAAACGTAAATCTCAAATCCACAGTGAGTTCTGGCCAAGTTATATCTAATACAGTCAACCCTTATGCTCTCTTCCCCATCCCCTTCCCTCCTCCACCAAGCAGAATAAATTCTGTGGCTTCCTTAACTTGCCATATAGCAATGGTGTAGCTTAGATAAGGCATTTTTCTGCTGCTGTCAAGTAAAGGGTAACATGAGCTGCAGTGAGCACAATGTCAATACTGGCCTTGGTGCCATCACTGTCTCACCTTTTGACTCATTTCCCTTTTCTCCTCTCTGGATCATTCTCCAGCATTTTCTGGCTCTACCGATCTCTGAACAGTATGGGAAAATGTGATGGCTTGTGGTTTTCTGAAAGTCGTGGTACATTGTTACTTTTTTCTTCCACATTTTAAAATCTTATATTAAGCTTTCATAAAACTCTGAAAACTGTGGAGAATCATCTGTGACCCAAAACCTGTCTTGACCATGATGTCCAGAAGTACCTGGTGGCTTAGGTGTGCTGCAGAAGGTGTGATGATGCAGCAGGAAAAGCAGCCCAGCTTAGGAGCCTCAAGGAGGGTCATTTAAAATACCAGTGGCTTTTGAAAACTGACTTTCAATGCATGGTAGGAAAAATAATGAGCATTAATGACTGCAAGAAGACTGAAGTGTCCTTGATGAAGGACACTTATGCTGTGTGTTTTTAAAATGGAGAGGAAGTGTTTAAGGGAGTACAAGGGAAAGGAGGCTTCAGAGAATGATCATCTCCAGCTGGCACCAACCACCAGCCTCTGCTCTGCTCTCAACCAGCTGCTCACTTTGCTGTGGGGAAGGAAATGAGAATAAAAGGCTTTTGTGAAAAAGATCACTGGCAATTGGGCAATTAGTATATTCCTTAGACTCAAAAAGATTAAGTCATGAAGGCCTTCTTTCTGTTGCCTCTCGGTTCTGCAGGAAAGAAACTCAGCAGTGTAAAGGGAAGACAGGACAGAAAAACAAACACTAGAATGGGCTTATTCCACTGTCTGTTCATGCTTGTGGGAATGATTCCTTTGGGCTTCTGTCTCACAGAAATGAGATTTTCTGTCTCTGGCTTTTTTCAATGCTTTTCATCTGCCCCTCAGTAGCCAGTCAGCCTTAGGCTGCTGCTGTGTGGGATGGAAACCTGTCTGGGGGCAGGTGCTGTGCCCTCAGGCAGGGGTTCATGAGCTGGTTGGATGAGTGGCCTTCCTCTCTCCTACAAGGGAGCCTGTTGCATGTTTAGAGAACACAGTGTAAATTGTGAACACCCTTCCATAGAAAAAATAATTTGACCTGGATATGTTGGAGTTGGCAGGGGGACAGCTTTTGGCACTTGCAGAGCTGCCTTTCCCCCTCAGCACTGGCAGATTTGTACAGTCTTAGCTACAGATACAATTTCAAAATAATGTTCCATGATTGCTAACAATTAAATTAAATATGATAAATTATCCCATGGTGAGCCCCAAACTGCATCTCTTTCTCCCTTGTATTCTTCTTCCCAGCTCATCTGTTCATACAGTCATTTCTCATGTGAACATTTTGTCCATGTTTTCCCTCAGTTTGTGCAAGTCCATAACCACTAAGTGTTCCCTGTTGCAAAATGAATTGATATGTTGGGGATAAAGATAGAGTAGCTCAATTAGTAACTATTTTAAATGAATTGTTCATCAAAATCACATATCAGGGCAAGCTGATGGAATTTTTGCTGCCCTGTCAGTTAGCAGAGACTTCTGCTCTATTGCTGGAATCCAGTTTAGGCCACTGAGTACAGTTTCTGAAGTTTGTTTGTTCTGCTTTTCAAATAAAAGGCCTGTTTTTTTTCTGAATCTGTTTAGTCTTAGAAACTCTTCTTAAAAAAAAAAAAAAAGTATTAAGATATTAATCAGGTAGGCACTTTTAAAAACCATACCCATAGTCCTTGCCATATTGCATTCATCAGCTGAACATGCTTCAGTTCTCAGAGTGGTAATATTCCTAGATTCAAATGAAATTAGTGGAAGCATAGACTGAATGTTAGCAAAATACTCTTTTCAGCAGAGCTTTTTCTTTCCAGTGGTAACAAAAATGGCCAACTTATAGCTATTGAATATTCATACTAATCCCACTATTTTCTTAGTAGTTAGTTCATAAGTTTTGTCTTTCTAAAATGTCCATTGTGATAATGTCCATCTCTTAACCTAAGTGTACATAGAAGTAATTTTGCTAAGCAAGCATATTCTGCCTTTTTTGTGTACTTAATTACTGAAATATTTTGAGAAAAATGTTTAGGAACATTGAAGAAAACAGTTAAGAAATGTCTGAGTGGATTTTTATTTCTGTGTATATGAGCTAAATTTATATACACCTACTCAGCCATACTCCTAAATTAGATGATGAGTGCTGTGGAAAGAGACTTGAAGCTTGATTAGATTAAATAAAGTTGCAAGATTGATTTTTTGCTTTTATTATCCTTCAGAATGTCATTATTTTTATAACACAGAGGTTATTGGGGCATATAATATTTGCCTCATTGAAATCTGCAACTTATATATAAATGTTTTCCTTGCATAGGACATTTTTGTCTGAACTTCTGTTTTTATTAAGGTACTCTCTATTGATTGGTGTACAAACACTACTAAATACACACTTCTGCTTTCTTAATAGTGAAGAGGAAAAAAAGTTCGAAAACAGAAGCCAAGGGCACTGTGACTAAAGTAACAGGGAAAAAAATAACAAAGATCATTGGTTTAGGAAAGAAAAAGCCATCAACAGATGAACAGACCTCATCAGCTGAAGAAGATGTTCCAACATGTGGTAAGTGATTTTTCTTGAGTCTTAAATGCACATTGCTATTAAAACTTTATAGTGTTCTAGCCTAGGAATTTCTCTAAAATTGCTTTACTGCAATAATTCTTCCCCCCAACATCAGAATGATGCACCCAGACTGCAAGAGGAGTAATCAGGAGTTTGTCATTTGCAAGGAGACTAAAATAATTTGATCTTTTAAATAAAATGGTAACAGGCTCAAGTATCACTGCTCTTCGCAGAAGTGAGGAGGAAGAGAAATGGCAGTAAGCATAAAGAAACAAACACTGTTCTCAAACAAATGGTTATAAAACGAATATAGGCTGAACTATGAAATAAATTGAGGCTACGAAGTAGAAGAACGTTCTTGGAAAGTGATCAGGTCTTTTATAGTAGATTGTGGTTAAGGTTTTATGGAATAGCAGACAGCAGTCAACTGGCCTCAACCAAAGTGATTTGAGTTTAATTATGGGTTCCTAAAGTGGTACATATTGGGCAAAATGAAGTAACAAATTTCTAGTAAGCTATTTTAACTCTTAGTTTTGACCATTCCATATGACAGCTGTGGTGCACAAGGAAGTGTATAAAAAGGCATGCAGAAAATACTTGTGTTTTGTATCATAGATGTTAAGAGTTGCTCACAATTTAAGACTTTGTGCAATGCACTTAGCTGATGTCCTCACAGCTCTGTTATTTTAAAACAATGCAATGTACTTATATTCTCCAGTTTATCTTTTGGTGTTCCAATATTAAGTAATACTTCCATACAAGAATAAGATTGAACTCACCCTTCACCTAATCCCTTCAAAAAACAAATTTCCTTAGAAAGCTTTGGAGCAGTTGCACCAGATTCTGAGTTTGGATTTTACCCTTTAATTGACTAGAAAAACTTAGGGAAAGCCAGAAGTCTGTGATTAGGGAGCAGCTGGCAAAACTCATTGGAGCATGAAGCGTGATAGATGCCTGCCCAGGGTGATGGAAGCAGGTCCATGGACCACCAGGGAGAACTTCATAGATTATAGGTGGCTTTCAAGCAACACTTTGGGAATCATTCACATAAGCAAACTTTGATTAAGTAAGTGTATGTATATGTGTCTATACATCAGCTAAGTACAGACGTGATTTATTGACCAACAGCTGGGAAAAGCTGTGTCCAGCCAGATGCATTGTCCAAAGCATCTGGCCTCCATAAGGGCTCAAACTTCCGGGCTCTCATACTCTGTTGATTATTCTGCATTATGTGGGAAGTTAACCACAGCTGTACAATCTAATTCCTCATATTTCTATCATTAGTTTAGATATGGATATAAATGCAGGTTCAGCCATTACTACTATTTGCCTGCCTTTGGCTCTACTCAACACCGCTTGCAGATTTTAAAGGAAAATATATAAATGTCTAGGCTTTGGTCATTGCAGGAAGTCTTTGCTAGAAGGAGGTACTCACCACCAGCAGTTTGGCTCTGTTCAGTGCCCTCTGGGAGGCTGCTCCATAGTTGAAGGCTTTTGTGCTTTAGTAGGTTCTACCTCCCATGAACAAAGAAAATCCCAGCAGGCTGCAGGTGTCACCCAGCTCGTGTGGAAACTAAAACCCACCTGCACTTGCAGCTATGGCAGAACTCTTGCTCCTAGACTGCCTGCACTAAGCTGAAGTGCTAATGCCCCAAAATTCGAGGCATTTTGGTCATGTCAGCT
This sequence comes from Cettia cetti, assembly GCA_013401135.1. Classification (NCBI taxonomy): domain Eukaryota; kingdom Metazoa; phylum Chordata; class Aves; order Passeriformes; family Sylviidae; genus Cettia; species Cettia cetti. The sequence goes on from VZUI01040575.1 coordinate 274,859, forward strand.
TGTGAAGTTTTAAGCAGAGATATGTGGGGGGGAAAGTGGGATCCTGTGTAGTTCAACTCTGAAGCAGGAAGTTTTGCAAGAGCTTTTCTGAGAGTTCCTCTGGGAGCAGAGGGGAAAAACTGTCTGATGAAAAGGACTCTCAATCCGAAACAAACCATATCTGGCTTGCACAGGAAGGTTTTTTTTCATTTCTAGGGATTGTAATGCAATGCACAGTGATACAGGAGGAGTAAGGAGAGCTGAAGAGTGTGATTATCACAGGAGCCAAAACCAGAGGATTAAGTACATCCTCATTTCTTATAGCACCTTCCAAAATGTGCACAATTCTGATCTGCTGTATCCTGTTGAATCACACTTTGAGATTGAAACCATAATGTTGGAAGGAAAAGCCAGAAAAATGAATAATAAGTCATAGTTTTAATGAAAACCAAAGAGAGTGCTCTGCAACAGGATTAAATGAAAATCATGTCTGAGATAGAAGACAACTTTTTAACCTCACTTCTGGCTTTGGCAAGATATCATTTATTTCCCTACTCGTAGGCTGTTTGGAAGCAGCAACATGCTGGATTCATGTACCATTTGCAATATGGAAGCAAAAGTAAAAGGTTTTGTTTTTTTTGGTTTTTTTCTATTTTCAAACTATACTAAGGCAGGAAAAATGGGCATGGCTTTGATTGTAATGCTTGAGTCTGGAATGATTATTGCTATGGCACAGAGAAGGAAAACCACAAAACTCTGCCTATTTAATGATATTATATGCCTAGACACTACATTGATATAGAGCATGGTAAAAAAGTGGGTGTTTTTAAAACAAAATTTTAATAATATTTTAATATGTAAAGGTACTGTATCATAATTACTTCCTGAATTTTAAACCAATATGAGTTTTATTTCTATCTGCATAGGTAATAATCTTGTAAGTTCTGGTTTGCAAGTACTGCAAACCAGATGTGAATTCTTCTTTTTAAATGTAATTAGAACATAGAGCATCAACACTTAGTCGGTCATTTAAACACTGCTTTTGGATGTTACACAAGGTAACTCAATACATAATTACATAGCATGAGCTGTGATTTTCCCAGAAAAATTTGGTCAGCCACAGTTATCAAAGTCATTACCCACAGAGAAGCAGAGTGAGCACATCAGCTGTGTATGTAACTTTTTTATCAGTGTCCCTCTCCCATTGTTACTGAAGTCCTGGGGACGTGTGTTCTACACATCTAGCAGCTGCAGGGACTGACACAGAACAGCCGTTTGCACACGAGCTGGATCACATATTTATATGCTTTTTCTAGGTTATTGGCACAGTGAAACTTTTCATTAAAACAAGTGGGGCAGGGTCATTTACTTGTCTTCCTAAAATCCATCTGGATTTTCTGTTAGAAGAGGAACAAGTTATTTAAAGGCTAGCATTACATTGAGAAGTTTCTTTTTTCCTTCCTTTTCAGAAAAAGTGAGGAGTAAAATATCTCCTATTTCATTTTATTGCAGGATATCTCAACGTGCTCTCGAATAACCGTTGGCGCGAGCGCTGGTGCAGAGTGAAAGACAATAAACTCATTTTCCACAAGGACAGGACAGATCTGAAGACACACATTGTTTCTATCCCACTCCGTGGCTGTGAAGTCATCCTGGGGCTGGATTCGAAGCATCCCCTGACCTTCCGCCTGCTCCGGAACGGGCAGGAGGTCGCTGTGCTTGAGGTACAATAGCTGGGACTTTTAGGAACTCCTCCCACAAGGTGAATCAGAGAAGCACTTCCCTACAACCTGAGTCTGTCCATTCAAAAAAAATAAAAAATCTTTGGATTAATATTATTGCATAACTGAATAATAAATATTGGAAGGAGAAAAGAAATAGTAAGTGTTGTAGACAAAGAAAGAACTGAGAGTAAATGCAGTTCAGAAATCTTCTCAGTAAAATACTTTTCTCTGCACTGACCTCCCCCTTGACCTGATACTAAAATATCCCTGCTCTTCTCTAGGCACACTTTTGTATCAGGGATATAATTATTTTGGGTAAATAACTTAGCAATAATTAAATAATGGATCACTGGTGATGGGAGCTCTAAAACTCTTAAGTTTCATTAGCCTGCTATTTATAGGAACTCCTTTTTCTCAGTCTGTGTTGGTATTAATACTGTTGTGCATTTAAGAAAATGCAGTGTGCCAGCAGCCTGGTGTGTCTCTTGACCCTCCTCACATGCACACACCTTTGTCTGTGTTAGGTGGGTCAGGCTTTCTATAGGGGCTTTATTCATCATCTTCTAAACCTGAAATGAGAAGACACTTAAAGCCAAGTATAATGAGCAGGAGGCAACTTTTTGCTTTCAGTGGCAGGACAGGCACTTTGACTACTCTTGGTTTTTGAGTACAGGTCATGTCTCCTGTCCTTGCAGCCAGGCCTGTTATCAGAAAGCAGTTCAGAGAACTCAAAAATCTAGAAAACAGCTCAAGGAACAGTGGAAAGCAATGAAATACATAAAAATAAGAAATTTAGAAACCACTAAATTTGTTAATGACAAATTGTTACCTTCCCCCCCTACTTCTATCCAATATTTGTTTAGCTACTATTTAATTTTTGAATTGGTGACTTGAAGCAAAATACGAAAAAGCTTCAATTATTTTAATAGTAGTAATGCTTTTACTTGTGTTATCAGGAAGATAAAATGCCATCATCTAGACAAATGTAGCAAAATTTTTCAAAAAGTAATGTTAAAATCTCTACACTGTTTTGTTCCCTCTTTCCTCTTCTTTCTCTTTAACAGCAACACTTTCTTCTCTGGAGTCATGCTATCTAGAAATTCCCCAGCCTAACATAGGAAAATAATTATGTTAAAGCTTTCAATATTCTGAAGTCTAAAATAAGCATTACTCAAATCTAATTCTCTGGCCTTAAACTATTATTTTTTCTCCTTTTTAGTGGATTTCCCACTTTGTATTACATCATAACTGATGAGCACATAGCTTACTTAAAGTGCCCTCCTTCTAGCAAAGCAGATTTAATATGAAATCCTGGGGTTTTAAAGAGTTCAGCAGAATGAAACCAGAGGCTCTCATACAATGTGGTAGCAATTTATCAACCACGAAGAATGCACGTTTTGCAATTATGCTCAGCCCAGTGGCAGAGCAAAGACCTGACCTATGCTCTTGCCCTCTCCTCACAGGCCTCCTCCTCCGAAGACATGGGCAGATGGATAGGAATTTTGCTGGCAGAAACAGGGTCTTCAACAGACCCTGGAGCTCTGCACTACGACTACATCGATGTGGAAATGACGGCAAGCGTCATCCAGGCTGCCAAACAGACCTTCTGGTGAGAGCCCTTCCAGTGCTCTGGGAATTTATATCCATGTATTAACTCCACTGCCAACACAGCTGACCAAAATCCACCTCCCACATACTGAACTCCTGAAGTGTTTCAGCATTGCAGCATGTTAGATGTGTGATTATTGTGATGGAATCCTGCTAAGTTCTGTAAAAGATGCAAGGCACTATGCAACTTTGCTCAAATCTTTACTATTTTTTTTTCTTTAAGTCCTTTATCAAGTGCTATAGTTAAATCTTCTATTTTGCCTAAAGTCTTAGAGCTATCCCTGGAAGAGAACAAATATTCTGAAATATGCAGCTACGTAATTCACATTTATTGGCTGTATTTGCTGTACATATAGGGAAATATGCAGTATATTATTGATCAATATATGCTGCACACTCACAGTCTATAGCAAATTTAAATCTTGGATAGTCACATAATCAGTGTTTCCTTCTCAAGTTCTTTCTGATTAATTAAAAACTTTGTCAAACTCACCCTAGTTCAGTTAATTTCTGGGGTTTAATATAAGAGGTGGAAATTGGGAACATGTCTAGAGGATGCAGCATGGAAACTGTTTAAATTGCAAATCAGCACAACGAATTCCCCAATACTGATCCTGTGCTAAAAGGAGTAATTCATACTTAGCATATACAGTGATTTACATGTTCAAATCATTTGAAGCATTAAAACAGTCCTTGGTGGAAAACACCATCACTTTTCCTTGGCTAGATGAGGTTTTTAGAAACGGGAGTGAATAAACAGTGGGGATGTGGGGATGCCCTGCTGCAGTTGTTCCCCGTGGTCAGAAAGTGGGTGGCCTGAGAAGACAGCTGGCAAAGGCATCATCCTTCATCCCGCTGCAAGATGACACTCCCTAGACTAATTTGGAATTTGTGTGACTTAATACATTAGAGAATCACACCCCATCTGCCCACCATGACTTTAAACAGAAGATGAAGAGGGGAAAAAAAAGGAAAATTTTGGAGTTTTCCAAAAGAAAATCCTATTGCCATTGGCAAGCTGCCAAGAGAAGTTAACAAGGGAAAATGCCCAGCTTCAATCAGAGTCCAGATTGAATGACTGAATTCTGATAGAAATCAAAGTCACTCAGTGTTAACACAAGCCCAGTTTTGTGGAAACCAAATAATTTTGATAGAATTAAAATGCACTTAGCATTTTAGCAGACTTACATTAATATTTGTTTAGAAGTCAACAGTTTATCCTGTGTTGACATGTATTTTTGCTTCAGTCAGCATCTAGCAATAACCACAGTTAAGAGTAATAGAATGGTAACATTTTCCCCATGAATTCTGTGGGGCTTTCCTTTTCTGCACAAATGTGGTACTAATTGGAGCCAAGTGAAAAAATACATGCAACTAGACCACATGTTAGAAAGGAGTGTCTAACAACTTGCATAATAGCAGAATTTCCCTGTTAAGAATTAATTAAAATTCATTGGGTGTCTTTAAGAGCCTGTGAGGGCTTGCTGATAAGCAATAGAGGAGCTGTCTGCTGATTTTCAGCTACTACTGGAAAATGAGGAAAAATTACAATGATACTTAAATGTTAATGAACTACTACATTTGCCTTTATAGAATGAATATCAGTATTCCAAATTAAGTGCAGTTAAAGCTTAGTTTATTGCTCAGTCACTTTTGATTATTGGTTATTCACTCTACTAAGATTGATGCTTTGCAAAACTGTTGGCTCCTCATTAATAGTCCAGTCAATTTCCTTCATCTAAACTGTTAGGTATGGAGAAAAAGCTGAAGAAAATGGGCTTTCAGGCAAGTTGCTCCATTTTCCTTCTAGCAGTTTCTGAATACAATTAACATGCATGGATGCACCTGAAAACATGATTAATGTGGATTATTGAAATAATGATGATGAATTGTTTGCAACTATGGAGATAAATCTTGCCTTCCCTTGGTGGTGGAAATAGTTACTACAGGTGCATCAGATGCCACTAATGAATATCCCAGTTTTCAGACATGCTTATTGTGTCTTGCTGTAATTGGAGCCTCTTAACTGGAGCAGTAACTCCAAACTCACTTCTTCAGACCAACCAGAAACACTTGTGTAATGCTCTTCTTTAAGAACAGTAAACAAATGCAGCCCTCTAATAATGTCTGACAAAGTATGAGTTACGATAAAATTGAAAACATTTTTATCATGGAATTTTCCTTGGGCTTTTTGCTGTTAGTTTGTTTGAAGTAAGAAAATCTTCTGTCTAATGGTTTTTCCATCCCCATACTGCCCTGAAAGTTCACACTGAGCTGGGCAGGTTTGTCCATCCTGTGAGCCCAGGTTTCCCGTGGCTCAGGTGAGCCCCAGTTCTCCCTCTGAATGAGAAATTCAGTGGACTCCATGTTATTCCAAAGCCAAAAGAAAGCAACTGTTGAAACCACAACATTCCTGAGCTCCTGCCAGCACTACAGAAGACCCTCTCTGCTTTAGCAGTGCTTTATCATATTTTATGAATGTCAGCACAGACTCTGAATAGTTCCATTGTTTTAGATGGAAAACATTGTTTTCCAATTCACATACACCTGAAACTGTAGGAATGGAATTATTTTGGATCTCACTCTATACTTTATTCAATTCCAGCCGTTGCTACAACGGCAAACACCCTTGGGGTCATTATTGCTGTCAGGCATGACTCTGCTGTTTTCTGCATTGTTAGATCTTTATAAACCTGAGGTGGTTCTTGATATCTCACGTGTGTTCTGCAGAATTTCAGTAAAATGAGCAACAGTGTTGTTTGGGACAGGATAAGGGGGAGGAAATTAAAATATATTATATAAGTATATCCCTTTTGAAGTTTCCAGAGGACTCAGGTCCACCATGTGTAACAGTGAGAATGAACTTACAGAGTATTTGCATGTACAATTGCCCAGAGATATTTGGGAAGCATATTGCCATAACCAGCCAAAAGTCCTGATATAGAAAAGAAGAATTCTCAGATTTTGAGGAAGTAATTATTCAGGAAATTTTGATAAATATGTTAACTTGGATTTCATTGAAATTGTGTGGGTTTCTTTTCAAATTTTTGCTGGGTTTTATTCTTGGTTCTTTCATTTCCTAAGTTTGCATCTCCCTGAGCTTGCATGCACACAGAAACACCTGCTTCTCCCCAGTGCAGACAACAAGGGAACGTTTCTGGGACCCTGTCAGGCTGGTGTGTAACAGAGATCAGCAGGTTCCTATGTATACATGCCACTGAGCAATTACAGCTGTTGCCCTCCTGGCCTTCACAGAGTCGTATCCCCACTGTAAGAATGGAGAACGGGAACATATGTTGTGATATTGGCTGTAGCAGCAATGTGTGAGTAGCAAAGAAAGAAAAACTGCACTGCAGAAAGTGAGACGCTCTGTGCTTCCAGGCTACATAATCAGGCATGGGGAATATATCACTGAATCATCATTTAGGCTTAAGTTTAAGTTCTGTTTTTTATTGTTTTTGCTTTGCATTATTCAGTTTCATGAACAGGCGGGTGATATCCACAAATCCGTACCGGGGGAGCCCTGCCAACGGCTACGCCTGTCCAAGCGGGATGGCGCTTCATTACGATGATGTTCCCTGCATCAATGGATCGGTAAGAGTTGGATTTGCACACAGCAAATGGTTTGCATGTGTTGAATGTGTGGACATCTGAAAATTATATTGTCTAAAGATCCTCACTGGGCAGCTTCCAGATGAGCTCATATTTTTTTGATTGGGGGTTGCAAATTCCTCTCACACCCGTAGAATATAAGGGCATGGGACATATTGTTTACATTAACCTGCATGTGAGCCAATGTGCATTTAGAAAGCAGTTGCCTGTTGATGATTTGTTGCCAAGTCCTTGAATATAATACTTACTCGAGGAGGTATTTTTTTCGATTACACTGGAAAGAGCAAAATTAAGGACTCAATTAAACCAGGCACTTTTTGATGTCTGCTGAAAAAAACACCAAAACCCAAACACTTCTCAGTCCCTGCGGCTGCATTCCTCAGGACTGCAGGTGCTGCTTATCCCAAAGGAGAACCAAAGTGGTCACTTCCATCTTCATAAGTTGCAGAGCTGATCACAGGCAGATGCATAGTAGGATTTAACATCTAGTGGGTGGAGTCCTCAGGAAGATTTACAGGGGAGCTACAGCCCGTGTCAACTGTTAATTAGTATAAAGACCCCACTAAGGGTAAACTCAAGAGAAATTAAGAGTTTCAAAGTGTGAAAGGTATTGTACATTCAGTCCTCCAATATGTCAGTAATGTCCAAAAGATGTTAGAAATCCCCTCTTGGGAACAGTGCATGATTGCTTGTGTGGAGGGCAGTCCCTGTGTAGCTCTTGGATGTGCTCGTGCCTTTGTTTAAGTAGTGTACTGCCATGGCCAGGACAGGTTAAGAAGGGATATTTAGCAGGTTGGCTTCTTTTAAGGTAATCAGCTGAATCACTGAAGTACTATTGTTGAGCTTTCAATTTTTCTAAAAACAAACAAACAAAAAAACTAGCTATTTTAGTTCTTGTAGCTCAGAATAATAAATCTCTGTCAAATAAAATGTGCTGGCATACCAGTAGCTGATATTCATGGGAAAGACATGTGTTCTGAAGAAATTAAAAAAACTGGAGAAAACTTGGCTTCTGATAACTGCTAGGCTGTATTGCTTTTAACAACTCATGTACCAGATGTAATCCCATGGATTCCTCTGTGTAAACTGCCAGTAGCCCCCGGTTAACAGTCTGCCTGTGCCCCCTTGGTGCTCGAGCTAGCAGCTGAAGGTGCAGTCTGTGAAACAGCGAGGGTGATAGGTTTGCTTATACTATGGAACATGCTCAGGGCTAAGGCTGTGAGCCACGGATTGCAATGCTCACTTCTCACACAGTGTGCTCCCCCCGCTTTTAAATAGTTTAAGTAGTAAGTGTGTGCTCCTAACTGCCTCACGGAGGGCTTGCTGGAGTCCAAAGCATCACTAATGTTTTAATTTCACTTAGGAGGTTCTGCATGGTGCACTGTTCACTAACTGCTGAGGTGTGTGTGTTGCAGTGGGAACCAGAAGATGGCTTTCCTTCTTCTCGTAGCAGGAACATTGGAGAAGAAATGCTTTATGATAACGCAGGCCTGTACGATAACTTGCCGTCTCCAAAAATCTTTGCGCGCTATCCGCCAGCTGACAGGAAACCCAATAGGTTATCTACTGACAAACTCCCCTCTAACCATTACAAATACCCTGTCTCATCCAATCTGTCTTCTGCTCAGTCTGTCACTAATACCTCTGCTGTGGGGAGGGGATCTGCCTCACAGGTACTGTACTATTTAATACTTAACAAAGCTTTTTATTTGTTGGCTGTTCTGTTTATCTGGTTGTTATCTGAAGGGGCTATTAGAGTCCCTTACTGCTAGCACTGAAGTTTAGTTATGAGCCTACTGCAAATGAAGCAGGTTTGCAAAGTTATAAATTCCAATGTGGAAGTAGTGGTACTTTGCCCACATGTTCTTGATGATTTAAAGATTGTGAATAATAAGAAAAGAAATAAATGTGGCCTTCCACACTTAACCTGAATGCATGTCTAGCTGCTTTCTAGCTCCTCAGGTAGAGATGTCTTTGAAAAAAGCCAAAAAAGATAGGTGACATATGACCTGACTGAGACAGTAAATTTCACTCTTTAGAATTGTATTAATCTATATATCATGTGTACTCTGGTTATATATTTTGTGAATATGCATATATATAATAACTTGATGTTATATATTTAGTAAATTATGTTGTATATATTAATATATACCATCTTTATATTACTGCCTGTTATTTTCTTCCCCATTTAAAAAAAAATAAGCCTATGTCTCTGCTGTTTTCTGAGGGTGGCTACAGGCTTTTGTACCTCAAACATGAACCTACAGAGCAGACAAAGTCCTATGAACTCAGCTTTGTAGCAGATGGGCACAACCTAGCAGGGGAGCAGAGCAAGCCATGCCAGGAACCTTCTCAGAGCCCTTAGCTGATCTCTGAAAGGTGGTCATTGGTTTAAACCAATATCTCACAGTGTGATTGTATCTCAGGGATGGGTGGTTTTCAATCTAATCTGACATGGGACAGTTAAATGTTTCCCTTGTATAAGGTACCTGTCGTACTGTGTGTTAACTCACTTAACCTATACAAAAACCTCATATAGTGGAATATTTGAATTTAGTGCAGTTGCAGAATTGGAGGTGGACATGAGCAATAAATTACTGCAGCAGCAAGCTTCTCGGTGCACTCCCAATTCAGTCTTTGTGAATATGTGTATATATCATAACTTGATGTTATACAAAACTTCTGGACACAGGAGAACAGAGCATGGCACACATATGTGCTGTGCTTAGCTGGAGCATCCTCCATGGAAACACTATGAATAGTCAGGACAGGATTATCTTCCCAGGATCAGTTTGTTGCTGTGAGCCCTCTAAATGGAAACTCCTTGAACATGAGATGGTCTGTTCCTTGTAACCTTGTAAGCTTGCCTGGCCATTATGAGAGGGTTTTTTAAGTAAGAAAAGCTTTCAAGGAATAGCTAGAAGTTATATAAGGAGAAAACAATATGTTAACTCCTAGCACTTAAAAACATGTGGTAATCATATTGTATAAAAAAAAAAAATCACCATAAGGATGGCAAAATCACATAGTAAATAAGAAACAATGTTGAATTTTTGTGTGGCAAACCCTGGTAGGTTTTACTGTGTGAAATGAACTCTGAAAAACTTGTGTTTCAAGAGTCTTTACTGTAAAATTTTTTTCAAAGGTACATTTTTTTCCTGGCTTGCAATAGCTTTCTTAATACTGTAAATGCCAGGGCTCTGAACACATTGGAAAGCATGATGCCCCCAGAAAGAGGGAGTTCATCCCCTTGTTATCCTGTGATTGCTGGCACGGCTCCTGCTGAGCAGGCAGCTCCCAGAGGCATCTCTGGAGGAAGCGCCGTCTCCAGCTCAATCAATGTGCTCTATTAAGGCTCTCTGATGTAGCAAGCAGCTTTCTGTCAAGCTCTGCCCTTGATGAAAGGGTGAAAGTAATGCCAGTGGCACGGGACTAGCTGGAGCCCATTTGTACTTTTGTTTTCAAACAGTTTAAAGGCAAGAAGCCTCCTGTGACTACTAATGGGATCACCGGAAAAGCAAGAACTTTAAATAGCCAGCCGAAGAAATCTGAAACAGTTTCCAGTGTGAAGCGCACTGCATCCAGTAAGTATCTGTCCTCACTGCTGCCTTGCTTGGAGTGGAGGCAGGAGGGTGCCCAAAAGAGCTCTTGTCTCAGCAGACAAGGTAAAGAACCAGTGTGGGTTTTGTGTGGCTGAGAGGCCAAGGAGGAGATGCCAAGACTTTGAATAGAAGATACATTGGTGACTTGACTGCAACCACACCACATGAGAACAGGGAGAATTTGGGAGAATGATGTATATGAGGAGACATGGGAGAATGATAAATATGAAATGTGGACCTGTGGCTGCTGCCAAGTCATGAGGACCGCAGGGAAAAAAGGATTATGATTCCTCATTTGGAGGAGAGAGGTATTCTATCTTCCTGTTGGAGAAGGAGGATGGGGAGCTGGTATAGATGTAAGAACACTGTCTTGCTCAGAAGTGGACTTACTAATGAAATCTTATTTAAGAAGCTTTGGATTTAATGGCAAGAGAAACTTGTGTTAGACTTCAAGACAAAAGTAAGTAGCTTCCAAATGACAAAAAATGGCTTAACAACTCTTTGTCAGGAATGATTTCATATCATAGGCTGTGCCTTCAGATATGTGACAGACAAAGTGATCTCTCAGCTGACCTATTTTCTTTGAGTCTGCAACTAGAGCAGAGGTATAGAGGGGGCTGTGATATGAATTAGACCACAAATACATGTGAGCAGTGAAATGAAAGCATTCGTATGGGAAATCAAAAAAGAAAAAGAAAGCTGTCAAGAATCAAAGAAGTGCGAACATCTTTATATTCTCTTATGTAAGGTGAGAAATGATGTGCACTTGAAGTAGAAATGAAAGCCAGGCAAAAGGCCAAGCAGGTGGTTTTTTCCTCTGACCCTTCCAATTAGGAACGAAGGGTTCATATCTAGAGAGGAGCCTCCCTTCCCTCTTCTGAACTACAGAGAAAGGCAAGGCCATTTTTCAAAACCAGTGTGCTGTAAGGTGACTGATATTTCTCATTTTCCTGATGTAAATATAAAGAACAAACTCTCTCCTGTATCACTGTTGTAGCTGTGCTGCAGAACTTGGCAGAAATCATGGACCTTGAGAAAGGGCCTATGGAAGAGGAATGCCAAACCTTTTTCTCAAATCATAGAATTATGGAATGGTTTGGGTTGGAAGGGAGCCTTGAAGATCATTTAGTTGCAACCCCCTTGCCGTGGGGTGCCATGACATGGTTCATGTCGTGCTTAGTCTCAGGGAATAGTTGTACTGTTAGTTTAAACCCTAATGAACTACAATCTGATACCTGCAGATGCAGAGCAGTACAAATACGGCAAGAATCGTGTGGAGGCAGATGCAAAGAGATTACAAAGCAAAGAGGAGGAGCTGCTAAAGAAAAAGGAAGCCCTCCGGAATAGGCTGGCCCAGCTCCGGAAAGAAAGGAAAGATCTGCGTGCTGCCATTGAAGTCAATGCTGGTAGGAGGTGCTTTTTTGTGCTGCATTCTCACCTGAGAATTAATTATCCAAACAGCTGTGTCTTTTATGCTGAAGACATGCCACCCTAAGCCAGGTTTGGTTTTGGTGCTGAGCAATACTCGGCAATGTCTATATTTGCTTTCTATACAGATACGAAAATATATAAGATAAAAATACATATGTGTAAGTGTATATACGTATTTTATAGATGCATGTGTTTGTATACACACGCATAAGGAATTACACTGGTGAGAACTTCAGATAAGCAGAACGTGGGAATAATTTTTTATTCACTAGCTAATTACATTTTCATGATACAGAAAAATTAAATAAATCAATACTGATTTGAAATCAGACTGGATATCTAGGAATGCCACTTGATGGAAAGCATTTGATTTATGCTACTAAACTTTTTATGTGAAAAAAGTATTTAATATAAGTACCTATTTTTTTTTTTTTTGTTTCATGTCACTGATATGTAGAGACCTTGTTTCCTTACTTTTTAGAATGGAAATAATTTCTCTAAGTGTCAATTTAAGGTAATTATTGAAATAATAAAATTGCTGTGAATGACAGGCAGGAAGACCCAAGTGATTCTTGAAGATAAGTTAAAGAAGCTGGAAGAGGAGTGTAAGCAGAAGGAGGCTGAGCGTGTAAACCTGGAGCTAGAACTGACTGAGGTGAAGGAGAGCCTTAAGAAAGCCTTGGCTGGTGGCATCACACTGGGCTTGGCCATTGAACCCAAATCAGGAACATCAAGTCCACAGGTATGCAAAGCCATTGAGCATGCAAATCCCAGTACCATGGGCTGGGAGTGCTCAGCCTTCCCAGCTCCAGCAAATATGAGTAGGAACTGAGAGTTTTATAATGGTTTATTAAGCTCTAGAAATAAGAGCAGAATTAAATGCCTTTCTGTGTTATTTACGTTTCCTACAGAAGCAGGGAGAGGGTAAACATGGGAATCACAGGCAGGATGTGTTAGGATAAGGTGCAAACAGCAAACCTTGTCCTCAGTGGTTGTGGAAGTGCAGGAACTGAGACATTGCTCCATCCCAGGGAGATTTAAATGCACAAATCATTGTGCAGTGCTGGAGACCTGCTTGTGCTGGTCCCCTATCAGTTGTGTGCAAGGGATGCATCTCACACCTTCAGGGTGGAGCTTGGCAGTCCCAGCTTGTGCTATAGACCTGAAGCAGCCATCACAGAGAGATCAAAGAGGGATGCATCGATTCCTCTGGATTATCCATAGTTATTTAATCAAACCCACAGCTTAACAGAAAATAAACCTTGATTTTCATCACAGAACACACATGCACATTGATTTTTTCCTTTGTTTTAATCTCTTTTTCATTTATTCATTGTTATTATAAATACAGCCTCTTTAAAAAAAGAGTTCTGCTATTCTGAATCTAAAGTTGAAAATATTGCACGTGTGACTACTTGAAGGAAACTCAATATAGGATTTTCACTCTTTATTAGTCTCCAATTTTCAAGCACCGAACTTTGGAAAACTCTCCAATCTCCAGCTGTGATACCAGTGACACTGAGTGCTCCATCCCTGTGAACAGCGCAGCAGCTCTGAAGCGACCTCCCTCATCAAACAATTCTCCATGTCGAGGCCACGTCCTTCGAAAAGCAAAGGTGAGAGAATTGATGTCTTAATTTTCTTTTTCTGTGCTTTTTCATACTTTCTTACAAAGTCTTATTTAACCTTAAGAAGAAAATATCTAAATTATTCATATTACTACATAAATACTGCTGGTCTGGGGAACCTTTTGCAGAAGAATTGGTAAGTAGCTTGGGACACAGATTTGACTCTACTCTGATTCCATGTTTTTCTTTGTTGCTTTATGGATTTAGTTGGCAAATAAATGGTCTGTGGTGTAGACAGTTCACGTGTCCACTACTCTGTGTAGCAGAGAAGTGGTTAAAAGAGCACTGTTACAGTAAGTGAATAGAAATGGCACAAGACTGAGTCTGATCTTTTCCAACCACTGTAAGAACAGAGTAGATGTACATTATAGTTAATAACAATGTGTTGTGCAAGTATCTACCCCAATGTACATTTAAAGTAAAAGTTGAATTACTTTAATTAAGTCTTGCAAGTATCAGGTTGAAATTTGCTGTCCTCTTGTATTGTTAAGAGTTTTCTAGTTTTTATGGTTTAATTTAAATGGGATTTGTATGCCCATTCTTCTGGGCTAAATTTGCTGGCAACATAAGCATGTGGGCAACAAATTACCAAGGGTGACAGTTTATTTAGTAATTCACTGCTAGTTGTAATTATAAACAGCAATAATCATAAACACTTGTTGTTCATGAAGGCTATTTTCTTTTTTCATTGATGTCTTCTGTACTAGGATTTCTTCAAGTAACTTTTGTTACATGTATTCATTGATTTTATACATTTCCAGCATTTGAGCTTAAGCCTGGAGCCCAAATGTAGTAGATACTGAAAAATCAGCATCTCAAATACTTATTTTATTATTACATTATTGTAATAGAATCATTTCTCCTGCTATACCATTTGTGAGAGCTTTCTCACCCTTCCTCTACACCCTTTCCATGGACATCAACTGCTTTTTCCTTCCAGTTTGCCCGATTCATTTAGATCCAACTAAGAATAATTACACTCAGCATAATTACACTCAGGTTTCAGTTCTAATCAGCTTTGAAGTTGCAGCTTGTGTTTCAAACCTGAAAAAAGATTTATGTGCTCTAAAGCTTATCTGCATATTCTAATTATACCCTAATTTGTCCCGTAACGATATCATCTCTAACTGCACACTGTCGTAGGTGTGGATGTTAGCTCAGCAATACTCAGGGAATGTGGTCCAGCAGAGCACAGTCCTTGCAGATGGGAGCACGGATTTGTGCTGGACAGGCACATTAAATCCAGCCATCTAATCATTAAAGCTGGAGAACCAGGGCATTATAAAAACTTAAACATTTTTGGTGTAAAGAATACCTTCCAGCTGTAGTACATTTTCATGGTCAGCATATACCACACAGGAAAAACCTTGCTGCGTTGTTTGGTGTCGGTGTGCTTTGGATGGCACAATTAGTTGGTCAAGCTTTTTGGCAGAGGAATCTTGGATATAGGATTAGGCTAATCAAAAAGGATATGGAGCAACTAAGCATATTTTTCCCATGGTGGGAAAAACAACTCAAAGTATCCACTTCAGCTTTAACAGCTTTTTCCCTAAAACCTCATGCACTAAATATTAAGAGTGAAATTTTGCTGAATTAGATAGTGCAACCCAATCTGTTCTCAGCCCGTTGGCAGCCACAGCTGCCATCAGGTGCACATCTGCAGCACGCCCCACGCCCGGGGTGGCTGTACGTGTGCGGGGGTGGAATTTGGCTCTCAATTCTTTTGGCCTTTTGCAGTTTCCAGTGAGCCCAGGCCCAGATGTGGCTCAGGAAAGGGCGTCACACGTGAGTATCCCAGAGCAGAACTTGGCTCTCCGTGCATGGGTGTCAGTGCACTTTGTGGGAGTGAAACACGTCCCACATCTGTGCTTGCGCTTGCATCTCCAGCAGCTGGCACATCTCCCAACGCCGTGAGGGAACTGTATAAACGTTCAGAATGTCAGAACATGTTTTTTTCTCCTGGTATGTATTTGAACGCACTGAATGCCTCCCTCCCTGCCCCTTTCCTTGCACGGAGGATGCTGAGCCTGTCACCTGCCCGCTTTGTGCTCACAGCCAGCCCGGGATCACGGCTGTGCTCACCAGGCAGCAGCGGTGTGCGTGTGCTGGGGCTGCTGCTGCTGCTGCTGCACCTCTGTGCCTGCACAGCTGGGCCTGCCAGGGCACGTCAGGCACCTGGGACAGACAGCAAGGCTGGAAGCTGTGCCACCAGAAGCTTTCTCCTCTCAGATGCAGTGATGGTAGAAGGAAAGACAGAGAGATGCAGTAAGACAGATCTATCAAGTATAAGAAAGAACAGCATTTTACAGATTGGCTGTTCGGGACATACACTATACATACACACATATGCATAAATGCATTTGATTTTTTTAACTTTTCTTTTTGCGAGGATCTTTACATTTTTTTTTTAGGAAGTAATTATGCATATTTTTAAGAAGCCAGAAGGCATTTTAATTGCAATTTTGTCTAATCTGTACTTGGCTAGAAATGGAGACTCTAATTAAAACATGGAAAACAATATTCTGCGTCAGTAGTCCTAGAGAAGTAAAAGGATTCAAATATCCTTGCTGTACAGCAATTATTTAAACATTTCACACATTCATTTAAATATAAAATTAGTTTCTAAAACCAAATTGTTATGTGCAGCAAGAAAACTGAAATTAGTGTTTCTGATTTGTTTTTGAAACTAGTGGGTTGGTCAATGTCAGCATCTTTCATCTCGCTTGTGTTCAAGGACTGGAGAAGAAAAGGAGCTGTCCCAGTTTCCCAGCTCCCAGTCAGGCTGTCAGTGTTGACTTAGACATTTTTTCCTTGGCGTGAACCTGCAGGAGCAATGGAAAGAAAGAAGTTCCTTTTGCACCTGCAAAAGAAGCTTCTGTTTTTAAGGCTGATTTAACACTTCAAAAAATTCTCCTCCCCGTTGCTTAGCCAAGGACTTCCTTTATAGCTTTGGTAGCATATCCATAGAGAATATACATTTAATAGAGTTTTTAAAGTAAACTAATTTTTATCAGTACTGTGTTTTAACTTTAGAATTACCATAATTTGAAGAGTAAAACTGAATATTTAAAATACACTGAATTTTAGTAAAAGCACCACTTAAATTTAAAAAAAACCCCCTAAACACAAGTTTAAAAACAAAGTCATTGTCTACCTTTAAACCCTTTCTTACATTACTAAAGCAGCCATCAACTGTGACTTTTACTGTTATTTTACAACAGTTGAAGAGGTGTCATGGTCATACAGCTGTTCAACCAAAAGAATGCTCTTACTGCTTTCAGCAGCAGAAACAGCTATTTACGTGCATAAGTAATGGATTTCAGTCAGAGCTCTTAAATGTTGTGGAATGAGTGTTAAATTCAGGAATTCAGGTTGGAAGCCAAGTCAGCAGGCTGCCTGCAGAGTGTCTCTGCAGAGTGGATGGGTCAGAGGAATCCAGCCCACAGAGCCTGGTGAGGAGCAGCTGGGCGGTTGCTCCAAGAGGATTGCTGGAGCCAGAGGGCACCTTCTGAGGATCTTCAGTAGTCCCTAATGGCTGTAAGGGTGTGATTCAGGGATGGTACAGTGTGGATGTCCTAAGGTGAGCCCATCCTGGTCAGCTCTTCTACTCCTGTGTACTGTTAGGAAATGCTGTAGGTGTCATCCAATAGCCTAAGTTTTACTGAGCTAGGTGTTCAGCTGTAGCAGTCTCATGATTTTCTGTGGCAGAATAAATTTCAATACCTTGCTCTGAGACATATGACCAAAAGTATTATAGATTAAGTGTTTTGCTGTGGATGGTGTCCTTTTCCTCAGCTAACAGGTGGGGAAACTGAGGCACAGAAAATCAAAGCAATTCTTTAACTTGCAGTTTGGATTATCTATAAGGGAAACAAATGCAATGCAAACTGACTTGTTTTTCTTAACCCTGCCTGTTAGTCTCGGCTAAGTTGCTCTTTTTAGCCATAGAATTATGTGTTTGCCATGAGTCTTACAATAAAAAAAATTGAAGAGCAATAAAGCAATCACTTGGTGTCAGCTCTGAGAGATATTGAGGGCTTCCTGCTGTCTCACACAAGTCATTTAGAGAGTCCTGTGTGCTTAAATCAGCCTCTCTCTTACTCAGGGAGAGCTGAGTGCCTTACACCAGCTGTGGGGTGTGAATTGCTCCAGAAATGCCCCCTGCAGAATACAAATATGGCTTATTTGCACTGCACTAGAAATAGGTTGCTGTATATAGTTGTGGAAGGGTGGGTGCTGTGCACAGACTATCAGAACGTACTTGTATGTTGTACTCAGAACATTCCCTAACTAAGTTGTGGGACAAATCCAGCAAAGTTAATGGAAAAACTGTTATTGACCCCAGCTGTGGCTCAGCAGATACGATGACATCAGTGAGATATCCTGATTTCTTTTAACATTTTCTGTATCTTTTTATTTCCCCCTTTGCAGGAATGGGAGATGAAAAATGGAACATAAACATAGCAAAGCCACTCACTCTCCATAAAGGCCTTACCTACTACAGACTAAGACATAGGCTGCAAAGGACTCACCTGAAAGGTCACATCAAGTGATGAAACATACAAGTTTTATAACTCTGTTAAGTTAATGGTAGCTTGGAGCTAATTTGCCTGTATTCCCTCTACTGTATTGCTGTGTAACTACGTGTGCCCCATTTTATTAGCTGTAACTCCTTGTTTCCAACGTTACTGGTAAAGAAAATGAAAACCAAAAAAACCCAACCATAGGAATTAAAAAGGAGCATAAAGTCACAGTTGAAAGTTTACTTTGCAGAACCAGCAAAGAAGCAGCAGTGTTAATTATAGTGCATCAGATGGCCGGAACACTGCTGAAGACTGGTGTGAAATCTTAACTCTTACAGGTTAAAACTGCCTTCTGAACTCTGCCACAGAGCAGGTGTAACTCCTCAGCAGAGGCTTTGCTGGTAGCTGCTCACATGGCAAAACAAAACTGAAGAAATGTGCTCACAGAAGCAGCAGTGCCTGCTCAGCCCAGGAGCTCTGCAGGGCATGACAACAACTCATTGGTGAAGCGTTTTTTGGATACTTTTTAGACAGATGCTTTTGTCATTGGGAGATAAAAAGCTGCCAAACTTCGAGACAGATGCATTTTTGTACATCCTCTTTATTGTTGTTCTGAAGCACCAGTCATTTTCAAAGGTCATGTTCTTGAACTATGACTTGTTCCTGATTTTTTTAAAAGGCAAACAGGTATTTTTAGATACTGCTTCTTTTCTATACATTTTGAAGAAGAAAAAGATAACAATTGAAATTAATCCTCGACAGATAATGGCAACTCAGAATAACTTATTCAGTCAGTCTTGTTTTGTTTTTTATACAATAGTATTGTTAAACTTGAGGTATAGAACACTGCTGTACTTAGTTTCCTTTGTCTTTTGAGACCTCAGCTATTATTTTTGAGGAATATGGACTGAAAAGGTGATAATTTTTGACTCTTTTATAAACAGCTGAACAAATAATTGGGGATCTTCTCAAACAGGTGTCCATTTCTGTTTACTTGGAAACAGCATCTTGCGTTTTAGTCTGTAAAATTACAAAAATCTGTTTTTCTTTGTCTCCATCCATGTCATCCCCAAGAAATTACATGCAGTAAATTGCCACTGAAGCCCTTCAAAATCTCAAGATTAGTTTGAAAAAATCAGAAGGGGGTTGGGGGAAGAATGTATAATAAGATGGCTTCTTTTAAGTTTTTCTCCTTTGTTTTTTTCTAAGCCTTTGGAGAGCTTTCAATCATACTCTCAAGATTTTTTTCCTCCTCAACTGTGAGGAGTAGAAAATTAATTTTAAAAATTACCTCAAAATCTGAATAGTATTTTAATCACAGATGTAAGGGCTGGAGTCTTGATAATTAGTTAAGACTGCAATTAAAATCACAGAAGTTGGGAAGACAGCAGTTATCAAGGATCACATCCCTTTATGGCCAAGCCTGCAGATTATCTCATACCTTTAGGAATGGGTGCGTGCAACTCCTGGAGAATTCACTGGGATTCTCAGCTGAGCTGGATGCCCAGAGGACTTCTACAGGAGCTTGTGGGATTTGAAGGCACAGAGCTATCAAAAAGACCTGACAGATGACAGGAGACACAGAACAGGGCTGTGTCCTGTTCCCAAATGCATTTAGGGCCGGGGATCCCACTGACCTTAGCAGTGTAGAAATGGGGCCCAGAAGGAGAAAAAGCTCTTTGCTTCTTGTGACTGTACTTGGTACAAAGTGCCACAGGAATGCAGATACAGTAGGAAAGCAAGTGTCAGTGTGGTTTGCATTGAAAACACAATTTTATGATATTAGTTTAGGTCACTTTTTAACTCTCTAACTACAGGGCACATTCTGTACTGTGTGGCTACGGATTAAACACCATCAAATTCCCATAAATAATAGCAGAAACAAATTTGAAGCGAAAGTAAGTTCATTTAGGCTTTTTATTTCAAATTAAGTTATTTATTTGTATATTTCAATAAATATTTAATTTATATCTGTACATATTTATAATGCAAATTAGGCTTCTAGTCAATGTTAGCAATGATGTAACAGTTGCCATTAAGAAGTGGTCCTGCATCAAGTAATGCAGAGTAGTCAAAAGCCAGATCACTTGTCTTGTTTACCCAATATTGGCATTGTCTCTTTCTACCCCCTTATCCCATGGTAAGAAAAAAAGAAAAAATTCCTTGGCAAGGACAGTTTTTAATCTATGCCTGAGGTAGATGTGTGTAAGTCTGTGCCCAGGCAAACAGAAATTGTGTGGTGCAGCCTTCCTTCAGCTCTGCTGTAGGTGCAGGTCTCCCCTCAGCACCTACAGCAGCACCCTGGGCCCCTATAGTGCCTGCTGCACAGGGGCTGCCACCTAAACATCTTTCACTCTTCCTCCAGCAAATACTCCACAAAGCCACCACCTCTTTAGTCTATTCTATATAACAGCCAAGGTTTTGAAAGGAGGAAAACCAAAAAGCTTGGGAAATAACCTCTCTATAGACCACTCTCAGTGCTGTGAAATGTACTCTGTTGCCTTGAATAGCACTATTGCTGCACAATTTTTTATAAAGAGCAACAGAGCTTGTATTTTCACCATTTTTAGATTTCAGGATCACCAGGCAAACTCAGCCATAGAGCAGCATGATTTTTGTTTTAAAGGAAAACTCTTGTATTTTGAACCATTTTTATGTCTTCTATGAAAATGTTACTTATGCTTCCTCACCAAATGCCTGTTACTGTACCAGGTGCTTTTTTAAAATTGTTTTTTTGTTTGTTTGTTTTTAAATGGGTGATGCTTTTTTAATAAAAAACCCAGCTCATAACTTTGGGGGATCAGGGGTGTTTTTTTAATGAGATGATTGTGGCAATTTGATTTTTCAAATGTAGAATATTAATTTAGTATCAAGTTTTGTTAGACACTTTCAAATTAATTGGCCCAGGGTGTATGTTGTATGATAATGTTCTCATATTAAGAATGTAATTATTTCCTTATTGTATTTTTTAAAAAACAAAATCATATTTAAAAAAAAAAACCTCAGTGAAAAAAAGCATGATAGAAACATGAAAAAAAAGGTTTTGTTTTATTTTTGTTATTGGATATGTTGGCAGTGCCCATTATAATTGACTGTAAATATAGCCTTTCTACTGTATTTCTCAGTGTATTTAAGTTTTTTTGACACACATTCATGGACACTTCCGTTAAAAAAACAAAAACAAAAGTCCAAAACAGACCCACCTTCAAATGTGTGTCTTAGTAGCTTCAACTAACTTTATGCCTTTCTAGTTTATTCTTCAGAAAGTCTTGCAAAGTGTGAAAAAAGACTGGCACCTGGTAGGTGCGACAGATCCAAGACCATTATTAATAAAGTTACCTGTCTAAAGAAGGATTTGTTTCTTGGTGTTTGTCAGTTGAAGAAGCACCTTGAGGTGCTGGGGTGGCTGCAATTGTTGGCCTCAGCTGAAAACCATTCAGCCGTGCCAGTCAGCTGAAAAGTGTTTGGACATTATCATGAGTGTTTCTTGGCATCAGTTGTATCCTCACTTAACTGAGTGATGACCTCCTGCAACTTGAATGCAGCCTAAGGACTCTCTTGGCAGTGGGAATGTGGAATTTGATGTTTTTAGAGCTCACAGCAGCACTTCCTGCTTGCCTGTTGCATCTGCTCCAGTTTGCTTAGACGTCGACTCCAATAATAAGTTATGCAATTATGTAAAACATTAAAAATTACCTCTAAAAAATGAAAGTGGATTAAAATTAAACTGAGCTGATTATCAGGCTACTTAAAGATGAATGTAGCAATTTCTTACAGATGACTGACGGATGAGATTGAGAAGTGTTAAGCTGTAATTACTCCTTGCTGCTTTTCTTAGATTTTGCTCTTGCTCCTGTTACACCACAATTATTACCAAATTTATAAAGTAGAAAGCTTAAGTAGACTATACATTTCATTTTCATTTAGATAGCAATATTCTAAAGTAGCTAATTGGTTTCCTTTGTATTTACAGCCTCAAGATCATAATGGAGTTATAATATGTAGGTCCATGTACCGCATAATAATAACAAAGAAAAAATAAATGAAAACAAAAATTAACCTAAAAACACAACAGGAAAAATAAAAAAATAAACCTGCCATAATCCTGTCTAAAATGCAGCAAGTATCTCTAGGCTCTGCCTGATTCACAAAACTTGCAGAAGCAAATGGCAAAAAAACCCCCAAAACACCTGCATTACTGGTGTCTCAGTCATCTGCTTTTGGATTAATACAACATTATCCAAAGTCTGGGCATGGACTGCCATAAAGAGATAAAGTCTGTGGGTGATGGGTAAAGGAATACAGCAATCCCTCCAGACAAGGAAAAATCCTATTCAAATTACAATGAAGTTCAAGGGAAAAAAAAAAAGATAAGGCCATTCCAGTGTGAAAAAAAAAATAAACTTGAGGAGGGGACTGTGTTAACAGGTTGTAAGAATGGGGAAACAAAGCAGTCCCTGCCACTAACAGTACAAGCACTGAGGGTACCAAAATTAATGATTGGGTTCAAAACAACTGCCCAATTCAGCTGCAGAACTTGTCACAGAATTTTATTGATACTAAAAGCTTATATGGGTCCATAAACAATAAACCAAATCTGTGGCAGAAAGTAATTACTTAAAGCTATCAAACACAAAGCTCCCTGCATCGAAGCAGAAAAGTCCAGCTCCTGGGAGGCTGTAGGCTGGAAGTGTGTTCTGTTAAAGTGTCCTTGTGTGCTTTCCCCTCCTCCCCTTACATATTGCTACTGATAAATGAAGCTGTTTTCTTTCACAGAAAAATTGGGGGTTTTTTCACACCAGCAGTTACAAAAACATTCCCTTCTATAAAGCAGTGTGCCATATTCTTTTCAATTTGACTTCTAAAGCAAGCATCTATCTTTTAAGATCAAGGGAATGCAAATTATTCCTTCACAATTTATTAGATAACAAAAAAAATTAAATCTTATCAATGGTATTCCTCCTCAGTAGTCTGGTTACAAGGAAATACTTTTCCTATTAGATTTTGCAGAACCAGTGGAGTTACAGCTACATGGTCCTGAGCTGAACATAATTCCTGGTTTAATTACTAATTTTTATATAGACTGTTAATTGCTTTCACTGAATTATTCCTTAGAATTTTTACTTTTTTAAACTGTTTTTTGGCATGTACTGCTGATTTTGAAATTTTTTGAGATCAGCTTTTGCTATGATGCTGCAATGGCAAGAATGAAACTTTTTATCACTTTCAAATACACTATGCAGCATTTGTAGTATTTTGCTTCAGCTTTTGAAAACCATGAGCGTCAGAGAACAGTAACATTTTCTCCACAGCAGCTGGATCCATAAGAAAGCAAAACATATTTCAAGGCATAAATCACAAAAAGAAAAAAAAAAATGAAAGCAGTGTCTTAATGGAAAACAAAAAAATATTGGCTGTTGTTTATACCTCAGAGGTTTTATTATAGAGGCATGACTTATGATGATGTTGAAATCAGTTAAGCTTCAAAATAGTATAGCAATTAATATGACTTTGATGATGACAGCAAAGGAAACAGAAGTGAAGCAATTATTCTATTTTTTTCCACAGAAATCAGTTTCTGAAGTAAAGTAGCCCTTCAGCTTAAATGTTAGCAAATTTTATTTGGTGTCTCACTTATGGGAACAGCTTGTCTGTGTCTGTTTTCACTCCTGACCTTCCAAATCAGGAGCTTTCCTTGGAAAGATCTATTGGAACATCATTAAAAATAAGAGACTTTAGAATTTCTTTGAGTTTTGCTTTTATTTGTATCAGAGCACTAAATTTGGAAAATGAGATGTCACTTGAGATTCAGTTCGAATTTGATTTGAGTCTGCTTTTGGAGAGATGAACTGCAGTTTAGACTCTCAGCTAGCCACAATATAAGACTAGAGAACGTAAAATGACAAATTGCAATGTTTCTTAGCTGAGCTACACAAGTAGGGGAAGCCTCAAGCTTCATTCCTGCACCCAGCCTCACGTTTAGCATGGTGTGCCACAGGGTAGGGACAGACTGCCCACACCACAGCATTCATTCCTGCAGCTGCCAGCTCCTTCTGCAGGCACCATGAGAAAGTGCTGAACTAGGGCAGACCAAGAAAATTCAGTTTAATCTTGTCAAATTATTATTCCTTTTAATTATCAGCCTTTAGATTCTCAAAATGTAGCCACTCTCTGAATAAATAATCCATTTGTGGTCCTGTTAAAACTTCATTGCAGTCTATAAAATTTGTATAGCTAATTAAAAAATCAGTAGATAGTAATTCATGTTGCTGCTTTATCCCAGGATGAGGTTTAATAAGACTTCACAATGCACATCCACAACCACAGCAATTAGCAACACCTCTGTTCTTCCCTGTTGTTGCCAACAGGCAGTGAAAAGAACCATCGAGTGTTTATTCTACCAGTGTCAGACTTTCCATGGGAAGGCACCATGGAAGGCACCAAGCTACACAGCAGCAAACCATAAACTCTATTCCAGCCTGAAATACGAGCTACACCAAAAGCAGCTCATCTCTAAACTTGGAAGCAAGAAGGAATGTCCAGTCTGTAGGATGCAAGGCATATTCTGACTTTAGTGACCTTCACAAAGACAGAGAGCACTTGCTGTCTGACCAGTAGGAGAAAATCCTTAGGATATTAAGGCCAAGACTTTATAGAAATATGCTTTATAATTTTGCATTTCATTTCCAAAGACTGTAGGCAGAGTGAAATAAATATCATATGTAGTAGCTGGGTATGTCCAGTGGGCATAATACTGAGTATTTTGGTTTTGCTGGCTTTATATATGATTGAATATAGTTTGTAGCTCAGTTTTATTTTGAGTCAGGGCCTGATCCTTGCACACAGATACATCCAGCTTAAGGGCTAATTTTGACTTGCAGACCCCTCTATTTTGCAAAGAGAACGCAGCTTCTACAGCACAGGCAACTCCTTAGGAAAAGAGTGGGGTAAAGGGTGATTAATCAAAAGAAAAAAAGAGATTGGAATAAAGGCACGAGAAAGGGCAGAACACACATACCTTTGTTCTGTTGATGGCGCTCTATCCTGGGGAGATCAAGGCTGACACTTTGGGAATTCTTTAGCTAGACAAGCACTGAGCCTCTGATTCAGTGACTTCTAGAACAGCAGCTGCACGGTTTCCATCTCACCACAGGATGTCACCCTCCGCCAGTTACACTGCGGCAACTCCCAGGGAAAAGCAAAAAGGACTTTTCCCTTTCTCCCCAGGAATGGAGTCGAGTGTAGGAGGATGAAGTGGAGACGCTAAAGAGGAGGAGGATGAAGGTTTGCTGCAGCCTTTGAGCTCAGTGTTGCTGAGTTGAGTAGTTTGCTGCTAAATACAGACACACAAACTCTGTGGACTGTTTCCCCTCCACAAACCCCATGAGAAGCTTTAAAAGAAAAACAAAGCAGTCAATAGTTTAGAACCAAATTTTATTAAAGAAAAACCTGGAGTGCAGGTTCTCAGGACAAATGCATACCTTTGGATGCAGTGGAGTACACAGGTACGTATACAGTAGTTTGCCTGCTACATGTTTGGAAGCTGAAAGAGACCGTGATAATCTGTACTGCACAGTTCATCACCATTGTTAAAAGTTGCCAAAAAGTTGCTTGTGGATCGCTAACAGATACTTGGTTATGTGTGTGCACTACATATTGCACAAGACTTTTTCATTAAGCTATTACTTGTGCAATTGAATCACAGTTAAGTGTTACGTCAAGCATATTCAAACATATATTTGTTTCTTTTTCTCAAAAACAGCACGTCACTACAAAACTGCCATTAAATGTTACATATTTACAAAAATATACAAATAACACTTTTCCCCATTTATGACAATGCACCAGTTATGGATTTATTTCATTCTTCACTTGAGCCCTGTTACTGTATACAAAGAAACCTGCTTAAAGTCAAGGTCACCTGAAACAAAATTAGGAGAAGGCATGTTCTGTTTTCACAAATACTAGAATGTGCAAAGGCAGAAGGAGAGGACTGTGTAGTTGTGGATGTTAAAGGTAGGGGTTATAGCACACAGTCATATGGTGACTGCTAAGAACTGCTAACATGGAGTGGAATAACCCCTTGGTCAAAAATCTGGTTGGATACAGTGTTAGGCATTGGCTGACCAAGCAGTCATAAGCAGTTAAAAAATTCAGTTCTACCTTGGTTGTAATTAGCTTACATCTATCCAAAGAACTCTCACACTAGCAATGAGAATAAAAATTATGGTGAAAATCAGTCAGTAACCTGTGTAAGCACAGGTGCATTGAGAAGAAGACTGATTTGAACCTGCAGTTGCTTTTCAAATTCACCATGGATGAAATTCTTCTGTAACACAAAGCTGAACTGATAACATCTCCTGGAAGAGCATGGCCATAAATTAGGGTAGAATTTGGCCCTGAAATGCCAAATAAACAATGTTCCACATTAGTAGGGTAGAGAGACATGCTCTGTGAAGCTTGGCTCTGTGCCAAGTCTAGTTTTAGATAGGTTTTCATATACTAACCAAGAGCTGCAGCTCTAATTAGCCACAAAATATTATTTAGGCTTGGTTTAATTACCTTTTTTTTTCCTCCTTTTGTTTTCATGGTTAGTGCCAGCAAAATCTGTATTTATCTGTCTGTATCTGGATTAAGAGATTTTGCACCCACCTGTGCTGGAACAGCCACAGATGCACTGTAAATAAGCCAGCTTCCATCCTTTACTCTTAAAAAGGAAAATTCTCCAATTCCAACTCTCATCACCCCAAATATTCCTCCAATCTAGGATGAAGCAATATTCCTAGCGCTGTTTCATAAATACAGAGCAATTACATCAAGTTAATTTTATTTAGGTGAGGAAGGGCAACACCTCATGCCTCCTAAACCCACACTTGCAATACACTAGGGTGGAATTCTTTAAAACCACCTCTGCAAAGAAACCTATCAAAGTTTAATGGAAAGGTAAATCATAGGCACTATACATATTTGTAAAAATAAATGGTAAGTAAAACATAAAAAGTGGAAGCTTTCCTAAGCACTCTGATGATCAAGTTCCCCCATCCTCTTCCAATCTGCTATTCCTCTGCAAACTTCTTGTATTTATTTTTTCCTCAGCCACACAGAAGAGGATGAAGATTAGTTAATCACCTTTTAACATCAACCCAGTTTATTGGCAGAATGACAATCAGAGAAAAGCAACTCAGAGAAGACTGGGATCAAGAGAGAAGAATTCAAGTATACTTCTCCATTTGATTATGTTTTCTCTCCAGAGCCTTCTGCACTGCAGCAAGCGCAACCCATGACTTTACACCCATGAGGAAATAAATCACAGCCTGTCAGTGACAAATGAAAAAAAGGATCTCTACTCAAAGGCCTGGTGTGTATATGAAATGGAGTAACTCTCTGTTCCTAAAATTAAAATTTCTAGTCACATGTTCAGTAAACTGCAGTCACTGGTGTTTACCCTCAGGAATACTACACCAGCTCCATTCATCTTCTTTAAACATTATAAAATTACAGCTCATAGAGGCATTCTAGCAAATTACGTTTAAACAGTATAAATGCAAGACACAGACTCTGTAAAATAACTCTTTTCCCTTGTCTCCCAGCTCAGTGCTGTGCTAGGGAGAAACACCATTAGCAAATGACCCACAATCATCTGGAGCATACATACAGGCATCTCTGCTCCAAATGCAACATCTTTTCCATGCACCTCATGTGGGATGTTGCTGCAAGTCAGATCTGTCTTAAATTATAGGCAGATATGGTGATATTTTGTGTGTTCCTTGTGTTGCATCAATTTAGATTAATGGTTTAAAGTCTCTGCATGCAGCCAACAAAATTAGTTGCCATTACAAATTAAAGTAAGCTTCAAGACTTAAGCAAAACAAAATCAACAACACGTGATAAAACCATACACATTGGTAACACTGACTTTCTCCCTGCTTTTCCTTGTCCTGTTTAGTCCTGTGCTCCCCT
The DNA here is from genome assembly GCA_013401135.1 of Cettia cetti. Lineage (NCBI taxonomy): Eukaryota > Metazoa > Chordata > Aves > Passeriformes > Sylviidae > Cettia > Cettia cetti. The sequence continues at coordinate 302,929 of VZUI01040575.1, forward strand.
TCTTCCCACATCTCTCTCACTTACACTCCCTAAGACAGGCTATACCCTTCCAGGATACCACTGAGCTTTTCAGTCTTACTCCCATTAAATTCTCCAAGCTCCTCCAGCATGATGATTCTGCCAAATCTATCTGGTGACTTTGCTTAAATTTGTATTTTATGGAACTTGAATCCAAGCCATTTTCCCCAGCTCTAGGAAAGGTTCATACAGACACATTCCATAAACCTGTCAAGTCAAATTGCTCCCAACCCTCTATTAACAAAGAATTCTCTTTACTTCACCTATTCTTCAGCTATGGGTTGTAACAATTTCTCTGAAAGGCTGTGTCTGAGCTTGAGTCCCAGCATTTCCCATTCTGAAATACAAATGTGGCCCAGTGGTCTGGCAGGGTGTCTCTACCCAATCTTGCTGCAAATCTGTACCTGTCAAACTGCAAAGCTGGCAAAGCAAGCCAGCCCTTGCTGTGCTCCAGGAAACTCATGGGAACACCGTCTGGGCCTGTAACCCAAAAGGAGGCAGAGGAAAATATTTGGGAGATAACACATAATCATCTCTGCCAACTAAATACATGATTTCACTACAGACCAAAAAAATCAATATATACACTGGTGAGAGAGGAAATGCTGGTTTTTATTCTTTCAGGGAGTATAATACTCATCCACATCTTAAACCAGAAGCATGTGCTCTCTGGGACAAACATCTGAGAGAAGTTCTTGAAAGGCAAAAGATAAGAGTTCCAGAAAGATTTAGAGAAAATGAGAGCCAAAATAAAAGCTGAAAGGATTAAAAGTTACTAAAGTGGGAAAGAAACAGGAAGGATGGACTGCAGTGACACAAAGCACAGGGAACCTCATTGACTCAGATAATACAGCAGAGCTTAGAGGAGAGGCAGGAATGGGGTTGTGATTCTTCTTGCTATCAGTTGGGACACAGTAGGGTGCATATCCAAATAAAAACACAGTAACATAAAGCAGAACAAAAGAGCAAGGAAGAAAAAGTGGACTGTAGAGAGCTGTCATCTGGAGAAGCCAGACAAGGCAGAGCCACAAACAGCAGCAATAATGAAGGAGAACAAAATGACTACAAATGAAGGGATGGGAGGGAAAGGAGGAGAAACAGAAAAGAGTGGAAATTTGGGCTTTTTTTTTTTTCCTATAGTTTCACAAACTACTTGGCAAAGATTTGGAAACATTAAACAATGCAGGTGACTTCATGAACAGTTAGTTTGCTACTTCAGCATCTCAGAAGATTAACCCCAAGAAAAGGAGTGTATTCACAAGTAAATGGAGCCAGTGAATTTGGCAATTCCCTGGGCATCTTGTTTGTGAAGAAGATATTCTGTAATTTTGACCATTTAAAGGCCCTAATGTGAACCTGAAACATAAATATGGTGTATTAATTACAATGTTCTCCTTTGGACTAGTTTTACCATTTGCAAACTGCCTGTGTGCATGTTACTGATGTTTGGGGTTACGCTGCTTCTGCACAGTCCTTTCTATTCCAAATCCATAACAAGAATATCTCAACAGCCACATGGATATAAGCCTGCTGCTTTCCTGTATGAGCTGTCCTCATTAAAAAGTATCTCTTTCACCATTTCAGAAAGATTTCCTTTTTAAACTCTTTTAATCAATAAGCAGTGTGAATTAATACTTTTTCTAACAAGTGAATAAGCCAATTCATTTGCTTTGATCTGCAAGAGCAGACACTGTCAGTAAGAACTAAATATAAGTATCAAAAGCTGGCTAAAATTAGCAAAATAACATAGAAATATAAAACATACTAAGAAAGTTATTTGGAATGCCTGGCCTTCCTGGTGATTAATATACTCATTATACCATTAAAAATACGTGCAAAAAGGCATATTATTTATGCAGTACTAGGTACTGCTGCTTGTATTATTGCTGCTCTACAGGGCTTTATGTCCACTGTATTGCAAGTAATCAGTGTAAAGATGCAAACCAAGGCTGATCAAGACAGATGAAATTTGTGTGAAATATGAGTGTTGTGAGGGAAAAAAATTAACAAAATTACTTGCTTAATAATAAAAATCCTTTCAGGGCTAGTAAATGTTGCTTCTTAAAGAAAATCAATCTGGAAGGAGAAAGAGGCAAAGAGTTTGCAATTAAGAGTATGTATTTTTAAAGATACTATTAAAAAGTATTTAATGCAAACCATAACAGCTCTTTGAAAAGGATTTTTTCACACAGCTATATTGTTGTATTTCAGAGTACATATTTCTAAGCCTTCCAGTATTTTTTATGCTAGATACTGTCTCACAGAAGATCATCTCAGCTACCAGCATATAAACTAGCTGGAAACAGTAATGCTGACAAGCTTCACATAAGGAAAAAAAAGGGATGAAAAGAATGGAAGTCATACATGGCTCCACAATTCATAGTTTAAGTAATTTGCTACTCCATTTAACAGGAGGAAAAAAGCTGTGACTGAAGACTTACAGAAATGAAATCTCATATTAAAAATCATGAAACTAACTTGCTGTACATATCAAGTTCAATGGAAAAACATTCCAAGAGGATGCATTCTTTAGCCTCCAGAGCAGCCTGAAGTACCATTACAGGTTCTTCTTTCCCCAGTAATATGCACCCTCTCTCCTTATGCAACACACTTGAAAAGAAGGGACAGATAAGAGCTTTGTCTGCATGACATTCCCATCCAGATTTGGGAAGTGGGCTGTTCTGGGCTGTGTCGACATGGAGCAACCCTTCTGCACCCCCTCCAGCCTGAGCACACAACTGGGGGCAATGCTGCTGAGGTCATCAGCTGGGTAGAAGGGCTGGCTTGGGACAGAAAATTTAAAATTTGAGATTGACATTTCCCAAAGACTGCAGGGTTAGGCTATTAATTGCAAAAGTTAACCGGGGGTCTGAGTTATTTGTCACTTTGATGATTATAATCTAAAAACAAGTCAAAACCATACAGGAATAAAAATGCACTTAAATGGCACTGAGAGGGCAAATGCTAAGATACTGAAAGTAAATACAAAACATAAAAATACAAACTTAACATTAAGAATATTGTCTGAGCAGACCTTACTTATAGGCAATTAAATGCCACTCTAATGAAAGTTTTAGGGTTTCTGAGACTAGTACTGGCTACGTGCCAGTCTCTTGAAGAAAGTTGTAGAAGCAATGCACAACTGGGACTAAAAGAGAGAAAATGAGCCAGGAAGCAGCATTTTGGATGGATTTAAGAGATAAAACAAAATTTTGCTACTCAAAAATCAAGATTTATAAAGGTAAATGCTTATAAATTTCATCCTGGTGGAAATCCAATATGTTGAGAGAAATGGGCACTTACTTTCATCTAAAATGCTGAAATAAAAATGAATATGGAAACAATACAGTGGTATCAATCAATATACAATAAAACAACTACAATAACTCCAACTGGCAGAGACAGTGCAATGAAATAAAATGCTTAGTCTCTCTTTTCCCCCAAAGTCTCATTAATGAAAAATTACAAAACTTTTTCAATAGAAACAGGAAAAATCTATGACAGAAATTGTCATTGATTCTATCTACTTAGAAACATTGACTTGAAATAACTCTAGAAATTCAAAACTTGTCAGAACCTCTGGTTCATCATCAAAAAGCTACTGCAACCAAATGCATGTATTTAATTTCTTATAAAGATTTTCTTTTTCCCACACATTTTTTCGAGCATGTATTTGTGTAAGGAGGATGGAAATTACTGCAGTTCCATTCGATTGACCTCTATTAAAGATGCAGCATACAGTAGTAGAGTCTCCCCACTAAAAGAAGGTTTCATTGGACTGAAAACACAGCTAACCATGAGATGTCAGATGAAACCTGCTTTGCACTAGGAACTACTAATGGCAAAATACTGATTTGTCTTTGTATACAGGACAGTTAGTTAATAAATCATCTACTTTATATGAATAAACAGCTTAGTCTTCATTACACCAGTCACTGAAAGAAGACAATTCATCAAGAAGGATGTAATTCAATGAGAATATCATAAAAGAGTCCTAAGAAATTGGATGTGAATTGTGGATAACAACAACACCTCGCCTCAGGCTGGTACCTTCTATTTCTTCACAGCCATTTCTACCACCCTCTTCAACAGAGTATAAAAATATACACTGGTTTATATTGCTTATATTGTTGAAAAATTAATTAACACTGTGTGCATTTTCCCTAAATGTCCTCTGAGCATTTCTGAATACTTTATATGGACGGGCTGTTCCAAAGCCATACAAAACATTCAATGTCAAAAGAGAAAGCAAAGATAACAGCTGTAAATCTTGATGGCTCTGTTAAAATGCTTTAGATCAAACTGCTTGGAGCACTCTGAAAAGTACAGAGTGTTTTTGAAATTGCAAATACATCAGATTTTAAGAAGGCCAAAAGGGGACAATGAGGCCAGTACACTGCCAGTTTTTTTGGATTCAGTATAGTTCAACATCAGTTCTGATAAATATCAGGGTTTTTATAAGGTTTTTGATCAAATAACAATGCAGAGGAGTTGACAATACTAGTATGTAACAGCAAAATCGCAGCCAATTCACAGTGTTACCAAGTAGCAGTATTTTCCAATAGCAGTACTTAAATAAAATTACTTTTTTTTCCCTTTTTTACCAGTGATGCACATTTTTTGGATTATGCATTTTTTACATTTATACATAATTGCAGCTGGTTTCAGTAGAGAACTTTTAAGAACAGTCATAATTACAAGTGAAACAAAGAAAGTTAAAGCATTAATAATTTATGCTCACAAAACTCTTTTGCTCTGATGATCCTGAACAAACAGTAATTAATTTAGCCTCACAATACCCCTGTGGGGTAGGTAATTACTATCAGCCCCATTTTTTATTTGGGGAAACTAGAGCGATACAAGGGAAGCAACTTGCTCGAAGTCTGGGTACAGAATCCAGGTATCTGACAGTCATCTTCTGTTTCTTAGCCACCACATCCCCACTAAAAAATTTAATTAAAATAGGTACAAATACTACATGTGTGCATGCACACATGTATGACTTGTGCATAGAAGCAACTCAGTGTTTCCAAATACTCATGGATCAGGATTTTAGATACATATAAAGGATAAAAAAATTAAGATATCATGGATGTAGTTAAAGAGATTTGAGAACCAGCACTAGTGAGTCTTTTCATTTACAGATAAATCAAGACACCATGAATGAGAAAATGGTAATATCACTTTCTCAGTTTTAAAATAATTAATTTTAAAGTTATTCTTATGAGGAAATCAAAGGCTTTCTTTATTATCTGCTGGGTATTATTAATAAAGTTACGGCAATACCAACATGTCTTTAGAAAACAGTGTTTTTAAGACATGACAAACCAACCTCACAGGAGTGCTGCATGAATCAAATTAATAAGCATTGGAAAAAGTTATTAAAGGCACTACACAGTGCTAAGTGTTAATTAGAGTACCAAGCAGTTAAATATTCTACCGTGTTCCAAAAGACTCCTGTGATCAGACACAAATCACCCTGAATTAAATGTATAAAAGTAGCTGTTAAATAAAGCATAAATTAATGTGTGACCTAGTTCCAATGGAGTCCTTTGCCAATCAGACTAACCATGTGAGAACAACCCCAAGCTGGAGCTTCCATCCCATTTCTTGTCCATGAGGCTGGTTTGCCACTCACCTGCTCTATTCAGACAACCTATTTCAGATTTATTTCACAGGAACAAGTAAGATGTTTGCAATGTTACTTTATTCTCTGCTCCAGCTCATTTCTACTAGAAAAAGCAAGAAGAGCTGGTGAGGAGGGAAAGCCCCTGGTGCAATGATCCCAAGAGTTTCCACTTCACAGCATGTTTTGTATATGCACTTCTCTTCAAGAAACCCACTCAGATACATTTAAGTCCTTGGATTTCCACAGTCTGGCATACAAGAGTCAGCCAGGGCATTGCTCCTCTGTTAATAAGTTTACATGGCACTATACAACTAAATAGGCAGAAACTTTAGAACAATTTTTGAAATTATTTTCCTGAGTGGTTTGCAAGTGCTTTTCAGAATCTTCCCTCTAACTTTTCCACCTAGTTCCTTACAGTAAATTTATAATCTAGATTTTCTTGTGCTTTACACATACATCCTATGGGGTTTGTGAGAGCCTACAGTACTACACTGAATTACTACATCCCAATCTGCTGCATTTGATAATAATATGCTCTATATTCACAGCTACATGGAAGAATGATTCCAATGCATACACTGATTTTAAGACAGTTCTTTTCTATTTGACTAGAATTCATTATTTTCTGTTTGCATATTCTGGATGATGAGCTATCTGTATCCTTCTTAAACAAGATGGTGTGTGAGCTTGTCACTAGCATCAGTATGACATTCAGTGAGTACAGAGTTATTTATTCTTTATCAAAGGCAAAAAGTGAAGAGATTATATAGCTTTCTGAGAGAAGCATCCTAATCCCAGGCAGCTGTGACACATAGGATGCCAGACATTTGAACTCACCACACCACACTTGTGTTCCTTCATGGCTAAAAGAAACCACAGAGAAAAGACAAGAGGAGTGTGGACTCACTGCATTGCCATTCCCTAGGGATGCAGAGGTTGAGACTAGAAAACTCTGACCAAACTGACCAAACTGGGATTAGGAAACAAGGACCCAACTCACAAGCCTGTCTGCAGGCAGCTCCTGCAGAAGCCCTTCCCCTGCCCTCCCTGCAGGAAAAGGGGCCAGTGGTGGTAGGGACTGAGAGACACCCTGTGATAATGGGAAGGAAACAGAAAGCCCTAAATCCTTTCCCATCATCCCCGTGACCCTTTGGATTGTCAAACCAACCCAAGGGGAAAAAGTCAGGTTGGGGTTTGCCCACTCCTGCCAGCAAGAGCAAATGCCAGAGGAAATCCCAAACAGGGATGCCATGGGAAGGAGATGGCAGTGCTACCCAGCCCTTCCCAGAGCAGAGTTCTGACCCACCTGGCACAGCTGCCCTTCTAGGAAGTTTTAAAAAAATAACCATACAAAGAAAGCTGTGTAAAAGAGGTATTTACACTCTCTGGAAATTTAAAAAGAGACAGGCCACCAGCCTGGAGTTTAACAGGATAACTCATCTGGCAGCTGCCATCATCCTAGAGGGGCCCACTCAGGAGAAAAGAGCAACTAAAATGACTGTCTGCAAGTGAAGGCACCTGGTCAGGAAATAGCATCAAGCTGGTGTTTTTCTTTCACATGTGGTGGGACTGGGGGAGATACTGGTGCTGATAGCTTGTCAGGACTTGCTATACTTACATGAGCATTATTGTATATTATGAGATATGCTAATTAACATTTTACTTCCTTTAATCCTCAGAAGGGCCTAAGCCTAAATTTGTTAGATTGTCTCACACGTGTTTAAGTTAAGAGCTTGTCTCAACTAGGAGTGCATTTGTCTCTCACTCAGTCCTTTCCCAGTACAGAAGTACTTGCCCTCCTAAAAAAATTGTCATTGTGATCAACCAACCATCTGTTCTGGTCTAGTCACCTGTGTAAAAATCAACTTTTCAGGCTGAAGACTCTCAGCCTTCCAATGAATACCTAAATTAAAAATATAATTAAAAAGTTACAGTCAATCATTCTAAAAATAAACATAAAGAAATAGAGCATATACATACAGAAAATAAACAAGGTGGCATTGAACGTGCCTAGGGCTACAAATTTGCTACCATAGTTTGAGTTTCAATCCTAATGAGTTCCCAGGCCATAGAGTGAACACAAGACATGTTATCCTTTGCCCTTGGTAACTGATGATGGATGCTTTTTTCCACAGGACTGATAAGAAACCTCCTCTCCATCAGCATTTACAGCCATATTTGCAATTTTGGGACATCACCAGGGAAAAATAAAACGGTACAGAGAAGAGTCTTTCGGTTTTTGTGTTCAGCTGCAAATATCAGCTAACCAGGTAACTGTGCATCTCTCTGGAGTTGATGCTCAAAACCACGCCTGAGTGATTGCCTAGGGAAATACAGAAACAAAAGGCCAACATTAGTGTATTTCAGGTAGTCCACAATAAATCCCCCTTTTATTGCAGAGACAAGTAAATTGCATAAGAGAGTGTCTTTATCAAACAACAGGTCAGGTGAAGGTTGGTGCAACAGCTCCATGTACCTACAGCACACTTTTGCACAAAGCTTTTGCTCATGGTGGTGGATTTGTGGTGAATTCCTAGGGTTTCTATCCCAGTGACAGCATAAGTTGCTTCTCTTTGTGGCTTATAAAGGTGTAGTTGTCTCGAGGGGTGCAGGTGAGGGAGGAGAATGGAACCTGAGGCGTCCATTCGACATGCCACTGACCTGGGACTGGACACTGACCGGCATCAGCAATAAGGGAACTCTGTAGCTGTTCAAGTTGCCACTTCTCCCAGAAGGAGTCACTGCAAGGTAATGGTGTTGAGGAGTCCCAAGGTGGGGGTTGCGATAAAGTAGGCAACATAAAATATATAGAAAACAAAAAAAGTGGATGGGTGAGTCTGGAAATACTGTACTGTGGAAATTCAAAAGTTATGAGAAGAGAGAGAACAAACAGAAACCCAGGCCTGTAACTCCCTGCTGCGCATGGAGCGGAGGCGGCTACTGACATCTCCCAAGAGGGAGGGAGAAAGCTCACCAGAACTAGAAGGGAACTCCATAGCACAGGAACCTTCTGCAAATAATGTCGTAAACCAGAATTTAATATAAGGCAGGGATTATAACATGTTTCATACTCTAAGCCAGATAAAATAGGGTATCATTAACAGGAATATTTTCTTGGCAGTACTGAGCAATACCGGAGCTAGTGGAAAGTATTGCAAATAACAAAACAGTAGAGCGAGCAGGAGTGTAGTTTTATGTATTAAATAACATCTTCTGTCTAAAAGCTGTACAGTAGCTGACAAATATGGATGATTATGATCCACAAAAATGAGCTTTTTACACTCTCCTGGAAAGTCTGCTGCTGCAGACAACCTGGCTGACCACAAATCACCTTGATATCACATTTACATTCTTATGTCATCAAAACATCCTGATCTTGTGCTCTTTAACCCAAAAATAATGCTCTGCTCAGATGAAAGTTTTTCTGAGTAACAAGTGCAGAGCAAGCAGAGATTCTAAATGTGTCACAAATCAGGGTAGCATTTTTTATTAGAGCATCCCAGGCTGCCATCTTTTAAACAAACCAGGAGGGATTTTCCACCATTAAAAGAAGTTATGCTTTTGTACCTTACTAGAGGTGTTTGAATGCTCCACTTTAATACTCATGTCTGCAAGGATTTTGTTAGCATCCTCTAAAGACCCTGGAGATGGGATGACCAAACAAATTTAACACAGACTTTGTTTTCCCAGGTTTGTTTTTTGGAACTAACTCCGGTAAAGTCAGGAGAGCAACAAAGGTCATCTGGCCAAATCAGAATGAAAGCAGTGTTACTCATACACAAGGTTGTCAAAGAAGAGATAGAAATACACAAAGCAAAGCAAGAGGCTGGATTCTTCCCTTGTGTTCAAAGCTAACACCTCCAAGAACCTAGAAGCAGCACACAGCAAATGAAAATAAAGACATTGACAACAAACAAAAAAGGTGAAACTCAAGATAAAGAAATGTCTCCTCAGATCAGGTTCTGTCTTGCCCAGGCTACCTTGGGTGCAGCTAAGACACATCTTCTTCCTTGGGGTTCATGAAGACATTACAATTGCCATTCACATCATCAATCTACTGCTACAAATCCCAAAAGCTTTGGATCATCTGACTTATTTTCAGAAATGGAACTGGTGGTTTTTTTTACATTGTCTTACAATTTTCAGACTGTGACCTGAAAGCAGTCTGAAGGCAATATACTATAGATCAGAACTCCATGCTGCATTAAAACTAACCACAGGGTGCCAGGATATACACTTCACCTGAAATCATTTGCACTGAGAGATACTCACAGAAAGTTTCCCTTGTGGCTTCTTTATAACCACCTCATGAATACTAGAAAATCAACTGCTAAATTAAGAAAGACTTAGGATACTTTTTATCCATGAATAAATTTCATGTTTCTGATGACAAAAACTTTAAATGCCATTGGAATATGGAGGCAAATAAAGCAATGGATCTCCGTACAATCCATCCGAAATCACAGAAGCATTGACTCTATAAATCCTTCTGGCCTGCACTCAATTTTCCACTAATTCAGGGGATTATTGAGTGAATTCAACTGTTGCAGATTATATCCCATTCTACCAAATATAAGTTATTTCTAAAATTGTCCAAGTCATTCTCCTGACATTAAACTACTATCTCTGTGCTCATGCTCTATATAGCACATCATCCATACATTAGCCTGTATCTCAAGCAAGCCAAAAGAAGGTGATTGAGATAATCCCTTGTTAGTGGTGTTACCATTGGCATCTTTTTGAGACTGAACAGAAAATGAAAAAGAACTAAAATGAAAAATACCCCATCAATTTAAAATCAACTACTTATGAAAATTTATAAGCTAAAAATGAAGTTACCTCTTGCGTTACCTAGTGTTTGAGAGTCCAGATCATCATCAATAAACTCCTCACCCTGGATGATGTTCTGGGTGTCCTCACTGTGATTAACAGGGCTTGTCATCTCCTGCTCTTTTTCATTGTGCATCTGGGCGTAGACATTTCTGCCTGGCAGTTTCCTAAATGGCACAAGAAAAAAATATTTTGAGATGGAATTCTTTTGTGTCACACACACACTGGCATCAGAGCACAGCTTCAGCAGGGCAAAGTTGTTCCAGAACAAAAAATCATCACCAATCCCATCCTTCCCTAATTTTGTGATCACAACCTAAAGTTACCAACACTTTGTTCTCTTTCACAGTTTTATGTAACCGCCTGATCAGCATCTTATAAGCATCCATTTCTAAGATTGATAGACAATGAGGAATGTTGAAAAAAAAATTACTAAAGCCACAGAAAAACAGTTGTAAGAATTCAAGCAATACAGGGGCCCAATGGGTGTTCATTCTTCATCCCAGGTGTCTTCACAAATGTTAAACTAGGCTGCAATCATCATCACATCTCCCTGAGTATGTGGGCTGACACTGAAGTGTGATAGCATCAGATGGCACTCATAGTTAATCAGGGTCAGGGAAAAAAGGTCAGGAGAAGTCCAGGAGATAGGAAATGGAAAGGAGCAGAGAGTGAAGAGCCAGGAGGCCAGAACCAAGGGGTAAGGAGTAGAGAAGGTAAACAGGCATTGATAAGAGTAGAAGACAGGGGAGGTTGGTTAAGTTAAGCAGGCAGCACTGAAGGAGACAGTATAAAGTTTGGATTGGAAACTAATGAATTACACAAACTCTATAAGAGAAAATAATTCACCCTGGAATAATTCACTCTGACTGGAATGTAGAGAAACAAAAAGCAACTTATTAAACGCCTCTAATGGACAATTAGCACCATGGCTGAGACTGGGAGGCTTATGACTAAATATTGATAAAGGGTTCTTAACTAGATTGATTTAAATTCGACTTTGTAAACTCAAAGGGAAAAATCAGGGACTGCTAGCTTTGCAACAGATTTATGGTTTAAACATTCCTCAAGAGCCATACCCTTTGTGCTGTAGCTGTGTTCACCTGCAGTCTGCCTAGGCATGTGAGGACATCCTTTCCCAAGCAGACACTTCAGATTAGGGAGCTGCAGGCTCTAAGCTCCATTTCCTACGGTGCCAGAAGCTGCTTGACAGCTTGAGCAGCATGACAGCAGATCATGGCTGTCAAAGTCTGTGCTTAAAGCCAGATTATTACAATGGGCAGATAATGAGAAGAAAAGAAAAAACAGGGTTGAACAGCTGTAGTTTCTGTTGAGCCCCTTTAGACAGTAAGAAAATAGAAAAATTACACTAATGTTTAGGCATCTCTCTAAAAGCAACCATCTCCTGCTCCATATTACAGCAGCAGTTTAAAAGCTAGATAAATACACAGCTTACTCTATTTTCTCTAGGCTTTTGAAGAAGATCTGTTTTAAATGTCATTTCACAAGAAGGTGTCTTTAGCAAGAGGTGTCATTTTAGTTTGAGATAAAAAAAGTTATTGCAACAAACTATTCTCAAAAACAACTTCCATTGCATCAAACTAATGAAAATAAATGGAAATTACTAAGAAATTAAAGATGACTGAAGATAATCTCCTCCCTTTAATCTGAACAAGCCAAAAGATAAATTGAGTCATATATATCTACACATATCTACCTGTATAGGTATGTTTATATGCACACACACACAATTATACTTCTAAATAAAAATTAGGTATTTTATCCCTTTATTTATAAGCAGTACAAAACCAAAAGGAAAAGGACAAGGATGGAAAGAAGGTCTGATGACAAAACGCTGTGCTATTATGATCACTTCAACAGGTCTGAGGGCTCCTCCAACAAAAACATGCACATAAAGCCCTGCATCACTCTCCTTTCATTATATGGATAAAAAAAGCCATCTTGCAAGAGGGAAGGACATTCCTCCTTAACAAAACAAATACATTAGGTAATTAATTCTGATTTTTTTTTTCTCTAGGGCCAGTAACTCCAGACTGTTTTTAATGTGTCTGGTAATGAAACTGGTCATGTGGAAAACTATTCTCTCAATCAGACCTGCATCAAACCTGTCAAACTGCTCACTTTCTGCCCACCACCAAATGCCTAAGGGAGACAAAACCCAGAAGAATGTAACACATCTGCAGAATTAGCACATATATTTCTACAATAATTATAATAACCTTCTCAGAACTGTTTCTGACAGATTGGAGAAGCATCAATGGCATTATCAAAACAATTTTGACACAATAAAATTTTAGACATCTCAAATCCATATGGCAGATCAGACCTTTGCAGTTACGTAAAGGGAGAAGAGCTGCTAGTGTGACTGCTGCCTGGGACCTGTATGAAACCAGGTCAACAAAGTGTGTCCTTTGGTATAAATCCTGAGGCTTCAACTCACGGCTCCTGCATGACTTACTAGTCAGAGATAACCACCAGCAGGACATATACTAGTAAAAATATTCAGGAAGAGTGAAGAAACCTCTCAAATTCACAAATAACCATTAAATATATTGTTGCTAAGAGCATTTCCTAATGGTTTAAGACTAAAAGGAGAGAAAAAAAAAAGTGTGAGCTGTTATTTCTCACTTGCCTTATCCTGCCCAATTCCACTAAGTACAGATCTTTTGGGAAAGGTATAAAGCTGAGGTACTCAGTACTTCCACACTTTCCTTTGCTCCTCACACTTACATAGGAGACTGTAACATTGAATGGATTGGAGGAAGGAGAATATCACAGGCCTTGAGAAGACACGTACTGAAGGCATTAGACCTTTTATACACTACAGAGATCTATCTCTGTGTCTCATATTGGTTCAGTTTTACAAGGAACACGCTCAACCACTCTGAAGAAAATGGTAGTCCCAGCTTTTTCAAGAGGCATTTTTAACACACATGACAGATATTCTGTTTACAAGGGACAACCACACTGTGGGATGAAATAGTATGTGGATACTGGAGCCTTGCTAAAGATGGGCCTGATTCTGGCAATTTTGCTTCTCACTGCTCTAACATGCAGGAAAGCGGCTGCTACCCCTACTTACACAGAGTAAAACTCTACTGTACCCCGATGTGCTCCCCTCTTCTTCAAGGAGCAGTTAATGTTGAGTCCAATGTAACTGTTTGAAGCAGGCAGAGCTGAAATTCTTGGGTCTACATAAAAGACTACTGTGAAAACATGACAAGACACGAAATTTGACCCAAGAGATTTGTATCAGCAATAAGAAAATTGAAAGCACATTTAGAAGAACAGAAGAACAGACAAGAAGATTATGCAATAGTTTCTTTGGGGGCTTTGCTCATCTGCAAAATGCATGTGCTTCACATCCATCACTGGAGACAATTACCTCTGCTGAGCAGCACTCCATGGTTTACATTTTTAGTTCCTTTGGTTTCTTGTGTAGCATTTTATTTCAATCATGAAAAAGAAGAAACATTATGCTTTGAGGACCAAAAAAATATGAGCTAGACGTCTAATTCTGCACAGCACTACTAAAGAACATCACAGCCCATGACGTTCACCAAGCTCTCCAGGTCCCACATCTTTTAGAAGACATTCCAGGAAGTACTTTGTTTTCCTTCCTTTATCCACAAATTCTAATCAATTCATACCCCAAACTGCTAGCACTTAAAAATGTTCAGCAGGAAAGAACAGCAGGAGGGGGATGTGATATTGATTCCTACTCATTTAAGCTCTAGTTTATTTGGCTTTCAATTCCTTTTTGTGGAAAAAAATACTCATTTGCCTTTATGAAACTTCATTTATTTTCCAGAGGCTTGATTAAAATTCCGTTTAGTGTAAAAATATGAACATATTCACATGGCAAAGAATATGGAGTAATGTAACATTCTCTTGGAACTTAAATAAAAATAACTACAATAATAATCCATTAAATAGAATATTTTATTGTGGTGTTGACTTTATTATGCTTGGATTAATGTTCAGATGACTGACTTCTTTGTGTTTAAGGTATTCCTGATATATTTGCCTCTTTCATTTCCAAAATCTTTTATGCATGCTATTACTTTGATTTCTGAGGATGTTTTTACAAAATATTATGGAACATTAAATTAGTGCCTGTTTTTTTTTTTTTATCACTAAAAGGCATGGGTTGGGACTAAGCTTGCTCTCATGGAACATAAAAGTAGTAGAAGCAAGGTGGGGAAAAAAGATAGCTTTTCTTCAGAGACTGAAAATGAGATAGTAAGTCAATGAGGCAGAAAGATAACACATTTCTGCTCCAGATTGTCGAAATGACTCAGGAGGGGGTTCATTTACCAAAATTGGTACTAGATAGTAGCAGGCAAAAAAGGAATACACACAAAATAGTATAAATCTGGGTGAAGAGGATTCATAGTGATTTGTGAAAACAATGTATTCAGCTTTAAGTACAACAGCAGTAGTTTGCATACAAATTAAAAGATGAAGATTTTCATACTCTTTCAGAGAATTGCATTTGCTGCAATTAACCAGGTAAAATACATAAGCCCAAAAGCCAGCTATTTGCTCTGGTTTGGCTACTCTAATATCCTGCTATTATACAGAAATGAAAAATAAGAAAATGATGATTTCAGATCTTCTGCTAGTAGCATGATGATTACATAGCAGCTTTGATGTGGCTAAAATATAATTTTCCTTTTCTCCACTTCATCTGCTGCAGACAGTGCTATTTCCCTTCTCTATACTGTTGCCCAGGATCCCACACCATAAAGCTTCTTCTGAGAGGATGAAGAAATGTTTTCTGGATGGCAGCTTGAAAACCACAAAAAAATACAAATGTTGTTTCAAAGGGAATGGAAGAAGTATGTTTTTACTGAACCAAATCTAGTAAAGATGGTAAGGTATAGAAAAAATATATGCAGATCCCATATCTGCATTAAGAAATAGCCCCGGATTTTTCAAAAATATTTTCCAGCTGTTTCATATTGTTGTGGGCAAAAGAAGCAGCTGCAGTTCATTTTACCTGGATGCTTAAAGAACTGGAGCATACTAGTGGGTATTGCAACACGTTGTTTGCTTGAGGCACCCGCTTGGGGATTTCCATACTCAGAAGTGAGAGCAGAGCAGAGCGAAGCTGCGTCACTCCTGGCTTGCCCACCACCCACATCTCCTCCTGCACAGCCACGGTTGGTTCACCTGTGAGGAATGACCCCTTGCTCCTATGCTCAAAATTCCTCCCCTAAACTATCTAAACCAATAGCTCAGATAAACCAAACAGCTCATTTATTGAACGCCATTACAAACAATTTTTAAAAACCCATCACACTTATCATTTAAAATTTACTTGCCATATACAAAGTAAAAATAGCCCTAATCTGAAATCCTTATCTACTCTGATCACAAAAAATCAAACCCCTGTGTTTCCCAAAACATTTTGGCTTCTTTCTCTTTTATTTTTTTTTTTTCTTTCTTTTGTTGAAAGCAATGAACCATGTTTGGGATTGCCAGGAGTCACTTAATGAGCTCTGGGGGCTTCAGCACCAGGTTTTCAAGAAGTGGCTGGATGCACAAAGAAACCATTAGATAAAGTGTGTGAGGTTCAGGAATGGGGACATGAAATGATGAATGCTTGCAATTTTACATCATGTGAAAACAGAGGGCAGCAGTCCTTCTAGTCAATGTTTAAGTTTTAAGGATTAGGGCATATAAGAACAGATGTGACCTACAGTCACTTTATCATTAGTTAGACAGCCATGACAGCTCTAGTTATCCAGTAGATTATAAAATTTTAGGCTTTATTACAGCAGTGAACAACTGTACTATTTACATCTTTTCTATTTAATGGGCATTCCTTGAAGAGTGATGAGATGGCATTGGTTTGTATCATGCTTGTAACTAATCAGCCAAAATCCCACTACTTCTATATGAATCTGCCACTGTTTTTCCCTTACCCCCCCATCTAATTAGATTAAATACTCTTTTCTTTTTCTGCATATGAGGAATTGGACAAAGAATGTTATGCAGGATTATTATTTTTAGATCACTGCTCTCTCCCAAACTAATTTTGTTAGATTTACTTCTTGTCATGGACACCAATTTTTTTAGTACTGAATATTGCAGTTTTCAAAAAATGAGAAATTAAATAGGAGCAGCAAGTTTCAATACTTAAGAAAGTTCATTAAAAAAAGAGGTATTGGATTAGTCTCTGATATCTTGTCAACACCATCTTTCATTTCCCAGCTCAGTCTGACAAAAATTAGTGTAAATCAGTACCCAAGTTCTTATGGCTTGTACTTCAGGAATAATTTTTGCAGGTGACTATGCTTGGGGACAAGAAGCCTCAGTACTCTGAAACCTTCAGGCAGTTTGGGCATGTTTTGCCATTGTCTATCAAAGCTGTACATCTACACAAAGGCCTGCTATTTTCTCCCCTGTTTTCATCACAAGTCCTGAACTCTGTCACTGCAAATAGATGACGCGCTCTCGTGTATGAAGCTGAAACCTCTCTGCCAATCCAGTTACCATTTCTTCCATCTTGCATCTTTGCAGGTATCTAACTTAACTTTGAGCCAGCAAATAGAGAGAGAGCAGCCCAAGAAATGTTCATACAATCTCTTGCAAACCACCTGCTTTCCATGTGCTCCAATGCCAGCTGCAGGTACTGTAGACCCAGTCAATGTAGTGATAAAACTAGGATCAAAAAAAAAAAAATTTCACTGATGTAGGGAAAAAAGTTTTAACCCTTCTATTATTCTACATGAATGAAGGGACAGCACCACCAAATGTCTTCCATCTCCTCCTTAGGTTTGTAAATCATAGATCATAATTATGGACACTATTATCATTTCAACGCTTTACACATCTGTAATTTATCTGTGGAAGTAAATCATATTTTTATTCCCCAAGTTATCTCAGTTACCAAAGGCCACAGTAATTCTGAAATTATCACCTAAAACAGAACATTTTTTATTGCCTATGGCATTCATTCAGCAAATTAATTTTAATACTTGGGCATATAATATTGAAAAGCTGCCTTTATGCATTATAACTTGCAACGTTTATTTTTATAAAGGACACTCATCTCATAACCTCAGTCCTGTGGACCAGTTTGTAAACTTACGTACTCACTGTACTGACTTTAAAGAGACTGTACTCCCAAGAAGTACTCCATGGGGATCCAGCAATGGAGCAACCATCCCCATAAACACAGGAAAGGCTTTTTAAAAGGGATTAAAGATTTTGGTGGGACAGGAGTTCACAGGGAACCCATGAGGAAAAAGTGAAACATAGCACTGATTAGGTGCTCAATATTCTTTGAAGAAGAAATTGCATATGAAGGATGCAACAAAAAAAATTGTCAGTTTTAAAAAGCTTAGCAGGAATATATAAAAAGGATTCTTTCAGATATCTCAGAAACAGATAAGATACAGACTAAAATTGAATACTACTGCATGGTCATTCATCAATGCCAACAGCAATTTTAAGGCTACTGACAAACTTTTGAAAATATCTCACAATAGTCCTCACTTGCATCTAAATTACCCCCCGCCCCCAAACGTAAATGCAAATTATTTTCACAAATTATATACAGAAGTGTGAAAGACATTAAAACTCACAATTTGGAAATTGTACTACATTTTTCTCCTTAATAAAAGCTCTACTTATAAAGCAATGGTTCACTGGGCATTTTAGAAAGAACTCAAGGAAAAATATGTTTTTATTCCTTTCTTGAATATTTTATACTTCTTCTACCATGCAGTAATTGTGACTGTTACTTAATTACTCTCATTTAAGAGCTAATAAAAGATATAAATCAGATAGCTTTTAAAAACAAGGAAGTTTTATGATTGAAACCACAAACAGAAAATCCCCCATTGTATTGCTATTGAAATAATATAATTACATCACATCAACCATTTTTATGTTTCTCCTTGCTTCAGGCAGCTAAAAGAGCAAAATGGATTTTTATTCCATTGTAGACAGTCTGATACAGTATTCTGTGCTTTATCCTTTAAAGCAATCAGTCACTATGCGCTCTAAAAAGCTTAGGGTCTTGAAGAAAAGGGGCTTTTCTCTATTGACATAAAAATACTTTAGCTAAACAAACTCTTACTTAATGCTAGCTACATTTACTGCTGTCACAAACTTAATCCTGCTCCTAGTTCTGTAAACTTATACTAATTTCAAATAAAAATCACCCTTTAAGAAATGAGGCAAATCAGAATGAATCCTCACTGACAAAGGACAACAGGAGTTGATGATGAGGACAATGATGAAGGCTAGCTGCCAGTATGCTCAAACCCTTCTGAATGCCCCAGAGATACAGAAATGCCAGTAGGACAATTATAACACTGTCCCATGAACAAGAACAAATTATTTAAATTGCAGAGTAGCTGGAATTAAAATCATTTGCAGACTAAGGATTTCTGGGACTGTCCAAGGCTGGCATTGCTCTGTTTTGAAGATATGCTCCACACAAGGGCTGCTTGCAGAAATATTTACTCCCTCCACACAGTCTAGTGCCAAATTAACACTAATCTCTTGCTGTCAGTCATTCTCCATGGCATTGCCTCAGCAATTAAAATGTAATGTGTGCAAAGAGAAGCCCCTGAGCATTATATGCTTTGATAAAACTACTTTTTAAAGCAAATTAGAATTGCAGATGCACTGTCCCGACAGTTTTAGCTTATTCATAACTCTTAGGAGTAATGAGAAGAGATTTAATCAGGAATAATATTTTAGTTCAGCTCTGATTCTTGATGGTATTATTTAGACAAACTGAACAAAATCTCCATAGTTCCCATATGGTTGATATTTATCTTGCAACACAGCAAGGGAAACAAACATCAATTCAGTACCTTGATATCTGAAAACTTCAGAAAAACATGACTTCCAAAGTGGTGTACTTCTTGCAATTCTTCAAGAAATCTTCTTTACAAATAAAAAACTCTGTCTTGCTAATCTATGGATGAATCTAATTATTAAAATGTATATATATTGATTAAGGTTTACTTGCCTTTTGAACTTGTAGAGGATGAAAGCCCCAACCGCAACTAGACAAATAACAAAGAGAACCACAATAGCCCAGTAGCCACTGCCTCCTCCAATCCTCTGAGAGTCTGAAACACAAAACAAAAGAACAGTTTTGCATGTCCCCTTCCACATCATTCTCATTTTTGAGCATTCTTTTCTATTTCTATTTATTTGTCAGGTCAAAAACATAGGTTGTTATTTTTGCAACCTCTTCTTTTCACTCCGTCTGTGGCTTCTTCAGAAAGGCAGAAGAACAGAATTAATTGATGACTTGTTAGTGAAGGACAGAGGACCTATTTATATAAAAGAAGGCAACAAACAGCAAAACCCAAGGTCCTGAAGATTTAATTATTTGCATACTCATTGCTTGTTTGGGTTTTTTTCAGGGAATCCAAAGTTATCACAGTAAATGAACACAAACCATAACTACATGCTTTGCAAAAGCAGGGCTGTATTAATTTCAAAGATGGAGAAACTAAGGCTCTGAACAACAAATGAACTCATCAAGGTCATTCATTGGTAAAGGCTGGAATGAACATGGGCCCCTTTTGCCCGTTTGCCTTTTGTGCTGGCAAACGAATCTCAGCCCTTTACACCAGACAAGGTACCACAGTGAGACTGTAGCACAGTTTTACATTAGCAACTAGATAAAAGAGCTTTGTCATCTACAGAGAGATGACAGATAAAATATCACACAGCATTTACACTAAGTGATAGTGGCTGGCTAAAGCTGTTCTCCCACAACACACTGAAATTAATAAAGTATATATTATGGGAGATAATACACAAACAAAAATTACAGGACATTCTCATAAAATAATCAAGAAGTCAATGCTGGACTTTCTGATTAAAATATCATTTCAACATCTCACTGTTCAAAATGCACACATATATACACACATACTCTCTTCAATCAGTGTCCATCATCAGTGAATCCAGGGAGGCAGGAAATGCACAAAACTCCCCCTGTCCCCTCCCTGTTTCCATTTGTCTTAAACAGAGAATAAACATAATTTATCTCAGGACAGAATTATCAATGTGGAGATCTTACAGCAACCTTCCCATTAGTTGATCAGAAGATCAGGGATACATGGCAGAGATGCAGCAAGCCTCGTTTAGACCCAGGTAGTTACAGCAGCAGAGTTAATGGCTGATATGAGGGCAAAGAAGTTCTGCTTTCTGAGCAGCCAGTGCAACCTAAAGTGCCTTTATATCACCAGATGAGTTTTTTGAAGCCTGGTTGGCTCTTCAGGGCACTATTTTGTACAATGAAGGTATTTATGTTGGGGTTACACAGAAAAATCAAGAAGCTTGTGATACAAATTGTGAGGTATGACAAAATGGAAACATCAAAAGAATTTTTTTAGTTGTAATTGTTAATAATGACTAAATGAAAAAGTATACATATATACGTGTATGTATATATACACGTATAAACATATATATAAAATAATATACACATGTGTTTATTTATACATAACAAGTATCAAGTAAGTTTATCCATATGTGTTATATATACATATATATTGATATAAAGAATTTCTCCTTGAATTATTAGAACTTGAACAGGCATCCAAAATTCGGTCTATTGATAGCTTTTAAAATATATTTACCTGAACTGGAGTCAGCTAAAGTCACTAAGACCCAGTATCCTCCCCTCAGAAAGAAACTGATGTTGTGTGCATTCAGGGCCTGCTTTATAGCTGCTATTCTCTGAAAATACAACAGAGAGAATGTCAGATGTCCTGTGTTCTGTTCCACATTGAGACACTCAATGTTTTAAAAAGGAAAATCTCTGGTTCTTTAAATGGTGAAAGCACTTGCCAATGATGAGCTGAAATCTAAAAGAAATTCAATATTTAAAAATCAAGCAAAACCAGACGACATAAAAACTGAAAATGTCACAATTTTATAGCCAAATCTTTCTTTTTGATTACCCAAGTCTTTACGTTTACTCAGTATGTGACAGACAGCAAGTAATTTGCACGTGCTACTGGGTTTACCTGGGTCATAACTCACACAATGCATAATCCATATTAAAAAAACCCATTCTTCTAACCTATCAGAAGAAAACCTGTGACGTCACTTTGAATTTCTTGCCATGAAAAGTAACTACTATTTAATAATGAACTGCATGTCATAATTTACCTTACCTCCTTACGTGTAATGGAATGAATTCCATTTATAGCTAATTTTTAACAATACTCCATAGAAATATATACATTCATCCATGTGGAAAAAAAATCAGTATTCCTCCCATTTTCCTCCAGTGGATAGAGCACAGTGAAATATGGTCTCTCATATTTTTAAGGAGCAGAACCATTAAATATACCCTCACATCCTAACCCCAGATGACAAATAGTCTGAATTATACTTTCTACTTCCTTGTGTCTTCAATATGGTCAATTTTCTAAAAGATCAGAGCTAGTTTTATACTCTATGCCTTATAATTTGGTGCATGACTTCCCAGAGGATGCCAAATTACAAATTTGCTTTATATCCATGAAACCTTCACAAGTAACTCCTTTTATGATATTATCAATTATGGTGCTCATCTTTGACAAGCTTTTGAAGTATAATGGATAAAAATCCCTGTAGTCCCTCTCATATAATGGACAGACACTATACAAAAGTTCAAATATCATCATTCTTTTTGAGAAATTTCAAACTTCTGAAGCCATTCCACTGACTTTATTAATTTTTTTATGTGGGAATGACTCAAAGGGTGAAGTGAGTATGACTTCAGTTATTTTTGCAAGACAATTACAGCAGAAAGCTCCTAAGTATTTATCTTGTTGCCCAAAGCCTGAAAAGAAAATGGATATGACAACTCTGTAGAGACAATGCTGTCCCGAGGGAAACGCAGTGATCACCACGGAGTCGAAGCAGGAAAAGAGGAAGTTTAATTTTTTCTACAGCTTATATAGATTTCTAAAAAGGAGACCAGATTGGAAGACTGAGGTTCAACCTCTTCAACTCCACTGGTGTTAGAAAGTGTTTATCAATTGTCCTTTCACAGAAAGGAATCTAAAAACATGATAAAAGTTCTATAAACATTATTTTGTTTACATGAAATTTCTGACTCCAAAGCTGAAGGCTGGGAAACAAGGTGACACAACTCCACTGATTAAGAGGCTTAAAAGAAATGCTGCTATCAATGAAATAAAGTTTCTTTGTATCAATCCAGGTTCATTCGTGTGCTCATGGTGTACAGTGCAAGACAGACAACTACTTTAGGTTAATCTAACTTTCAGCCAGTAAATGAAATTTCTGAGCTCCATAACTTTTGATTCCTCATATTTTCCTAGCAGGTCCATAAAGAACCCAACATTTGGTGTGGGTTTTGCTTAAGTGATTAAGACTTGTTTGTTATTTAACTCCCAACTGCTGGATTCGTACCTAAATCTATATGAACAATATGTCCT
Organism: Cettia cetti; assembly: GCA_013401135.1. NCBI lineage: Eukaryota > Metazoa > Chordata > Aves > Passeriformes > Sylviidae > Cettia > Cettia cetti. Next base: position 325,864 of record VZUI01040575.1, read on the forward strand.
CAGGTCAAAAATTTGAATCTCATGTGAATCCAGCCAAAGGTTCTGGATTATTTATTTCACAGATAGACTGATGGTTTTTTCAGAGCTCATGGAGATTTTTTTCCTACCCCAAGGTATTTATTGAGTATGGTGCTGCTTGCACTCCAGCTTTTTAAAAAACAAATGCGATCTTTGGAGGTCTTCTCTAGACTTCTTAAGTTAAAATTCATATAAGCAGCATTTGAATTTTCCATCTTCTTTTTCTATATCCTTTACAATGACGATATTTGAACATGTGAACACAATGACTCCTGCATTATAAGAATGCAAAAGAATGGAAAATAATGACACTATTCAAACTCTTACCCACTTATACATCTTGGGTTCTGACTTTCCCTTTTTGCCAAAGCAACTCACTGGGAATTTTCATGAAGTAGTTTGTCGGATAGAAACCTTCCTCAGAAGATTTCTGCCTTCCAGATTATAGTTTAATTGCACTTTAATTGACTTTTTCAACCAGACTCATCCCACCTGACATTAGACATGCAATAGATGTGCATAAATTAAGCAACCAAGTCTTCTCTGGAGTCAATAATAAGAATGGAACACTTTTGAAATCTCTCTGTTCTTGAAAGCAGGTTAAATCACAGTCAGCTTTTATTTCTCCCTGCATATATTTAAAACAAAAAGGGCTCCTGTCAGAGCAGAATAAAATTTCAGAATTTTCCAAAGGGCTCTTCTTACTGCACTGACAGCTTACTTACCATCTTTGTTATTGATGGCTACTTTTATCAGTAATGATTCATGTTGTAACATAACTAACCTAATAGACAGTATCACATCCCAAAACTCCATGTAAAGCACCAATAAAAACTCCAGCAAGCAGGTGTTCTCTGCCTGACCAAGAAATTATTGCCTTTAATCTTCCTGAAATAATGTAATATTGCCAAATCTAAAAGGTTTTCAGCCGAGAACAAAGAAGTTCTCTTTAAGGAAAGACATTTTATAACTATGTCTAAGTTAAGGGTGTCAGGGACACCTCCTCCAAATGTGCAGAAAACATTCTGCATTGCTGAGTCCTCACAAAACTGTCACAACACTGACTTTGAGAACTGGAACGAGCAGCATGACAAAGCACATCCACTGATTAATGATAAAAACCTTCAAGATTCTCTTCTAGTAACAGAAGGAAATGTAAGAAATCTTTAAATATATGACAACATGAATATTTTCCTGTTGACTTAACAGAAACTATTGCTTCTAAGTTTATTTATATAGAGTATATTTTCAGGATATTTCTTGAGTCACAATTGATTCTGATATAACACATTTTATCAAAATTTTTGCCATTCACGTCTAAATCAACAAATTTATATGCACATATCAATAGCTGAAACAATGTCCATTAGCAATAATATAAAAACAGAAAGAAGAGTGGCTGTACATCTCTACAGCACTGTACTCTATAAAACAATTGATGTTGAGATGTGAGACTGGTGTACCTGACTTACTATCACTGCATAGCACAGACTGCTGTAATTGCTGCTGCCTCCCTTGCTCCTGCTCCAGCCCCAGACACAATGGGGGTGTCCTGATCTGGTTCATCCTAACAATGTCAGAAGTGCACACTTATTCTCCAGATTATACAATTACTTTCCCCTTCCCGTGCTCCTCTAGCTCCAGAAAACCTTTGCAAGGTCTTACTGGAGAACTAATTACAAAACTGGGTCCTGCAACACTACTGTGACATCGCCACAGCCCCACTGAATGGAAGCTTTTCCAAATCATTTGCAGCACGTGATTGCTCCTCTTCGTGCTTTAAAGTAACTCACATGATGTTTCATACACAAGCACGAGAAAAACCTTGAGACAGCATTGATTTTAACTGATACTGCCTTGAAGCACAGCACTAATAAAGAGATTGAGATTTAAAGGGAACTCTGCATTTCAGTGCAAAATGCATAGCACTTTGCACCGGAGTAAAATGTTTCTACAACCAAAAGAATCTATCACCACTAGTTTCCTTAAATTATTGAACTTATCCATTCCCCATAAGCTCAGAATAAGGAATTTCCTTTAGAAGCTTCACCTTGCTTCTTGAAGAAATGGAAATTTTCAAATAATTTTGAAGTGGTAATATTCCCCTGGCTGAAAGCTTTAGTTCATGAATGGGTCTCTACAAAAGAAACAACCTGCTAAAATTAACTATTTCTGCAACATAAGCAGGAATCCAGACTCCCAGGAATTCTCACTGTGATTAGATGAACAGTAAGGGTTTCTGCCAAAAAAGTAGAAAACATAGTATGCTCACACCATAGTCTGTGCATTTTAATGATAGACACCTGTTACCAAGTACTTGGAGAACTTCAACATACTCCTTTGGACCTTCCAAAGTATTTCTCATTAACTCCAAACACAATCTATTAGGTTTATGTTAATATTAAAAGTCTTGTCTTACCTACTTCTCCAGCTCTTTGGAGACCATGACCTTGTCTTAAAAAGCTGTAAAATGCCCCTTAAAATGAGGGATGCCTTACACTGATTCTTTGTAACTGGCAGGACATGAACTGCAAGGTCCAGGCACAGGGCTGGGATCTGTTCCTTCTCTATCACAGCAAAAGGACAAATATATTTAATTTTAAGTACCAAACAGTCTTCTGGTTTTCAATTGGCATGAAGCCTTTTACTGTGGAAGAAACATGGTTTAAAACCAATGTCTGAATTTCAATCCTGTGTTCACTAAATTTGTTTCTTACAAAATGAAAAGAATATTTTATTATAAAGGCAAAATGCTTGATGCTCTTTACATTATGGGTCGACAACAAATATTCTGGGTTTGTTTGGACATGAAATCTAATTTCCTTCTGAAGACAGTGCAGAGATTCTTTGCTCTACTGGATCTTCACAGAATGACAAGCATCACTGCATCACTGTTCCGTACACTGTCAAACACAGCAGACTGCTATAGCATTCACATGTATCTTGTCAGGTGGGAGTGAGATCTTTACATAGGCAGGGATCACCTCCTAATTTCGTACAAAGACAATGAGAGTACAGTCACTTATTGCAAAACAGGATGAAGACTGTCCTAGGCAGGTGTGCATTGCTCTGGTTACCTTATCACTAGTTATGCTTCTCTTCCTTTTTGGTTGATTTGCTGGTAGTAGCACATGCAAGTCAGCAGCTGTGGGCAGACCAGGTTTCACAACTGTCATGAGTGTTTCTTCAGGTATACTGGTCTCCTGTGCAGACAAAAAAGGCACACTGTGTTTTATAGAAGATACATAAGATACATACTCAACATATGGCTTTTAAACTTTGGTGTTCAGATCCTTAATATTTAAAAAGAATTCCACTAGAAGCTGAAAGATGAACAAAGCCAAACATAAATGCACTGAAATGTGAGTTGCTCTTTGAATATTGGAAGACCTAAGTGCTATCACATTAAAGTAATTCAGTAGCATTGTGAAAAGAAGCAAAATGTAGAAGTGTTCAGGTTTTATCAAAACTCTGCAATGGCTGAGCACTTCTAAGGTAACATTAAAAAAAAATCCTAAGTGATTTAGGATTGTTTGTGGGCCATTCAGACACAGTGTAGACTTAGAAGTATGTATTCATTATAGCTAACTTTAGCTTTTGAAGGTTATTTAGAAAGGTGCTTAATGGACAGAGAGATGTCTTCCAATGTGAGACTAAGAACACTCGGGTTCAGTTCCTGAATTCATAATGAATACCTTCATTCCCCTGCTGAAAGTCAAGTGCATCTCTTTGAAAAATAGTTGATGCAAATTTGGATTTTAGTACCAAATTTCTCCATGTTTTGTACAATGCAGCCACACAATTCTAATGACCATACCTTGGGCACTTTCCTTACCCTTTCTCAAACAGATTCTGGAACTCCATTAAATTGTTCATATACCTTGGCAAATGTTTTAGTAACAATTAAAATGCAAGAGCTATTTTATAGGGGACTAAAATATTTTTGGCTGACACTGGTGGAACTCATTATGAAATAAGTTTAGGCTGATAAAAGCGAGAAATTAATTGGACATTTGATAAGAATCTCAAAAAAAAAAAAAAAAAGAGCAGAAAACCCTATAAAGTCAAAAAGTTCAGAACCTGATTTGCACAATTGCAAATCCAGGAAAAGTAAAGTGATTTAAAATTCAAATATTTTGTAAGCAATATCAAGGTGTACGTCAGTGCTACTGCCCTCATGAAAGCCAGTGTGTGCACCCTCAGTTGCCGGCAGGGTGTGTGCCTGAAGAGCTCTGGAGCTCAAAGTTTCCCTGAGGTGATCTAATGCCACAGCACTACTGCATAATTTGTATTTGGTTTAACCTACAGGATTCAGCTGTTCCCAATCCACATTTCTTTTGTGATCACGCTCTAAAAACAGCTGTACAAATTGTGTGACTATATATTATACATAATTTTCAAAATTAGAGAAGAGGCACGCTAAATTCTTTCTTTCTGCTTTGTTTTTACACAAAGATGATGGTTTTTATATTACACATTGCTTAGCTTCTAAATCTATCACATTTGAGCTACTTAACTCTTCCTGCTTTGGAGTCAGTAGTATTTGCTAATGTCTATCCCTAATCCCAGAGAGCAATATTTAGTATTAATTGCCAATTAGACCGTGTTACACCTAAGCTGTCTGTGTCACAATATTGTCAACAGCTTGCACTTGAAAGTGACACTATGCTCAAACTTGCTTGAAATGTGGCTCATGAGGTTCACTTTATTATTTTCTTCTGCCTCCATTTCAAAAAACCTTCTAAATGAGAAGGTATTAAATAACCTTCAAGCTTTACAACTGGCAAGGGGACATTTTAGGACCAATCTGAAAGAACACCTTTGCAAGAAGTCGTGTCACTACCCGCCCAATGTCTTCCCTCCACTCCGGTATGTCGGGGTTGTACATGTCCAGGTGCTTAGTAAACTTCAGAGGAAGAACATGAAAATTATCTAGAGAAACAAAAAGAAACAGCAAGAAATAAACTAGATTGCAAAGGGGTTTGATAGAACTAAAAGGTGAAATTCTCTATTTAGCACTTCTTGCTGTGCAGCACTGCAGTATCTAGGACCCCCACTGCTCTCTGTTGTCAGGTACTCAATTTCTTTCTGTATTTTCATCAACATCATCGAAATTGTGCCCAAAGACTAAAAAAGGAGGAGAAAAAGGAAATAAAGCAGATTTACATACATGCTCTGGTGTCATAATGTTCCCCAAAATTTCCCCCTAGTTCAGTAAGGGAGTACAAAAAAGAAGCCATTGGTCTCTTTTATATGGAATGATAATGTACCAATGGATTTTATTCTCACCGATTCATAAGCATGTGGGGGTTTTTCCACCACACATTTCTGTTTTCCATATCAAATGAATATATTACTCCATAAATCAGATATGAAAAGAAGAACAGAAATGATATGACAAAGGCTAACTACTTCCCCCTGAAGAAAAAATAAAAGTACATCAACAATATTTCTCTGAATATTTTCAAAAATATCTGAAATACTAGAAATGGGTTGATCTTCAGAAAGCAGGCTCTAAAATCTTCCCTTTCTCCCAACAAGATCCTTGCATGAAAACCTAGGGAACTTAATGCAAAGTAGGGATAGAGAACCTCTGGAATGCAGAAGTCAAATTCTTCCCCCCAGTATTTCCAACAGAACTTATTTTAGCATGGCTTTGTTTCTCAAAAATTTATTTTCCTGATGGCCCCTTCTTTCATGCTCTTGATACCAGGATTGGCAAAAGGAGCACTGGAATGATTAAGCCACTGATGTAGTCACACTAAGAAGGTTATACTTCTAAAGATTTCTAAAAAAGCTGATGCATTTATAAGTGGTCGCATAAATGTTACATCCATTTATCTTAGAAAAGGAGAAGGTTCATGAAAGCGCCATTTAGCATAAGTGGGGGTTTTGCCATTATTTCAAATTAGTAAGTATACTAAAAGCAAAAATAACAATCTTCCTCAGACAATAGAGATGTATCACATCTTGTATTGCATGATATCTGAAGGCTTTTAGCTCTGCATTAAAATAAAAGCTTTTATACTTATCACAATTCCCAGATGTGACAGCACAAATACAAATGTAAATTATTTCCCAGTGCTACATTTTCCACAGTATATTATGCCTTGTCACCACATTATAAAACACAAACAAGCCATACCAGGGCACATTGTGGAACAAGAGCTGAAGAGTTACTTAATAATTACAACAGAGCTAGAGTTGATCCAAAATCTCAGACAAACATCAAGGCAACAGTGACATACTGTGATAAAAGGCAATTATTTGACATGGTTGTCAATGCTGAGAGCATATATACAACTACATTTTCTTTTTTTTCAGAGGTATTTAGACAACTTTATTTACAAATTCTGGGAGACTTTCTTATCATAGGCCAAAATACTACTTAAAGACATATAGCATCTGGGAACCATAGTAACATTTAAAATAAGCAAAGGAAAGAAAATGTTTGAGATTAAACCTCCCATACAATCCCACTGTTCAGCTTTGTGGAATTAGTTAGTGACCAATCATGCCTCTAATTTTAACAATTAAATCTGGCATTAGATATAATTTTATATAACTATACAATAGGTTCACTTGTGGTAGGGCTGGTTTTAGAGGTCCAATACAAATACATATGAAACAAAAAAGGAAAAAAGACTAACGTCTCACCAAAAACGTGGACAACTTTTGAGTCCTGAAGCATAGAGCTCCCACAAGAAACTTGCACTGTAACTCTGACATCACCTGTCTCAGCAAACTTTGTCACCAGAAAACTCTCCAATGTAAGCAGTGGCTTTAAAAAAACAAAGAACAGTTGAAAACAGATTTTCAGCAAGAACCATGAAAACAGTGCTGGAAGAGACTGGTATTAAAAATATCACCAAAAAATTTTCACATAAAATTTAAATTTTTCAGTATTTTATCAAATTGATCGATTACAATTTTCAATATAGAATTTTTCTTTCCCTAAAAGGATCCTATATAAACAGAATAGCAGCCAGATGAGGAAAATATTTCTTTTAGAGTAACTGGTTGAGCATTTTGTTTTCAGTCAGATCCCACTAAAATTAATGGAGTCTGAGGGAGGCTCAACAATCTCTATAGGATTATATGAAGCAAGTCATTTGATTCAAAAAATGTAGAGTATTTCAGGGTCAAAAGGATTATTGCTGTCAATTTAGAGCACCAGCCCAGAGTAACCTCTGAGGGGGAGCTGAGATATTCTGTTCCCTTGCCACATCCTTAAGAATTACAAAACCCTTCAGAAGACCCACAGCGCCTGTTCTTGCAATGACAAAGTCAATAATGATGAACAGATAGTGGCTGGGATTATGGTAGACAGCACATTCAAAAGAAGGAAGTTCACTGCACTTATTTGAAGCATTCCTCTGTCACACTTAGTCTGACTCATAAAATAAATATTTTACTTATCTGTTATTGAAAAAAATTACCTTAAAAGAAATTCACCCAGCTGTACAATAAATATTCCTATTAGAAAAACTTGGATATTTAATGCTCTAGGACATGCTTGTATAGACTTTGATCCCCAAATGAATAGCACTAGATTGTTTGAGTGCTCTCAATGTTTTGATATTCTTTAAGATAATGCGTTTATTTATGATATGACAGTTATTTTAGACTCCCAGAAAATATTTATCTATACAATGAAAAAAACCCCCTACATATATATATATTTAGGTTTATATATATATTTTTTCAGCATTTTAATTTACATCACTCACATAATTAGCTTGGAAGTGCATAAATCCAAGTTTCATCATTCACCAGTTATGACCCCAAATCCATTCCCTCTTTAGAAATTGTGCTTTTTTCACAGGTAATGAAGTAAAATAAATTGTTGTTTCGCCCCCACAAAGAAAATAGTTTAGAAACTGAAAGAAAGGGACAGCTTTTATTGGAAAGAGATTGAAATAATCTCAGTCAAAACCATTTGTGTACCTGAAGATTGTTTCCTATCCACCAGTAGAAAACTGTCAAATTAGGGTTCTTAGGCAGTATGATGGCTGTCAGGTTCACCTCCTGGTTTCTCCCAATGACTGGAACCACTTCTAAATTTAAAGCCTGGAGCGGAGCTGAACAAAGTTCCAAAAAATATCACTGAATAAGAATCCATCAAATTATTAACACCTCCTTCCCCAAAAGCCTCCCACCTGCTCACCATAAGGGCCTGAATTGATTTTTTCCTCCCTCCTTTCCTCCCTCTTTTACATCCATGTTGAAAGCTATAAACATAATTGGAAAGACCTCATTTCAACCAAAAAACATCCCCCAGATCATCCTAAAACCCCTCAAATATGTTAAAGCAATAAGACAGATCAACAAAGTGCACTTCTCTTATGTCCACTCTTTTCATTCATGTCCAATTCTAGAACACATAAGGAAACGCTTCAGTTAAAAAGTGGAAAAGGCAATCTCAGCCTTTTTTTTTTTTAACTTAGTAACAAAAGATCAAATGAATAGAAATCTAACAAATCTTAAATTGCTAAGGGAAAAGCAGCAAACTGAAAAAGAATGTTGCTGACTACTCATTTTCATTATAAAATATCAGCTGTTAGGCTCACACCACACAAAAAAATCTCATTAATGCATGCCTTAAAATAGATGTGTACATCAGGGGAGCATTTATTTGCAAATCAAAATAGATAACCTCTGGACTCCAAAATATGCCTTAGAGTAAGTCTTTTTCATTTCTGAATGAAAAAACCATAAACATTATTATTTGTTTAAAAGACATGCATCATTACAATGGTTTTATCTGCTTGTAAGTGTTGTGTTTATTAGTGTTGTGCTGTTTCACAGTACAATAACTGTGTTGAAAGAAAATCTTTCCCTCAGAGGTTTCCCAGTATATCTTTATTAGAATGCCTGAAGGTAAAAGCTTTTAAACAATACTATATGATAACTAGAATTTCTTAACTTCTTCACCTGCACCAACGACCTGGGATACAAAACCACTGTACATTATGAATACTAACCCATCCATTTCTGTTCCATTCTAAATATCTTTTAACTCATTCAAAGATTTTTCATCTCAGTGCAAACCTACAGGTAATTAACACTGGTCTAAAGCATTTATCTTATTTTGTATCAGTCATTGCTTGTTCCCTTCTCATTCACTTTGACTAAACTGATTGAACTTCTGAGAGCAAGTTGTCCAAACTCCTTTTCCACCTCACTTCACCTGGTCTGTGTGGTGCTTCATCTGAATGTAAGGCTCTACTTTCACTCTGCATTTTCTCTAATAACTCTTTTACCACCTACATGAATTCAAGAAATGTCAGGTGCTTTAACAATTTATTTCTTCAGTAGCTTCCAGAGGAGTAAAAATGCTTCTCCAGTGATGGCGTCTTGAAGAAAATTCTGAAATGTTAGGAATTTCATTAAATTTGTTCCTCCTAGAAACAGATTTTCCTTTTGGAAGGACCTTTTGGTTTTGCCATAAATTTGTGTTTTCACAGAGGAAACTGATCACTTTGAGATACATTTTTGTTCCTGAAGATTACTTTCTTCTCCAAAACCTTTACAGGTCAAGTTGTTTCATACTTGAATGATGACTGTAATTTCAAGTTTGCTGTTTCTATATATTAAAGAGCTGAGAATAATTACTGCAAATCCTTCTGCTTGTCTCTGTCACACAATCCCATAATGCATTTCAACAAGCTTCATAGCACCCTTTAGTGTGTACGGTTAAGACTGAAGTTACATGATTTCTATTTAACTAAGTTAAAATTCCAGTAGTTTTTAAATTTCCACACTACAAAGGTCATGTTTCCATGAAAAAAAAATGCATGCAACATATGTATTAATGTATATATGTAGTTCTTCAGTTTTTTATTCTGAGTTTTTGGACCTCTACAGCTGCCTAGTTCATATTTATGCTAATTCAAATTTCTAATTTCTCCTGCAGTTCATTGGAAAGTTGTAGATTGTTTAATCTGGATCAGAAAGTAAAATTTGGATGACAGGCCAAAATTCTTATAATTGTCGTGCACTACAGAGTATCCCATAGCAACCTGGCAGAAGGGAAAAATATTTCCTCTACCATTTGCCCTTGAAAAAATTCCCTGGGAATAATACATCAGTTGGAGACTGCTGACTCCTGAGAGCAGGATTGTAGAGATTCCTGTTTTCATGGTATTCCACAGTGAAAAATGTCCCTTAATGGCTATTGGTGTTTCACTACAACTTGCAGTTTAATTGCAAGTTCTAGTGAAATGCAAATGTCCCTTAATGGCTATTAGTGTTTCACTAGAAATTGCAGTTTAATTATTCCCAACTAATTTCCTCAAATCTTGTAATTTACCTAAAAAAATTAAACAGAGCAAATCACATGGAAAACATTTAGTCAAGCGGGCTGCGTAACACACTTCCATGAGTCTGCTAATCCTTGTGCAGCATCCACGGGCAGGCTCAGGAAGGGATCACATCTCAGTTCTCTGCTGCCTCTGCACTTCAGCACCAAAGTCCCCCTAATGCACCAGTCATTTACTTGTCTAAAATAACTCTGTTTTCTGCAATTTTAAAATCTGCTGCATAAAAGAAAATCAACATCTTTTAGTTTTACTTTTATCCTAACATAGGCCATATTAAAAGCACTTTGAGAAAGTTTTCTGCTTTCCATCAGGGCTTACTACTGCTTGTCATTCTCCGAACGGTTAGAAGTTATTCTTGGAGAGAAGGATGTCACACAGAGTTTTTCCTGTTCATTGCTTGTACAGATCTACTATTTCTTTGCCCACTCCACTTCTCAGCACCCAGAAGCTTCTAAAAAGTAATAGTGAAGCCTTAAGTAATTTATCTGAGCTCTCTGGAGTTGTCAAATGGTTTAAAAAACAAACACAACAAAGAAACAGATAATGAAACTGAGGTGTAAAATTTGATTGATTGTTTCTGCTTGATATTAACAGGAGATTGGTCTTTAGCATGAATGTGTTTGGCTTCATCTGCTACCAAAGAAGAAACTCTGAACTGAAGGACACTGACTGACAAAGTACATAAATATCAGCAGTCACTAGACAAGCTGACATAAAGCAGATGGCTCTATGCACAACCCGGTATATGGCTCCAGTGCTTTCCACTGCTTTGGGATTAGGATGGAAGACACACCATCCCCAACAGAGGGAAACAGACACCTGGAGAATGCTAGATGAGTATCTTTCCCTTTGATGTTACTCATTTCTGAATTTTTGACGCATCTGAAAACAGGCAATAGCTGTCTTAAATCTCAAAGGAAGAGGAAAAATCACTTCCACTTTTAAGTTTTCTTCTTCATTTCAGTTATGAGATGACTTAGGTACACTAAGCTTGCAATGGTGCATGATATTCCCTGGGCCATGCTATTCTTTATTTCGTAACTGTTTGATTGGGTTTTTTCAGTCTTAATTAAGCAGAGGAAGAGAAGTATAAGTCAAGTAATACTGCCTGCAAACATGAAGTTATATCAAAGCACCATTTAGAACTCTGTGAGAATTAACTACCTGAAATTTGGATTTAGAATCACCAAGATTTTGACTATTTTTCCCACTGCACCTGGAAGCTTTACAAAGACATAGCTTGAAATATTAAATTTTAGCTACTAAGGCTGACAAGGGGTGTTGAATCAGGAAGACGGATCAAGCCTGAAATTTATACTGAGGCATGCTTGTTATTTAAAAGATTAATAAACCATCCTTCTGCCAAATCCAAACAAAACTAATTCTGACCTCCTACTGGATTAGGTTTACAAGCCTCTGCATTAACAACACACAGCACTGCAAGGCTGCATGAGGACATTGAAAAAATACATGTTCTCCAAATTGTGACTAGTAACTTTCTTTCCTATTTCACAGCTGACATGAGGTTTTTACACAGTGGCAAAAGTAAGAAAACCAAAGAGCTGATTTACAGTTGACTTGGACGAACACCACAGCCTCGTCATGCCCAGCCACATTCTCAGCCTTCACCGAGACTCGGTAAATCCCAGGATTCTCGTAGCGGTGACGGATGGGCTCTCCAGTCATCGTCAGGTTCACATATATCGCCTTGAAGCCGTCTCCAAGATCCACCTGGTATTTGGTACTCAATACATCACCCTAAAAGAAAAATACATCAAAAATATCTTAAATGGCCACGACCAAAGTAGACAGGACACATGCTCATAACGTTTTACAGAATCACAACAACATTTTCAGCCCCAGACAGACATCTCGACCCAATTGCAACATCTTGACAGACATCTCGACCCAAGCTGCAGTAAAACCACAACTGCCATGGCAATTACTTTAGTGCAACAGATGCTGTGTGCACTAATAGAGAAAATATAATGTTTATAGAGCAAAGTGCTACCTTAAAATTATATATCCTGGACCACTAACCAAGTTGTATGGCACAGAAACCATCACTCTTCTCTTAATGCAGCAGGACATTATGTAATATAAAGGTGCAGGGCAGCTCCAGGTTCAAAAGTGATGCTCGTGTGATTGCAAGCAACTGAAGATTGTTACTCTAGCAATTTACTACTCATCCCATAAGCTTCTAGCCTATGCAATTATAAAGTAAAATTAATTGGCTTAGATGTTCTTCACAGCACCTTGCAGCCACACCTTCTTAGCATCAACCATGTGGCCTTCAAGACCCAAGCTGGCATCTTCACAAAGAGTTGCAGAGCTTATGCTGAGCTACCAGCATGCCAAGAACCAACATGCTCTAGTGCAAAATTAGATGCATGCTTAATGAAGCAGATCACTGAGCTGAGTTTGGGAAATGGTTTAAAAGCTCCTTCAAATAATTCTGTCATGTCAAACATCTCATGGAATTTATAATTCATAATACTTCTGCTTAGTGTTCCTTTAAGTGACCCTGCTCCTAAATTCAGGCCTAAAGTACCACAAGACTGATACCACTGTCAGTGGATGAACATGCCCCTCACTCATGTTGTCATGGCAATGCTGCTCAAGAGAGAAATCAGGCCTGTGCACATGGACTGGTGATTTGGATGCTGTCTAAGGAAAATTCATTTTAGGTGTGAGCAGCAACACTCTCTCAGTACTACTGGTGGCACTGCCTGAGTGAGAGGCCCTGATTCCTTGATCTCCAGCAGTGTGGATGTTCCTGCTTGCTTGCCGGAGATCATAGCCATCACAGCCATGCAATTCAGACAGCCTGCAGGATTAGGCTTTGTAGAAAAGCCTCTGAGATGTGAAAACACAAGTATTGATTTCAAAATCTTCCTTGCCTCTAGAAAAGGAATGTACACCAGTGTGCTGGCCAAGTGACATGAAAGGCCAGGAAAGCAGAAAAGGATAGACATTAAAGTATACAAAAATCACTTAATTTCTCCAAAAGCCAATCTCTGAAATGACTTTATTTCAAAATTAAATCCTAAAAGGTAGTACTAATGTAATCCTTTTCATGATGACAACCATCAGTGATTGCAATAATCTTCTCAGAAAACTGGTGAGCTACCCAGAGTTGGACATTTCTAAGATTCAGCATGACAGGTGCTGGGCATCTTATCCAGCCCTCTGCTTTTTCCAGGAGAAGTTGGACCAGATGATCCTTGAGGCCCCTTCCAGCCTGTCAGTCTATATTTTTATGACTCTTTGAAAATCAAAGGAGGTATCACGCCTAGAACCTACACACCCTGATATTACAAAAGGAAGGATAACATACTATCATTTCTTCCTTTTATTATTTTGCAGTGGGGATGATTTTCTTCCATGTTTTATCACATGAAACAATGTTGTTTATAATGTAAAAAATACCCATAACAAGGAACCTGTATGATTATCAAATACCTAAGCACTATACTTCAAGACACATAAAGGACTGTGAAAGCCTCTTCACTGTGAATAGTTTTTTCCCAAATAACATCTTTCTTTTGACAACAGAAGAGTAGAATTTTTCAGAGGGGATAATATGCTATTAAAGTTTAAAGCAAAAGAGATATCTCCTTGCCAGCAATGTGTTAGTAAGTGGAATCTCTTTAGATGACATTAGCTTGCATACAGTTCTTCTTCACTCTTTCTTATGCTAACAAGTATACACACATATTTTTCCAGGTGATACAGAAACCAGCATTGAAAGGCAGTAGAAGAAGGTTCCCATAATGTTTTATTCTAATAGCTTCCCTAGTGTAAAGATGAGGTGCTTTCTTCAAAACACCAAGTTATTTCTATTTCCTGACCAGTAAAGACAGAAAGAATGGAGAGAGAGTAAAACAGTGACAAAAGAAAAGGCAGCTAAATCTATAAGGAATTGGGGCTTTCATTTCCATAAAAAATTAAGAAATTATCATGACACTCTTTATCCATATATTCAACAAAATTTGGGAAAATCCATGATCATGATGATGTATTTGTTTGTTATTATTATTTCTAAGGACAGTTGCAAACTGACCAAATGTACCAGAAGTCTATTTCCTTTACTATCTGATGTCTGGTATTCCTGCACCTAAAAATGTGCATTCACAGAAATTAGCAGATTAATTTTGTTCACCATAGAAAGTAGTATATTTTGGTTTGTTGTAGTAGAGCTGTGTCTTAAATTCAGTAATTGTTATGAATTCTCATAAGACTTTGTCATACAGATTAAGTCCTAAGCAATGCTCAGGACATTTGAGTTTAAATATTATTCTTAGCCATAGAGGGCACCAAACTGCTACATTTCTTCTAAATCTGTCCTCCTCTTTGATGGAAGCAAAGACTTCACCAAAAAAACACAGCAAGGGATTCTCTTCAAGATCCCTTACTTCTGAAGATTTGTGAATAATTTTAAATGTTTTTCATATTGCCACAGAGATTCATGAAAGCTTCAGTAGGAAAAAAGTCAAACTGCCAATCAAAATCATTAGAGTCCAAATTTAACCAAATGCTCTAGGATTAAGAATAAACATTTCCAAACAAACTCGAAAAAGAGAAGGCAGCAGAACTTGCCACACAAACTGTTGGGGCACTGCATTCACTGGGACACAGAGCCTGCAAAGTATTAAGCAGCTCAGTGTTCTGCACGTAACCTTCTTGATTCTATTACAGAAATAAATCCCAAGTGCTCAATTTATATAACACAGGTTTGCCAAAATGTGTGAACTTTCTTCAAGTTCTTGCAAACCAGTGGGGTTAGCCAGGATTACAATACTCTGGTAACCTGAGCAGAGCAGTTATAGCCTAATGTTAAAAAACAAGCATGAGAAAACAAACTTATGCCAAACAATTTATCCAAAAGTTCCTCGCTGCTGTTGGTCATGGCCTTAGGGCATTGTCTCTCCTATACAGAAAAAAACCTCCACATCTTTGGCAACACAATTAATATATAATAAATATTCTTATGCTGAGCTATTTGCTGATTTCTGCATAGCTTTGCCTCATTCCTTTCTGAAAGGCTGATTCTCAAAAACACCTAAACCAAAGTATTAAATGTTCTCTGCATTTCTGTTCTTCTCTGATACAGCAACTGAAATTTAAAGTCCAAAAAGACTGACTTTCCAAGAAACCAGTGCCTTTTCTGCTGAAGAGATAAATCCTGTTCTGTGGGTAGAATTTGGAGGGTCACTGAATTTACTGGCTTGTCTTATTCATTTGAAATCAAGTTTGAATATTTAGAAAGCTGTTAATCTTTGTCTCAAGCACAAATTAATCTTCATTCAGCAGCAAAACAGGTAGGAATGAAACTAACCCTAAAATCAGTGATTCAACTTCCATGTAGACAATGATCATTACTACCTGCTCTTGTTGGACAATGAAGGTGATGTCTTCCCCAGGCCTAACAGCCAGACTTTCTTCTCTGATGCTGATCTGAAGTCCCTTGGGAGCAATCAGTGGACACATATGGTGTGCTAAGTTCTGCTGCAGGTCTACTCCGCCTTCACACACATTAGAAACAACTTTCCTGTATCTGCAAAAACAGTAAACAGTGGACACAATGAATTGGAGGTAAGCAAAAGAATGCCAGCAAAGGCACCAAATGCATGTGTGATTGTAGCTACTGCATTTTTCTTGGGTTCACAAACAGACAAGATTGTGAATGATCAAAGCCAACTCACAATGCAAGTACTTTCACTGGGGACATTGCCTTCACTAGGGGAAACCTGCTGAAGAAAGAGGGTGTGGAGCACAATGAGAATTTCACTGGCATGCATTGCAAGAGTCTGTTTTCCAATTTAGAAACATGCCAAACTAGCCCTCAGGGACCTAGAAAGTCTGCTGTTCCCTCTGCCATCCCCTTTTCTAGCATCCAAGTCTTAAATGCTCTAGAGATCCTGGTTCAAATCCCGAAGATCACAAAGAAATAAGACCAAATAACTTCTGCACTAACCCAGAACTAAGTGCTTAACTGCTGCTTTCAAATCTATTCATTTCTAAAGACACTTAAAGCATTTGTTTAATATAATCATATTAAAGAGTGAAGGGACTCACACTTTAAAAGTGCTAATAATGAAACACT
The DNA here is from genome assembly GCA_013401135.1 of Cettia cetti. Classification (NCBI taxonomy): domain Eukaryota; kingdom Metazoa; phylum Chordata; class Aves; order Passeriformes; family Sylviidae; genus Cettia; species Cettia cetti. Next base: position 342,310 of record VZUI01040575.1, read on the forward strand.
CGGATGCGTACAGTAATTATTTACAGATCACTTTCACACAGGTATGTTATTTTTAAACATCCTTTAAAATCAGAGTCATAGCTCATTCTTTTGAATTCTCAATCTGTATATCACAGCTGCCAGCCGCAACCCAAAAGGCAGAATTTTCCTCAGTAAGGTAAATATACAGAGACTGTGATTCTATTGCCAAATTGGACATTTCAGCATTTGGTTCTCATCTCCACAACCGACTGTGATGGTGTTATGATAAGCCAGAATAGATGCCAGCTGCAAGTTATTCTCAGCACAGACGTCAGACTACATTGTAGTGTATATCCTATGCAGTATTGTTTATAGTTACTAAAGCTTTCCTTTGATTCTGAGTGTCCCATATGGTCAGGAAAAGAATTTATTCTCCACAGAACTCCTTACCCTTATAGAAGTGAGAAAATTCTGTGAGATGCTGCCAGTTCCTCAGAGTAATTCATTGGATCCAAACTGAAAATTACTCTGAACCCAAGAAATGAGTTAAAAGAAAAGGCTCTGAATGAACATTCCTATCATAAGTGTAATAATAGATACAAAATATTAGAAAAAAAATTCTGAAAAGACAGCTCTCTCTCTTCTCAAATAGATTAGTTTTTGAACTGCTGTGAACACGCAAGGAAATATTTTTCTTTCATTAATCTGTAGGAAGCTTCTGCTCATGCTCTAAGCCAGAATCAGAACTTTTCCATTTCCCAGTTTTTACAGTTTGCCTTATTTACATTTCATAGAATCATAGACTGGTTTGGGTTGGAAGAGACCTTGAAGTTCATCTCCTTCCAACCCCAGTGTTATGGACACCAACTTCCACTAGACCAGGTTTCTCAAAGCCCCATCCAACCTGGCCCTCAACACTTCCAGAGATGAGGAATCTGCAGCTTCTCTGGGCAACCTGTGCCAGGGTCTCACCACTCTCACAGCAAAAAATTTTTCCTAATATCTAATCTAAACCTTCCCTCTTTCGTTTAAGACCATTCTCCCTTGTCCTATCACTACATGTCCTTGTGTAAAGTCCCTTTCCAGCTCTCTTGTAGACTCCATTAAAGTATTTAAATGTGAATTTCTTTCAAACCACTGAGGCTGCTGGTTGAAATATTCTCCTCCTCTCTGGAAGCCTCATCAAGCCTGTGAAATGCAAAATCAGCTTACCCAGTGCTGCTGGTGTATGCCTGCCCCAACACACAGTCTTCAGGAGGTGCTTCTGGGTTAAACCAAAAGTCAGCAAAGCATTTGCTCGACTCTGACTTCAGAGGTGCAGAGCGCTCAAACCCATAATCACTGGAAAACATCAACACCAAAAGTGTTACTATCCCCTCTTCACTCTGCAATACAGTTTGGGGTGAATGAGACTACATTTTTCAGTCAATATATTTTTTCAGTGTTATTCTACTAGATGAACACGCAAGTTGATGAAGCCAATTCTGTTCTAATTTCAATGGAAGTTGTGTACACTTGGGGGAAAAATGGGTTGCAATCACTTTGTCAGTTCTGCAAAATTACCTCCCTTGGTAAAAAAAAAAACAAAAAAAACAAAAAAAACAAAAAAAAAAAATTAAAGGTTTCCTTTGACACTCAAACCAATCTTTTTTTTTCTTTTTTTTTCTTTTTTTTTTTTTTTTTTTTTTTTTTTTTTTCTTTTTTTTTTAAGGGGAAAGGGTTTGCTTGCCTTTAAAATTAATTCAATGGTCATTTTTCAAGTCTTGATCAATAGAGAAAAACATCACGATTTGTTCAGTCAGGTGAAACAAATACTTAAACATGACAACTTTTTAAACAAATGCAAATGTAAAAGAAACCTGTTCTTTAATAACAGGTTGCCTATTTGCTTACACATGGCTATGTAGGAACAGGGGCAAAAAGGAGGAAAATAAACCCATCTCAAACACTAAGTAAATATTTATTAGCAATAAGTCTCAAGGCCCACAGACAGACTCACCATAAGAAATCAGTGTTCACACATTCACAAACTTTGGATGTGAGAGCTGATGTGAAACTTTTCCCTTTAATGCACCATGATGAAATCTTCCTCTTTCGAAAGCTTCTCTGCTGGCCCATGATGCAACGATCACCCTGAACATCAAAGCACTGGACTTACTGCAATGGAACCTCCACCACACAGACTTCCTGCTGTCCTGAGAAAGGCAGGTCTTGCTGCCAAGACTATAAACTTTATCAACCCTCTGATCCTCAGAAATATAGATATAGAAAGCCCCCATATCCACTGCTGTCCACTAACAGGTCATTATAGAATTGTAACATAGGCTGTATTTCCAGGACAGAAATCTGAAGATGCACATGAAAATGCAAGTGCAATTTATGTTTCATGAGTGCCTAACCTGTGTACAAAGCTCTAAATGGCTATTTAAAATTTTCACCTGGCTCCAGATAGCTGAATTTCTCTAAATCATCGTATCACATGTTGGCTGTCTGCCTGAAGCACCCACCATGAGGACACAGAATGAACTCTCTGCATACACACTCCACTGGTAAATGGGCAGCTGCAAGTACTCTGTAAAAGTCACTTTAGTAGTTTCTAATTTCTGAAAGACTTTTCAATGCTAATATACCAAGATACTGTTACTTTTTAGGCTCTGATCTGCATAACATTCTTTCTATACACGCAGCAGTCCCAAACAAGAGGTGTAAAATTAGGCATGAGAACTAGCAAATGAGAGCTGAAGTAACACTGAGTAGTAAGTAAAAAAAAAAACCAACTCTGGTGGAAAAAGCAGAACATAATAATCAGAATGATTATGAATAAATATGATGTATTCCATTTAATAAAAAAACCCTACCTCATAGTGGTCTCTTTAATCAGTACATTGTGCAGAGAATTTAGCTTCCGAAAAGTGGATTTGGCCAGAGCATCAAGATTAGTACAGCCTTAGTGCATTACTGCAGAAAGGGTACTGCCCAAAACAACTGGACTCCATCATGTGATTGGTCCACTGAGATCCTAAATTACTTCTGCAATGCACTTTACTTATGGCAATTTATATACGAGTATGGTATGTGGTCAGGAAGTTGGCAGAACACAACTGCATGTTGAAGTTGTTTCAATCAATATTACACACTTCAGCTTATGGAACATGTTTCCCAATCCAGCAGGACCACCTATTATTATGGCAGCCCCCCAGATATACTTCTGGGACACAGATCACACAAGCAAAGGGAACATAAAATCCTCTCCCACTTTAAACTCTTGTGAAATCAGCATAATGAGACTAAGCTGGGGATGTAGCATTCAAATTCACTTTGGAAACATTTTCTCAGCACACATTGCTATATGAATCTGAAAGCTATGGAAAAGTTTTGCCAGTTAACATAAAACCATGAATACCTGTAGATTTGTGAGCTCCCAAGACTCATAGTCTTCATCAGTGCACTCCCTGGGGAAGGATGGTCTGAAGTCCACCTTCACCAGCTCCCAGTCTGAACGGTAGCTGATATGTCCAAAGACTCTGAACAAAAGACCAAAAGTAAACTTTTACTACAAAGAAATTCCATACAGCTGAGATTCAAAATTTCAGTCCTATCTTTTTTTATCCACAGTCACAGTTCTCTGCTAAAAGGCCCCAGGTTAATTTTTCTTCCACTTATATCCTCTTCTACATTCAACAAGTCTAGTTAAGAAACATTTGTCAATTGTATGAAACTTTACAATGAAGAGATGTAACTTGTATATTAAAGGTTATTTTTTTTTTTTGCCATAGCAAACTATACAGAAATTTAATAGGAAACAATATTCTCTAATTTGGAATCAAATTTTTTTGTCTATTATCTTGCTATGTGAAACAGACAGAGCTCTCAGATTTTGACAGGAAACTCAGATCAGGGAGCAGAATCCTGGATCACCAGACTCAGTCACTCATTCTTTATGATTTGCAATTTCTTCATTTGTTTTTGTTGCAGGATTTTATGTTAATTTCTTTACATGGCGACTTGCTATTGTTAAACTCACAGAATTATCATGATATAGTATTAATTTCTAAGGAATACACTATGTCTTCACATTGTCCTGGAGAACTCAAGAGTCTCTTCTTCATTTTAGACAGTTCAATGTATACCAAACCCAGCCATAAACTGTACCTTTTTTTTTTTTTTTTTTTTTTTGGGGGGGGGGGGGGGGGGGGGAAAGGAAATCTCATTGCTTTAAAAACCAAGCTGCACTTTCAAAGCAGCCAACATTTTCTAAATCAGAATCTTTATTTCCAAAACAAAATGAGTAAGTATGACATCCAGCAACAAATTAGAAAGGATAAAGACTCTATTTGGGCAAAACTAAAATGTATTTGTGGTTTGTATCAGGCTTATGTAACTTGCCAAAGAATTTAAGGTTAATTCTGAAGCCAACAATTTCTGTGCGGCTCATACTGCACAGAGTTCATATTCCAAGCTTTAGTATCATTCTCCAAAGTAATTCATTCCTTTTGTTTTGCCCTCAATTTTGTCCAAATCCAGACACAGCAGGAATGGTATAGTTTTACTGAAAGAATTCTGGAGTGGCCAGTCATTTCTCTTGTCCTGAATACCAGGTTCAGATTGGAACTGGGGTAGACCAGAAGTGTCTAATTCTCTACAGCACAGAGGCAATACACAAAGTATGTTTCCTGGTAAACAGCCTACAGCTCTGAAATCTATCAAAAAGGCTGAAAAATAGTTCCTAGAGACTAAAGATGTACAGTGATTTTCCCCTTTCTGGTGTCTTTGCTTCTCTTCCACAGCAGGGACGTAGATATCGACAGGTTATTGCCCACACCGCTCACATATAATGACTGGACAGCCCATGCTCACAGGAAACCACACCACCAGCAGTGCAGTTAATTAAACACAAACATAGGCATTTAGTTAGTATGTCTTACTCTTTTCTTGTAAGGCTCTGAGATTAAAGGACTTGGATCATTGAATTTACCTCCTTCTAAATGTACCCATGGCTCAGAAGAAGAAGCAACACACACAAACTAAAAAACACATGGCTCAGTCCACTGGCTGTATGTGCACACAGGTGTGTGGTCCCATGTCTCTCATTGAGCCTAAGGGCTTGGTTCCTTTTTCTGGTTCAGCTGGATCCTGAGAGCTGCTGTCACCATATAATCTTATTCACTGGTAGTTACATACTCAATAAAGTGTCTACTTAGGTGGTCTCTTGCTTTTTCCACAATGCCTGTTTCAATATGACTGGGTTTGCTGACAGACATGAAGTGTCTTTTGCATGCAAAATACCTGTACTTCTTTTCAAAAATCTTTGTTTCTCCATACAAGGTACTAACATATGGCAGACTTCACCATGTGCCTTAGTGGTTGTTGCTCCAAACATCACAAAACTTCATAAATTTACTACATTTCTTTTATTAATTCATTTATTTAAAAAGTACATTCAAGTGCAAGTAGCCAAATCTTGTTAAAGCTTCACTCCAGCCTCAAGAAAAATATTTTCTACAGAACAAATGAAATTTTTTCCATTTGTGTTAGCTATCTCAGGCATATTAGTCAAGGAAAAAGGAAGAAGGGAGAAGGTGTTTTGAGTTCAAGGCAGAACAGAATAATGACATTCTCCTGAAAACATAATCTCTTAACTATTATTAATGATATTTGAAACCTCACAAGGGTGATTCCAAATAACTATGGCAAGGGAAACATGTTGCTTATATATATAAATATGCACACACAACCACACATACACATTTATGTCTGTATATGTAACCAGAGATATAAAGCAGCAAAACAGAGCTCAGAGAGTTAGAGAATTAATTTTGATATCCACAGAGATACCAAACAAATTATTGAGCTATCCACTTCTAAGCACCTTGGAGATAATTAAAATGATAACAAACAGCTACAACAGATTTATCAAAACCAAATCACGTCAAACTAATGTAATTTTCTCCTTTTACAGGGTAACTGGTGTAGTGGATAAAGGAAAGGAAAATAATATAGCATATTTTGACCTTTGTTAAAACTGTTACACATTTCTAGCTCATATTGTCTCAATGTAAAAAAGAAAAGATCAGTGCAGATAAAATCACTGTGAAGAGGAATGGAAATACATATTGAATAAGAAGAATCCATTTTCAAAAGGTAGTTTTCAGACAAAGAATATTTTGAGATACGTATCACAAAGATATGATGGGTCCACAGTCAATATATTCATTAACATTTGTGGTCAAATAAGAAAGACAAAAAGTTCTGCAGGGAACACAGAAGGAAGGGAGTGGACATTGACCGATGGAAGCAATGCTCAGAAATCAATATGATCAAATACTCCAAAACCAAGTGCAGAAAGTACTCCCTGGGAAAAAAGAAACCCAAACCCACATCAAAGGTGGAAACCAAAATGGAAAATAACTTTCAAATATCAAATAAAAGACTTGGGTAACTCTGTGGAATTAAAACAAGAATGCAGCGTTCCTCCAAAATAAGAAAGACTAATTCTAGGTTGAATTCAGAGCTCGAAAACAGAAGACATGGAGGTAATTTTTTTGATAAACTTGGCACTAGTGAAGCCTCTGGAAGAATATTCTAATTTTGGATTTTATATGCATATTTACAGACCCACTAGAAATTAATTTGAAGAGGGGCAAAATGACTTGTAAGCTGCTTAGAAAATGTAACCAATGAAGAATGATTGAAAGAATTGGGTTTTTCACTGGAATAGATAAAGCTAAGAAGTACAACAAAATGCATAGTCTTGTTATAAAGAGCTCTCTTCAAAGAGACCTGGAGGAAGGGCAAGAAAGATGAATGACAAAGATAGACATAAAAGATCATTATTCTCCAATTCCTTCTCCTCTGTACTGGTGAGTTCACATGTGAAGAACTGGGTCCAGTTCTGGGCTCCCAAGTACAAGAGAGAGATGGAACGACTGGAGGGAGTCCAACAAAAGGCTGTGAAGGTGATGAAGGGGCTGGAGCAGCTCTCGTAAGACGAGAGGTTGAGAGAAGTGGGACTGCTCAGCCAAAAAAGAGAAGGCTCAGGGGAAACTCGCAAAGTCTACGAATACCTGCAGGGAGGTACAAAGAAGATTCTTTGCTAGGATTGGAATGGTCTTTAGTGGTACTCAGTGACAGGTCCAGAGGCAACAGACCCCAAACAAAACACAGGAACTGTTCTCTGAACATCAGGAATCAACATTCCTGCTGTGAGAGTGCACTGTTACAGGTGGCCAGAGGGGTTGTGAGTCTCCACCCTTGGAGATATTCAAAAGCCATCTGGGTTGGCTCTGAGTGGGTCTGCATGAGCAATGGGGTTTGACCAGGTCATGTCCAGAGGTCGCTTCCAACCTCAACAATTATAAAATATGAGTTCTGGAGAAGTAATTATTCAAGATGTTGAAGTTGTTTATTCTGCCCCACTAGAGTGACAAATTAGAAAATATCAGTATTATAGCTAGAGATTTGATAAATATTGTCCAGTTCAACACCCTATAATAATAGAAAAACTGTAGAAATTACTCTGGAAATCATGCAAAATCTACTAGGATAATATGGGAGCTACGTACAAACCATACGTGCAAACAGCAAAGTCACTGCTTCAGGTGGTGAACTGTAACATTCTCTTCTGTGGATTTGTAGCAGAAAACTGAAATAACATTTCTGCATGTCGGTCCAGCCTCTTGGGGGGAAAAAAAAAATAAAGCAACAAAACCCCCCAAAACTCATTTCCATTATGGCTGCTCTCATTCTACAGACTGAAGATCATGTTGTCCCTCAGCACAACAATGACACCAGTGTTCCCAGTTCTGTTCTCTGGCTTAAATAAAATCCCAAAGATTTAAGAAAGTGTCCCAGTATAGCTACAATCTCCCTTAAAAATGCAGACATACAGCTTTGTAATTCCTAGGGTAATTTTCCCAAGGAATGCAGCATTTTACATGCATCCACTTTAGCATATTTCTTGAAAAAAAGTCTTAATGATTATTAATGCTGTTTCTGCAGTAGCACATTTTTTAGACACTTTGCATGAGCACATTTAAATGTTCTGCGAAAGATCACTAGCATAAAAAAGTATTTTTTCAAAGTAACAAAGGCATGTATTAAGTAGGATTCAATGGATTAGACAAAAATATGAGCTGCAATAAAGCAATACATAACAGCAATCACAATATAATTGCTCAGGTGCAAAATGTATAATATATATGAGGAATAAAATCATATGAATGAAAAAACTGGAATGATGTCGCAAGTGTAACTGATGACTAGAAGTTATATATCAAGATGATAGGAATTCATAAGCTACTAAAACCTTCCTCTTGATTAACTATATTTCATTAGAAAGCCATCAAATCAATTCTGTAGAAACCGTAAAAGATGATGCTGTGATAAATAATTTTTAGAAGAAATTCCAATTACCTTGGAAATTAATTTATTTTTATTTGCAAGAATTTAGGATCCATAATTTTAACTTCAGTGTTTCAGTTGCCATAACAACTTTGTACATTTGTTCCTAGTTCATTTATGAGCATATAATTTTTTAATTTGATTGCATCATTTGATAGATAAGACAGTTTAAGGCAGTTTTTAAGCTAACTCATTTAAACTATTTGCAGGAGGATTGCTGGTTATTTCTGTTCCTGGTAAAGCTCATAATCAGGCAGAGTTAATTTAACAGAAATTATATGCAATGATAATCTTTTCCAGTAAATTCTGTCCAACAGACAAGACCTATTCAATATAGACTCCTTGTTCAGATGAGCAGTAGTAGCCATCTCACCTCCTGTCTGTGTATTCTGCTTTACTCATGAATACCTGAGAACACTCAAAGACCTCAGAGTGGTGGGAGTGATCCTGCAGTATTTTCCCACCAAGGTGACAAAGGTCATATGGGGAATCTATTCAGATGTTTAATGTAGCAACTAAAATTGTGCAAGTTTTGCAGTAGTACTGAGGACTGGTGATGACAATTGTGTGATGCACAGTTACGTTTGTTTGAAATCAGAAGCTTCTTTTATTCTAGACTCACTGCCTTAATCTTCCAAGTGCTGCACTGGCATTTGCTCTCCTCTATATGAGTTTGCCATCAACTGTGATGTTCAAAACAGGACACTAGCACAACGTCTGCACAGTGATGAACTGCCCTGTTGGCACACTCTGCTTACCTCATATACTGCTTAGGGGTGGAGCAGGGCCTCCAGTTTTTTTGAAAGAGACTTCAAAAGTGTAGAGCTATTAACAGCAAAACCTAGGATTTGAATCAGGATGAGTTGAGGGCCCCACATACAGATGATATGGGCAATCTCAAGGGCTCTCTCTTGGATAATATGTCAAAATTCCTCTGGACAGCACCTAAACAAAGCTGTCCAAGCATGGACCTGAAATTCTTGACAGATCTAAACCTCAGTAGCTAGCAGTGAGTATATGATCAAGCTGGTAAAGGAAAGCACGCTACCAGAGATGCTAGTTAACTTGTTTTAATAATTCTTTCTCTCTCCTTTTAAAAGGAAGCTGTCACAGAGCTTTGTCAAAAAATTATATTTATACCTTGTTCCACATATGAGGTCTCCTTTCCAGTAGTAAATCATATTAGAAGAAAATAGAATGAACAGTGAAATTATTGTACTGTTAAAATATTTTTTAACTCTCAGACCTCCTCTCTGCTAATTTTTATAACACAACTGCAAATTCAGATTAAATATTCAATCTACCTTACAGTTCACTAGATATCAAAGGCCATTTACATTAAAAACCCAGCATCTTTCTCAGTTGTCTTCTACATAAAAGGATTAGTTAGAAATCTCTTGTCAATTTATGGTGAGTTCAAAGAGCTGAGTCCTTTGCTTCACACAGACCTTTACTACAAATGATGATAATATCCCTGAAAAAGCAAATAAATGTGACAATCTTCTTTTTGTTCTGCCTGTTGTATTTCATATTATTACAGTGTCTTTGAACATGCAGCAGACACGCCAAAATCTGTGCAGAAATTACCTAGCTGAGGAGTAAAATGATGAGATGGTGGCATGGAAGGATGTACTCTCATGTAGCCACTGCCAACACGTAGTGCTGTCCTTAACTCACAGTAATAATGCTATTGATGAAAGAATTTCCAAGGGATTATGGATGGGCAGAAACAGATAGCCATGACTATGTACTACAGTGATATTTAAAGCCTACTGTTTTCCAAGAGAAAATGACAAGGGAATATTAGATGAGCTTTCCTTCCAACAGTTGTTTTTGCTTCCATTACACCATTGTAAAATCAACAAAAACCGAGATAAGTCAGAGCGTTCCTTCTGGTTAAATGGATGAAAGTAATGTGAGATTCAAACTGCAGTCTGTTACACATCAAGATTATAATTCAGCATATTTTTCTAATTCTCCAAAAGAACATAACAGGGGTCACATTTCAGTGGCCTTCCTAAATCGCAACTACAGAAATGATGAATGCTTCCATGTGCAAAAGTAGACACCTGCCTATATAAAGCAACTGCACATAAAAAATGCTTGTGTATACAGGACATCATGTGCAAATACGCTGAGACATTTATGATTTAAATGCCTTAAACTACAAACACATGCATATACTTAATGCACCAAAGAGAAGAGTAAGGTTTCTTAGTTAGGCTGAGTTCTTTGGGTTTGGGGGTTTTGGGGGCTTTTTGGGTTGGTTTTTTTTTTTGTTTGGTTTTTTTTTTTTTTTTTTTTTTTTTTTTTTTTTTTTTTGGCTGCCAAAGTGAAAAATGAAGGGAGGAAACCATTTAGTTGAAATTGAACCAAAATATATTTTTTCATTGTTTCCTTTCCTGCTCCCATAAGCTAATAATTGCCATTCATTCATTAATGCCAAGACATCTCGGCTTTAACTCTTTCAGGGAAAAAGAACAGAAATGAATGATTAGGTTGTTAGAAATGCTATGGAGGAGCAGAATGAGGGTGTTTTCACTTCACCCAGGAGTTCAGTGGCTCCATGATATTTGTGAATTGCATCCAACTTTTTTTCCCATCTATTTGAAAAATTCCTGTCCAAGAACAACCTTTTAACACGTATGCTGTTTGGAAAACTTTGCAGATTTAGTGCCTAGCCTAATGCCTTATGCAGAAGTAAATACAAGGTGGACAGGGAACAAAATTTTTTAAAGAGAATTTGTTAAAGAGAGCTGCAGAGGACAGCTTTTATATCATTCAAATCTCAGTTTTCATCTTACTTAAAGATCAAATTAATCTGGGATACTTGCAAAATTTTATAATTCTTTAGCTAATACTCTCTTTTCTACTCATATATTTAAAAGCAAGTCACGTCACAATTAGAAATCCTTCATTCAGACTTCACCTAGCAGAGATGGAGTTAATAGTCTACAGTCATCTAAATTGTGGTTCCTTCATTCTGAGTGCAGAATATAGTTCAAGACCCCAACCAAAAGTAAATAAAGTTGTTGGCTAAAATAATTAGTTGTTGGCTAAGTTTGTAATGGTTATTTATTTGAAATAGAAACCAATATGGAAGCATAGTTAGAGGACCAAAGCTTCAGACACTCACTCTGTGACAAGAGCTCAAAATTACAGTCTATTCTGAATGAAAAAGTCACATCACCGTTTTTCTGTCCTCTCCTCCTGTATATAGGGACTAGGTGATAACAGATTCTTACAGAATATGAATTCCTAACCTTTCAGTTCCTCTTATTCAAATATATTAAGAGATCTGTCCTAAAAATGTATTAAATATGGGCTTTAAATTGACACTGAAAGCATCCTGTTACTGTGCTTCTACTACAATATGAAACTCTAAGGAAAGAAATTTAAAAAAATAAACTTCATCCACTAAACTTCTTTTGAGCAGAGGGAGAGACCAGACCAGTACCAGCTCTTGACTCCAAGGTCACAAGTTGGTGGTGACACTGCCATGCTTTGACTTGCTCTGCTAACATCTGTGTCCACAGAGGCGACAGCAAAAGCATTAGACTTGCTACTAAACAGAGATCTGTACATCTGCATTAGCTGATATCTAGATTAGACTGGAATAGAAGAAGCAGTTTGCTTTTCCAATGCTTTTTTCACCACGTTTCCTCTATCTACTCTCAGATATGTTCCTTCTCATGCAGAGAGCAGAACAACCACTTCAAAACTGAGCAATGATTCTCATAACAAGACATTAACTAGATGAAAAGAAAACCTAGAATTTGGCTTCAGAAATCAGCTACTCTCCTACATAATGAGGCTTTATCTACCTTTTATCTACCTTTTGTAAGTGTTGCAGTATGAGAAAGTCAGTAGAGAAGAATTCCAAACACAGAGAAATATCTTCACCTAGTAAGATACTCAAAGAGAACAGGAAAAGGAGTGTACTGCCATGTGTGACAATAAGCTCCACAAAGTACATGTAATGCTAACTGTTACTGATGTTGTTAAAGGTGAGGCTGACATTCCTAGCAGAATCAAGTTACAAAAATCCATATGGCTCTACCGAATATCTATTACCTGTTAATATTCACCTGGTTTTGAGTAAGTTTAAATTAGACTATCCTCCTGTTTCCATAATCACCCAGGAACCAAAAAGGAACAAAAGAATGGGCAATCAAGACAGCAAAACAACTACGCAGGAATTCTGCAGTTCAGAGATGTCATAAAGTTCCCAGCAGCATCCAAAGTTGTTATTCTATGAGACATTACTGTCTTGGGTTATGGAACCAAAAATGTATAATCTATTTCATCTGTTGAAAGCAGTTGGGGAATTGTTTTTTTCTTTCTCTCTTGTAACTGCAGGGGGAGGGGGGCGGATGCTTACCATCACTGGACTTTTCTATGGGATCATCTCTACTCCACAGAAGTTACTCCAGAAGAATTCATCTGGACTGCTTCTAACACCCTGACCAACAGGGTGTCAGGTCACATCCCTGACTCTGTCAGGGGTTTTCCTT